>JAOXXN010000395.1:2952696-2964489 GCA_026770055.1 Myrmophylax atrothorax
ATTGATTTGGTACACTTGTGAGTGGTATTTCTCATTTGAATGAGTATAGAAATTTTGGATCCATATCAGTCATTTCTTTCTTGTTTTTAGACATCAGACTCTCAAAGATTCCAAGTTCCCACCAACTTCCTAAAAGTAGCTCATCAGCTGGAGGGAGTGAAAGCAGTAGCATTCCCTGTAAAGGAAAGCTTTTACATTGTAGACACCAGCAAACCCAGACTGGGAAGTGCCCAAACTGTATGAAAAGCTTCTACCAGCCTCACTGGAGCACAAGATGCTGGTCCATGGCAAAGTTTTGGTCCTCATGGGGTTATTTCTCTACCTTGCTCTAGTCCCTGTGCACATAGTGCATGGAATTCCAGACAAAATGTGACAAGCACAGGTTCCTCCACAGATCAGCTCATCAAAGGCTTTGGGTGGACCTGCCCTGGTTTTGTGCCCATCTTGTCACCTCTCATGCTTTGATGTTTGCTCTAACTCAGAACCCCTGAGTGCTCGTATGGGGAATGTTATCAAACACTGCAGTGTGCCAGCAAAATTTAAGGAAAGAGTATTTGAGGCAAAAAACTTAAGAATAAGAATTCTGCTTAAAAAATTCCCTCCTGTTGACCACTCTAGAATAAACTGTTTGCATGAAATATTTCCATTCCAGCTGTAAGAAATTCCCGTGGTGATTTTGTGCCTGTGTCTGTGTTTCTGTGTGTCTCTTGGGAACTGCTGAGTGACTCAGTTAAGTTTCAGCTGGATTCATAAAACTGAGTCTGTCAGTCTGTGAGTATTTCTCATCCCTGACACTTTGTTGTTTTGGTGATATTTTGTTTTCTCCTTTATTTAGAAAACAAAGTCATGTTGACAAATCACGCTCTGGTTACCCTGCAGTATGATTTGCGAATATAGACAAAATGCTCTTTGTCCAAGGATCTGAAAATTATGCCGTCCACTTACAACTTGCAATTTTGTAGCAAAACTTACCAATTATTCTCAAAGGAAAAAAAAATAGAGAAAAAAATGTCTGTTGGTGCAGTGTGTGACTGTGCACTTGTCTCTGCTCAGGTTCTATATTTAGCTTAAAATGACAATAACATTGCTGCCCTCTAGATGTATTTATGCTTTGACAGTGTGAAGCTTTTATTCTTGTTTTATGAAACATGTTAATTCACTTATTAGGATATCCTGAATCTTGGTTAATTCAGCAAATGGACTGTAATGAGTCTGGTTTTGCTGCTTGCTAAAAAGTGGTCATACATGCAAACATGTTACAGGCTAAAGTATGTCTACATTCACTCTTCCCTACAAATTGCATTTTGCAATGGGAAAATCCAGGATTATATGTTCACATGGTGGACAAAAAGGGTTGACTTTTGCAGTCTCAACTCTCTGATTTGGGTCTACAACTTCTGGTGTGGCAGAGGGATTGGGACCCCTCCATCGGGGGCTGCTCATTTGCTCGGTGCTGGTTGCAGGCAGGAGGTGGAACCATTGGAAAGTCTCCTTCTGGCAGAGTAAGACACACAAATCTGGGTATTTCCAAGTATGTATCAACAGGTAATTCAAGTATTTAAGCCCTAACGCAAGTTAGTGGGGCTGTAAGTGAAACAAAGCCTAAAGGGTTATTCGGCTGACCCCAAATGTTGAGCTCAGTTCTGCAGCCCCTGCAGAAGTTCTGGTGCTGTTTGATATGGCCAGGGGGAATTTAATATCTAGTTCATGTTTCAGAGGGCCCAGGCCTTGTGTGGGTTTGGTTTTGTCCTCCAGGCCACACAGGTGTTGCAGCTGCTCAGTGACAAAGGATCAAATGCCCGTGTTCAGGCAGCTGAATTCATCCCTGGGTGTCTGTTGAGCTGAACTGACCCCACACCTGGGGATTGAAGTCAGACACTTTTGTGATCCACAGGAACAAAAGGTCTCTGTAGCTCTAACTCCCTCTCTGCAGACACCTCTCTCTCAGTGTAGAAAAGCTTTTTGACTGAAATAGCCACTTCAGATGAATGTTTTGGGTATTGCAAAAAGCATCCTCATCCTCTCCAGGGACTGTGGTGCCAAAACCAGGCACATAAGCACTGCTAACCTTGCACTGATGGGGATTTTGCTGCTCTCCCTACTCCTTGTTCTGGGGGTGTGTCCACCTTGTCCTTGGCCCTATAACCAGCTGCCTGTTGAGAATGATTTGACAGCATTGGTGACTTAGCAAGTGTTCCTGTAGATGGACATGGGAGAAAGAGCCACTGGCACAAGTATCACAGTTGTACCTGTCTTACTCCAGAGGGTAAAAAAATTCCCGCAGTTCCTTGTTGTCCTGTCTTGAACAGAGGAAAACAATCTTTTCTATACTGAGGGAAGAGTAAAGAAGCAAATTAATAGCTCTTCTGATTCACATCTCTCCTCTTTTGAAAGGGTTTAAAGAGATTATTTAATTTTTTAAAGAGAAAAAGAGCTAATTTTCATAGGTTAAACAACCATTCTTTTACAGAGATCTCACCCCTGCTGCTTTTACTTCTGATTAATTTTTGTTCAAGGATCTTCTGCAGTGGTGGCTTCAGCCTGCATAGAAAACATGAGCCTTGCTAGGAAATCTTTGGTCACAGAGTCTTGTTCATGCAGTGTGGGTAAGACCTGTCCTAGTGATTACAGAAATGTGCACTTTTACACCTGGCTGGCCTAGGGACTCAATTAACATTTTCACTTGTGTTTTATCTCGTGTATTTTAGTGCCTTGAGAACTTCCATTGATCACATGTTTACATGACTTTTCCCCCAGAGGTTTTTCTGGCTTGATTTCTAGAGGGTGCATTTTTGAAAGCCAAGTCCTCTTGTAAAAGACAGAGAACTCTTAAGTTCTGGTGACCTTTCATCTATTACTGGGGAGAAATAAAGTGCTCATCATGGGTGTGCATGTGTGTTTCCAGACTGAAAAACTTCCTGTGAAGCCCTAAAACTATTCCCACCTCATCTCTTTTCTGTAACCTCATTAGATATCCAGAAGGCTTTAATCCCAGTGTATGATGGAAGGATACTTGGGATTAGGAGAAATATTTTGTAGCCAATTTTAATTATGAACTCACTGGAAAAAGACTGTAAAAAAAATAGTATTCAGCCTTGCAGTAGCCAAGTTTTAGCCATTCTGGGGTGACCAACACAGTATTTTCATCTAGGGAGTCAAGAGTACATGGAAGTTAAAGGAAGGCGACAGATGAGAAATGAAACAAATACAGCAGCAGAAAAAAAGAAGTCCAGAGTTAGAATTCTGGGGGAGGAAATAAAATATAATTTTTAAGCTCATAAAGCTTCTCTCTGAGGAGACCAAATCTGCAGTTTATTAGGTCAGCTTGTCTCCAATATAGCACTGTACCCAGATTAAGATTTCAACCATCTTTGTTCTTTTTCTTGTGCTGGTTTAGCAAGAGAAACACAAATACACCCATCTTCCACAAATACAGCGGTGAGAGGCTCTTGATTTCAGCCATGCACAGAGGGGAGAGGCTTCAGTTGTTTCCCTTCAAGTTTTTCTTATTTTTTTTTTCCTTTCCATTGTGAAACTTAATTTGTGGTATGAGATCACTCTGATTTCGCAGTTTGGAAGAAGAGTGTTGAAAACAATATTTAAAAGGAGGAACGAAAAGGACCCCTTTTTCTGGCTCCTGCTGCTGTAATTGTGTGAAGTGTGTGATTTGTTCATTGAGCACAGAATACGAATTAATTTCATGCGGTAAAATAAGAAGGTTGTTAGTGTTACTTCAGTCAATGTTCAAGGACCTTTTCTACAGCCAGTTAAACTCTGATCAGTGTTTTTGTTCTTTGCTAGTAAGTTATGAGGTGACTTTGCTGGGATCCCATTGCACCTGACTGGGATTCCCTTCAGTTCAGGTGTGACTTTTTGAGGCAGACTTTCCAGAGCAGGAACTGCTGCTCTTCTGCATCCTCCACTGAAATCAGTCAGAGCTGAGCAATGACACATCTCTTGGAGAGGGCTCTAAACTTTGGGCTTTCAGGAGGCTCAGGAAACACAGGATTGTCCACGTTATTTTGGAGGCTTCTGTGACTCCTCTCTCTAAGGCTGCTGCCCCATCCACCTCTCTGGGACCTGCAGGAGACAGTGAGCAGTTGTCTAAGCTGACAGCAGCTCCCAGCTGGCAAACAGATGAACTGAGGTTCAGCTCTTCCCACAAGTTGAGAATTAGATGATACTTGCAAAGTCTTGTGCTTCTGGAGCCTGGGGAGAAGTGGAAGAGGGAATGGCTCAGGAACATATGGAGAAGGGAAAGAATTAAATATATGACAAAGGGAGACAAAGCAGGAAATCCTCATCTCACCCTGCCAAAATGAGAGGACAAGTCCCACCCAGCTACATCTAGTGTGGACACTCTTTTGTGGACGTGGGATTTCCTGTTTTATTCTGCCTTATGACCCGTTTTCCATCCAGCCAAGCGGTGGGAGGGTGAGCTCTGAAACCGAAATGGGGAAGGTGGAGTCAGGCTGTTCTCACCAGTCCCTGAACACCTGAGACTGTCAGCCACTCACTGGGTTTCAGCCTCTCTTTATTGTCACAAAACCTCGGGGACAGTGCCACTGACGGGATGGTCACCCGTAATTCCGCCTCCCAGCCACAGGGTGTCACTTAAAGTGCAGGTAAAATGAGTGTCCAGCGGCATCTGCACTGAGCCTTCCGTGGGTGGGAGGATGGATGGGGTGGGTGGTGATCCTGGACCTTGTGGTGCTTTAGTCGCTGGCAGCGCTGCCTCTGCAGCTTCCCCGCCCTGCTGGCTGGTGAAGGAGACTCACTGAGGTGAAGGGAGGACAAGGACATGGGGGGAGCAAGAGGAGGAGGATGTTCTGGAAGGGATCCTGCTGTGCCCTCCTTTGTGGAGTGCTACTTGAGAGCAAGGCACTCCCTGCAGGTGGGTGGCTTGTGGGGGTTTCAGCAGGGCTGCTCTGAGAGCCTGAAGGATGGGCAGTGCTGAGCTGTGTTCCCAAACAGGTGTGAGCAATGTTAGAAGATGTGGAGCTGTGCAAAGCAGGGGTGAACCAACCCAACAAAGAAGCTTAAGCAGTCAGTAAGAACCTGTTTAGAATGATGCAGGGATTCCTCCTTGCTGTACACACCACTGCTGTGCTGCTTCCTGTTGTAACAATCTGATGTCTCCTGCCTCAGTGCTGGCCCCTGGCAGGGACTTTTCCGTTAGATTTTCCCTGTGGACCCGCAGGTACTTGGGAGATGCTCCAGATGCCCCCACTTAGCAAGCATGACACAGGTGTGTTAACAGTGGGACAGTGCCTTCCTCAGCTGGGACTGCTCCACTTGCCTGTTGCTACTTGGAAGGGTGTTCTGCAGAACTGTGAAGTCCATTGATCAGTTTTAGGTTCTTTAGGTTTCCCTCCATGTTCTGCCATGACATGGAAGTATCTTTGCTGTTTATAGAATGGTAAATCTCTACAGTTTCTGTGGCTTGGAAGAACAGAACTTAAAGCTGTGTCCTGGTCCAAGTAAAGTTCCCAGGCTCTGACAGTCATGCAAGGCTTTGCTCAAGGTTTGCTGTCCTCTGAAAGAGAATCTTTAATTCAGTTTTGGACCCCAACATCACTTACTTGACATCCAGATTAGAACAGGCATTCTTAGTAGCTTCAGAAGCCGATGAGAAATATGGTTTCCTATGGAAATTGGAGGGGAATGGATTTTTAGTAAATTTTTTTTTCCCAGTACAGTTTCATTCCCCTCCGATGTTATTCTTGGAGTTCATAATTGGTAGCTCTTGGGACAAACTCATAAAATCAATAAAACTCAGATTGCTTTGTGCTGACTTCTTTCTCTGCAATACTGAGAATAACAGAGGGCCAGATGCTGCTCCATATGAGATTTGTGCAGGGAGAAGAAATACATTGAAGCAAATTATAGGAACAGAAACTCAGTGTTTAAGAAAAAAAACAGAAAAAGTCTCAAGATCTCATGAAGAGTTTTCCCTGGGAAAACAGAAGAAAGAAGAACCTTTCCCAATGCAGTTGTATTGTCCCAAACCCCTGGTGGTTGGAAAACACTGACCGTAGTGTGACACAAGAATTAATGCAGGTCCTTTTCCTCCTCAGTCAGCCAGGGAGCAAAGAGAGATTTGGAAAACAGATGATGTGTTATGAAAATGAGACAAAGAAAATAGGAAATTACTTTGCCAGTGCATCATCCCCATTTTAACTAAACTTAGATGTGACTTCCTAGGGATTCTTTTTCTCATTTCTAAGAATTTTTATTTACTGCTGAATTATGCCACTAATACCCACAACATCAGCATTTGTGTATTTCCAGGTGTGTGATGAGCAGTCACTACTTGATGCAGAATTTCCAGGCTCACCACATTGATTGTTGCTTTGCAACCAAAGCAGCTGATAAAGAGTTTGGAAGCAGAAGTTGTTTTTAAGGATATTTGTTTCTGTGCTGATCTTGATACACTTGAACAACTGAGTACTCCTATCTCGGTGTGGAAACCAGAGAAGACAGCAGGACTTTAGTTGCTGGAAATGGATTTCTAGGTTTCATAAAGAGGGGACACCCTATCCCTTTCCAAGACAGGAAAGTAAAAGGCTGGGGATGATGGGGTCGATGAGAAACAGGGACACTTCAGGGAGACTTCCCAGTGTTAGACTTCCACAGAGAAAGCTCTTAGCAGGTTTCTACCTGGTAGGGGTTTTTTTCTGTTCCAGTAGCTATGAGGGAGAGAGACCCCTTACTTGGGAAGCCCTTTTCTCAGAATCAGAGTATGGTGAGTTGGAAGGGACCCACAAGGATCACCAAGTCCAACTCCTGGCCCTGCAGAGGCCCATCCCCAGGAGTCACACCCTGTGGCTGAGAGGATCATCCAAATGCTGCTTGAGCTCTGGTAGCCTTGGTGCTGTGCCCACTGCCCTGGGGAGCCTGTTCAGTGCCCAACCACCCTCTGGGTGAACAGTCTCTTCTGAATATCCAACCTAAACATCTCCTGACAAAATTTCAGGCCATTCCCTCAGGTTCTGTCACTGGTCACCAGAGAGAAGAGGTCTTTAAGGGCTTCTGTTCCTGTTCTGAGAGCTCCTTGCCTCAGGATATGGATGGTGATGTCTTGGATGGGAAGTTGGAGGGATTTGCACAGCTCTGCACCAATCCTCTGCATGACATGGGACCATGTGGGAGCCAGGTAACACAGCCACCAGCTCACCAGACCTCTGTAGGGAGAACTCCTTTTGTTCTTCCTGCCAAACACTTTGCATTAAAGAAAGTCAGGATCCCCTAGATCCACATTTTCATTAGTTTTGACCATCTGATCTGATCTTCTGAACTCCCCACTTGCCCCATGACTGTGTCTTTATTTAACAAATGTCCCCCTCTCCTTAGACCTCACTGAAGATGCACATTTGCACCTGGCAGCCAGAGCTGCCTGTGGCTCAGGGAGCCTTCTTTGCAGCACAGAATTCAGAAGGCTTTTGGTCTGTTTTGTTTGAAAGTGAGGGGACAAAGTTCCATTTGGATCTGCTTTCTGTTTCAAAGCCTGTCTCAAAAAGGACAAGGGTAAATCCAAATGCAGTTATGGTGGGTCACTGCATTGCCCAGTCCCAGGGAGAGGCTGTAGCAGTTCAATACTGAGTTTTGCTGCTTCTTACTCTTTCTTGGGGGGAGCTAAAGGATCCCCACAAAGGTCATTTACTGGGGATCTTAAGTCATCGTTGTCCACCTACAAGCCCATTCTCAGCACAGCTTTATCTTTTTCATCCTAAACTGTTTTTAACCCCCTCATCTCTCCTGTATTCACTGCATGTTTCTCCTGGGGAAAAAAAGAAGCCAGCAACCATAATAATAGCAGTTTTATTCTCCAGAAGCACTTTGGTTTATTCCTTCAGTGAATGCTGAGGGAAATAGAAGGGTCTCTGAGCTGAACTGCAGAGCTGAGTGTGTCAGAAGAGCACAGACATCACAGCAGTGTGATTCACTTCATCATGGGAGTATGTAAAATGCTCTCCTGTAATTAAAATATGCTAAGCAATAGTTGGATTTTTCAGGAAATGCGTATTTCCTGGAGATCCCTATTCTCTGTTAGATCTCAGCTGCAACTGCATGAGTGAGTTCCTGTGATTACATGGAGGAGCACCTGAGCACACTCTGCAATTCAGGGCTTCAGGAGGAACTGGGCTGTTATTTTTTCAGCACTCCTTTGACTGGTTGGATAACTGCATGCCTCCTGTCTGCCTTCAGTGTGTTACCTCTGCTAAGGCTCTTTGTCCAACCCCAGCCTCATTTCCCCAGTCCCTGCCTGGGCACAGAAAAAAACATGAATGGGGTAGATCTGAATGAGTCACTGATGCTCTGGGAGCAGATGAAAATCAACACTGTGTGCACTCAGCTTGTGGTGAACCTGAGCTCAAATTCACCTTCTGAAACCTCAGAGAAACAAATTGATTTCACTGTGGTAAGTCAGTTACGTGTCTGAGTTTTTAGGTTCGTGAATACCTTTGAGAACTTCACTCTGATTTTATCAGTTCCTTCTTGGAATGAAGCATTTCTAGTGATTTTGAGCCCAGAGCTAAAAAAGTTCTGGCTTTGCTTGGTAAAAATAAACATGGTGTGGCAACATGACCCATTGCAAGTTGGACTGGATGAACTCTCCTGCTCCTTCTAACCAGTATTTCTGTGGTTTTATGCTATCCTTGTGGATCTCAAATGGATCCTTTAGGGGCCTCTATCATCAGTCATTTGTTTTTCATGGACATCTGTGACATGGCACTTAGTGATGGTATTTTTTTTATATGAAGAACTTGTCTTACCTGTTGTGCAACAGTCTCAGTCTCTTGTTTTGATTCCCATAACCTATTGATGTGTAATATGTAATTTTTCTTCACCCTTTTGCTTGTTTTAGTTCATCCTTTGCTTGCTTTTAGGGGAATGAAATGATAACTCACAGGGCACTGACCTTTGTCTAGTTGCCATGTTACCTTAATGAAAATCAGCTGGAAAAGGCAGGGCTAATTGCTTTGATTTATTCCTGAAATGTCAGTGACTCATTGATGGCTCATTCAGAAAAGCTGTCTGCTCAAGGCAGAAGGACTGGATAAAAAGAACTTCCTTCAGGTGGAATCAGGCAGTTTAAGTGCTGGATGTTTCAAATGAAAGAATGGTTTGAATTGGAAGGGGCCTTGAAGATCCCATAGGTCTAACACCTCTGCCATGGGCAGGACACCTTCCAGTGGACCAGGCTGCTCAAAGCCCCAGCATAAGAAAGACATGAACCTGCTGGAGTGAGTCCAGAGAGCTGGATGCAGTGCTCCAGCTGGGAACTCACAAGAGTAAGAGTGCAGGGCAATAATCTGACCTGCTGGCCACATTTTCTTTGATGCAGCCTAGACACATTGGCTTTCTGGACTGCCAGCACACACTGGTGGGTCGTGTTGAGCATCTTATCTACCAACAGCCACCAAAGTCGTTCTCCCCAGGGCTTCTCTCAATTCATTCTCTGCACAGCCTGTACTTGTGCTTGGGGTTTTCCCAACCCAGGTGCAGGACCTCACACTTGGCCTTGTTGAACTTCATGAGGTTTGCACAGGCCCAGCTCTCAAACCTGTCAAGATGACAGTGAGCAAGAGACAGAGAGTTTGTGCCTGGAGAATAAAATGAGTTTAGAGTCGCTGTGGGAGTGGGTGAGGGTGGGTTCCTGCAGAAGACTTTACTGAATGGTTTAAGTGCTTTAAAATGTAGAAATGCCACTGTGCAGGGGTGGGAGCTGGCAGTGTAGCACAGCAGGCTGTGCAGGGGTGGGGAGCAGCTCCTGGAAAGTAAATACAAGGTGTTGTGAGGTGAGATGGAAGGGTGGGTGGCATTACAGAACGTGGGTGGGGAATGGCTCAGATATTAGTGCTGACAAACAATGCAGTGCATTAACCCTGACGGAGGGATGGGGGCAGAAAGCATTTGTGGGCAAGAACTGGAGGGCCCTGCCAGCTGTGAGACAGCAAGCAAAAGTCCAAGTGACCATCCAAAGAACTGCAGGTGAGAGAAGGGAATCGATGCTTAAATACCAGATACAAAGAATCAGCATGATAGGGTACCTCATCCAAGGCAGGCAGCACAGAATAACAGACACAATTGCTGATTACAAGGCCACCAGAGCCTCTGAGCAAACTTAGCTCAACAGAAGAAAATGTCAGACACAACTTACCTGTCTTGTAAATGAAAAGGTGATGTGCAACTTGAGTTTTAGCATGTTTGGCCTAAGTATTTTCTCTCTTCACAATTTCATAGACTTGAACGTTTCCTTCATTATTTTTCTTGCTGTCTCTCCTCTGTAGTTCTTGTCCCCTGAGCTGGTGGACAGGCAAGTGACAGGACCACAATCTCACATTTAGAATCACTTTGGTTCTGACTGTGCTGTCTTCAGTGTGAGAGCGAGGACTTGCCTGACCACAGCTGGGACAGCACTACTATGCAGGGTTGTTCTGGTGCCCTGCTGTAGCCAAGAGACAGCGTTTGTGGTTGTGTCAGTTTGAAGGGGAAAGGACAAGGGTAGTTTCATGCTGAATGCAGCTTGTATCTGTCAAAACAGATAGTAGAGGAGACCTGTTTCAAATCCTGCAACTGGCCTCAGGCAAGCTGCTTCAATCTCCTGTCCTTTGGTCTTGCCCTTTGTAAAGTAATTCCAGCATATCAGGAACTCTGAAGGTTTTCAACTCTGTAAAGACTTCTCTCCTCCTTTTTGTACAAAGTGCAAGAAGTTCCCTGGGACGTCACCTCTATTCCTCAGTGTCACTAATTTCTCTGGGGCAGAGCAGGAGAGTTTTAAAGACAGAATCAGTGTTTTGCAGTCTTTTATAAATAAGAGTTTTCATATAAAGACTTTCAAACTTACAAAATGCAGTTGCATTTCAGAATCTTAATATAGTTCTCTCCAGGTCTCTTTCAGCAATAAAAATTTTCTGTTCTCAGTATGGAAATGTGAACTGAATGGAAAGCATCTCTTGTGTGGTCTGGGAAAACTGAAGTTATTTTCATTAACATCATCAGAAATATCAGTGAGTTTGGATATTTAATTAGTGTGATTGATACAGTTACCAATATATTTATGGATTTTAGCCATAAGTTTTCACAGCTCATCTGTATCTCTTTATTTTCATACCTTATTGTCTTGGTGCAGACCTCCTGGTCTGTAGCACCTGCAGTTTTTCTGTGTGCCAGATGAAGTGCTTAGTTATCACAGTCACATTTATTCAGCTATTTGCTGCTCTTCTCTGCAATGCAGGGTTGTTTCCTAGGCTACATTTTCTAGTATAATGCATATCCTGTTGTCGGATCCCATCCAGTGGATTTGGCCTCATTCCGTGATCCAGTGGAGATAAATCAGTGAACTGTCCTGCTTTATCAGAGGAGATTGTCTTCATTTTCCTTAAGCTTTCTGTTTTTAATTTTTTTTTCTGAAAATACACTTCAAATACATCAGACAACATGGTAGCACAGATAAAGAAGAATTCCAACTCTCTCCAAACTCAGGCAGTAATGTAATATGGACAGTATGTTAGAAGGAAAGAGCCTTTGCTCAGGCTCTGCATTGACTTTTTAGGGCTAAAACTGAAGGAACTGTATTGATTCCCTGAAGGCTTGTTGCCTGTGTGTTGTCAGCCCTGTGGATGCAGGTGTGTGGCAGTGCCAGTGAGGTCTGGGCAGCCCACAAGGGTAAGAAATGAAGCAACAGTGAAACCAGGATCTGAACTCCAGGTTATAGAAGGTACAGAATCAGGGCTTGTGCTCAAGGGACCAAGTAGTAGAAGGAGAGACAGAGCTACAACGGAGGGG
>JAOXXN010000395.1:2967296-2983797 GCA_026770055.1 Myrmophylax atrothorax
CCAAAGATAAATTCTTGTGCACAGGAAAGGAAAAGACATTTTATCCTAAACACTTCATGTGTAATTACTGAAAGAATCTTCTATCTATAGAAAGATTTAGATTCTATTTTAAGAGGAGAAGAGTTTAAGAGTAGTACATCGAATGATCTCATTTCACATGATATAATTAAAATCAGATAGCTGAGAAGAAAAAAAAATCTTGGTAATGATTTAATTTTAAATGTCTTTAATAGGAACTACTCCAGGACTCTGTTACTGCATGACAGTGAAGTCACCTTTTACTCACTAACGTTTCATTTGGGAAATGTTTTGGAGGAAATCTCTCTTTGTAAAGTTCAGCAAATGAAATGAAGGTTCAGCTGTGAACTGCCTACTCACAGTATCATAGAATGGTTTGGGTTGGAAGGGACTTTAAAGATCATCTCATTCCACTCTGTTGCTGTGGCAAGGACACCTTGCTCTAGACCAGGTTGCTCAGAGCCTTCTGCAGCCTGGCCTTGAACCCTTCCAGAGATGAGGAATCTCAGTTTTTGTTATGGATGGGTTGAGCCTGGCTCTTATAGAATCATAGAAACTGAATATCCTGAGTTGGAAGGGATTCACAAGGATCATCAAGTCCATCTTCTGGGCCTGCACAGGACCATCCCCATTAATCCCACTATGTGCCTGAGAGCATCATCCAAACACTTCTTGACCCCTGTCAGGTTTGGGGCTGTGCCCACTGCCCTGGGGAGCTGGTTCAGTGCCTGACTATGCTTTGCAGGAAGAACCTTTTCATGAGTTCCAACCTGACCCTACCCTGACACAACTCCAGGCCATTCCCTGGGTGCTGTCCGTGGTCCCCACAGAGGAACCTGCCCCTCCTCTGCCCCTCTCGAGGAAGTTGTACCTGCAGTGAGGTTGCCCCTCAGTCTCCTCCAGCTGAACACCCCAAGTGCCCTCAGTGTCCTCACATGCTGCCCCTCCAGACCCTTTCCCATTTTCACAGACTTCTTTTACATGAGCATCAGGAGCACTTATGTGAAAGCCCTCCTTGCCTGGTTGTGCTCCCTGTGGTCATCACTGCTCTGGGAATGAGGGCTTGTTCCATGCTGTGTGGATTTGATGGAGGCTGTTGGCAGCTCTGTCCTGGAGCAACCGTGTTGGTTATCAGCTGTGATTTGTGGCTGGGGTTTTTTGTTGTGCTGTTTGCAATCTCCTCACTGCCTGGCTTGCATCCTGCACTCCACCTCCAGGTTCTTATTCTGTTTCTTTATAGACTTAGCTCACCAAAAATCTGGAAGGTGCTGTTTTCAATTACAGCACCATGAGGGCCTGGGTCTCTGCCTGAGGCTTCTGCTGCTGTAACTGAAGTCAGTGCTGTACAAAACCTCCAGATGCCACTTCAGGAGAAATAATCTAATTTATAAGACTCAAAATGTTCTTCTGTGGGTATTAATCCATCACTGCTCCTGCTAAAACGATAGAGGGATTAAAGTACAGATTCAAGAAGTATTAACTTCTCTTCTGTAGTTGTGCCGTGCTGCACAGTCTGGGTGCACCGTAGATGACCTTGCCACATCACACCCATCCTGGAAGAATATGCAATTCCATTTAGATTTCACCACTTTAGAATTCTTCTAGGCTGAGGGCTGGAAAACTGTAGCATTGTACTTGCTGAACCTCAAGGTACAAGTAAGTTTTTGTTTGTTCATACACATAGATGGGATTTATCTCACTGAACTTGAGCCATCTCTGTGATGACTTACCAAAGCCTGTCTTCTGATCTCCATTTCTGGTCAACAGAGAAAGATTCAGAGACCAAATCACCCTCTGAACATGTCCATCTGTAGCAGTAAGCCCAGAAGTTTCCACATCTGTATTGCTTCTATGATTGAAAACAAGCAAGGAGAATCTTTTAACTCAGCTTGGAGTTGGACAGGCTGTTTGGATGGGCTTGGAGACTCATCACAGCAGTACAGGCAGAAGAAGGACTTAATAGAATTATTTAGGCCTAGTTTGTGATAGTTAATTAGACAGCCTTGCCAGAGTGGCTGGGATGCTGGAATAGCTAATTAGAATGGATCGCTCCGATCTTTCTACCACATTTTGTTGCTTTATAGAAAGCTGCTTTTCCTTTTCTTTATTCCTCTTGTCTAGAGATGAGCTCTGACCCACCTATGGAATTCCCTGCCTTTGGGGGTGGCAAAGGCATTACTGAAGGAAAACCTGCAGGTCTTTCAGAAGGTCTTTGCCTTTTGGCAAATGATGGAGCAATTGGAGACAGACTGGGTCTCCCAACTGCACTGTTTTAAAATAAAACTCATAGAGTAAAAATTGGAACAAACAGTGTTAGAGCTTAATAGAACAGCACTTGCTTAGTCTCCTGAGGCACTGGGCCAAAATGAACATTTCCAGTGGAAACTGTAAGTGACTGCTTATTTTTCTTAGAGAAGAGGCTTCAAGATTTGGATGCTCATTTGTGCAGAGGTTTTATGTTGCACTGCAGATGTTTTTGTGGTCACATTAAATTAAAAGTAGGATTAAACTGTCAAACTGACATACTTTTCAACAATGTTATGTAGCCCATTCGTAACATGCACGTGAAATTTTTATTGCTCTAAAACATAATTCATTGTTCTTTAAATGTAATCAGAGTTTCACCCTACCTTAAAAAAAATTACCTTTTAGTTCATCTACCAAAGAAAACAACTCTAGTATCACTGTATCACCTTTCCCACATTTGATGTACAAGTCAGTAGCTCATTATTATTTAGCAGAGAAAATCAAAGCTGTGTTACTTTGAAATGTGTTATAAATGTAAGTCACTTTTTCATGCGCTTTGGATTTTTTGAAGTCCAATGCAGTTTGTCTGCCCATTCAAACATCCTTTTTCTTTCTTTTTCTATTTTGTTTTCTTCTAATTTTTATTCTACAACACAGTTGTTCATGGCAAACTTGAGATTTAATATTGTATGGAAGGAAAACATCAATTAAGCACTTCTCACTTGACTACCCAGTAGTTAAATGTTGCTCACTGGATTTTCTCTTGGGAAGCTCATTTTGTGACTGAAATGGAAATGGCACTGTGGATAAATCTGTCTCAGTGTAAGAGATGTAATGTAAGAGTTCTCAGTAATGTTTTTCTTTTCATAAAAGAAAATCTATTACCAAAGTAGTCAGTAAGTGTCTAAATAGGAGAGTCTCAGCTAAATGGAAGTAAGTGATGAGCAATACACAGTTCTTGTAGGTGAATGAGCACTTTCAACAATATTTTACTGGTCTAATTGCTCCCTTCATTGAAAGGAAGAGGTAAATATTTTAAAGATACTTTTTTTTCCTTCCAATTTCTAAAAATCCTCCTGCATTGTCACTGTAAACAACCAGTCTTAGTGCCCATCTTTCACGTCAGCATGACAGGAAATCAGCAACCGTATAAAGTGCAAGGAAATTCAGCTCTGAATGAGGAGCTTTCTGCAGCATCCTTCTTATGGCCCTTTGTGCAGTTACCTGGATTAGACTAAATCTGACCAGTGCTGAAGCATCACCAACGCTTTTATCCTCTTTGAACCACCCAGAACTTTTTCTCAACCTTCAGTTCTTGGCTTCTGCCCTTGCTGGATGCCTCATTTCTTCAGGGATGGTGCTGGGTTAAGAAGACTGGCTTGCTTCCCTCCTACCTCTTTCCATCTTTTGTTTCCCTGATGTAGCCTGATCTGGGTTAAAAATAATTAAAAAAACCCCAAACAACCCCTCAAAAACAAACAAACAAGCAAAAACAACCCCCCAACAACAAGCCACATAAATGAACAACAGCAACAACAATAAGTTAAAAAAAACCAACAAAGCCTACTCAATATTTTTATTGTTTATTTTCAGTCTGGATCTGGTATCTAGTGCTTCTCAGAATCCCTGGAGCCGGTGTTCATGTCCCAGGAAAGGGGTACATAAATCTGTGGCTTATGAAACCAACAAATTTGAGTTCTGAAAGCCTCAGTTCTAGAACCAAAGTGAAGACCATCACATCAACTTCAAAAATAAAAGAAGAAAAAAAGTGAAATATAGGGAAAGAAGGATTTCTTTATCATTAGCATAGCCACTTCCTTTTTGGTTAGGACAAGCTCCTTCTTTGCTCTTTCACTTCTCTGATTGCTGTTTTAGCTTTCACAGGGCAAGGGACTGATGGTGTGGAAAGCACCCCAGACAACCCTGGGTTGTGATACTCCCTTATAGTGTATATCCCCTCTTGCAGGACTGGGGAAAATAAAGAATAATAAATATAACCAGAAATAAAACTTACAAAGACGATCTGCAAGTGAAGCATTAAAGGTATCAACAGTGTAGAATCATAGAATGATTTAGGTTGGAAGGGACCTTAAAGATCATCTGATTCCAACCCCCTGCCATGGGCAGGGACACCTTCCACCAGCCCAGGTTGCTCCAAGTGCCACCCAACCTGGCCTTGGACACTTCCAGGGATGGGGCAGGCACAGCTTCTCTGGCTGGTCTGTGCCAGGGCCTCCCCACCCTCACAGAGAAGAATTTCTTCCTAGGTAGGAATTTCTCCCTAATGATTTAAAGCAAACCAAAAAATGTTGTTTGAGATTGGTGCAGAGTGAGGGAAACTTGCCTGGAAATAAGCGAATGTTGAGGAAAACCTGAGCTGAAACAATGAGAAGTGTCATTTTAAGTGCTCTGAAAAGTGTCTAGAATACTGAGGGTGAGGGCTGTTGTATCCTTTTTTGTGCTGTGAGGAGATTTTATATCACAAGTCTAAGATTTAATGTCCTACATGGAAAACCGTGCAAGGTGTGCAGTGTTTGCTGCCAACATGAGATGACTTATCCTTTCCATCCACTCCTTGTAGTCATGGAGAATTAATGAAAGGGAATAGTGTTCTCTGCCAGCTTTGTTAGTACCAGTTTTGGACACAGAGTGTCACCAGCCTTCACTGTTCAGACACTTCAGTATTGCAGGTGACACATGACTGACTCTGGAAAGTCTGTGTAGTGGTACCAATTACACAATTCTCTTCTGCTGAATGATTAAATTAATTCCAGTGGTGATTGAGGACCCACAGCACCGTTTAGAGAGTGTCTTCTCTTCCTCCACAGGTTTGGGAGCACAATTTCTGATCTCACTGTACACAAATCTGTTCCCCTGGTTACTGCAACAGCTCCCAAAGCTGTTTGAGTGTTACAGCCAGCCATGAGATCACAGGTATATGGGTCTTAAAAAGATGCCTGAGATGATGTTGAAGCTGCCATGCCATGTTTGCCAGGCTACAATGAACCCAAAACCACATGGGATGGTTCAGAGATGGCCCACCAATCATCCCTGCTGGAAATAAGCTCAGGCTCTTGAGATTCTTAAGAGGGCTTAGCCAAGAAATGGAGCTGGTGAAATGCTTTTCTTAGACTGTCACAGCATGTGCTGACAGCACCTTTTATGCACTATAAAATTAGAATAGATTTTAAAATTCCCTTTCTCCCTCCCATGCCATTTCAAACCCCCAAAGAGACAATAATTACCAGGTGATAAGAAAGCACCTTCCTACATAACAGCAGGTTTTCCAAATGAGTGATGCTTTAATCAGGTTATGTCAAGAGAGCAGCCTCTTTTCCTCTTTTACACCTGCCTTTTTGCAGATTCTTCATGGTCTTCCTGGCCAACATGTGATCACTCAACTCCTGGGGCATGGGGGGAATCTCTTGTGAAGGGTCACTTGTGTGTGGGCTGGGAGATGTCTTGGGAAGCTGGACTGAAGCAGAGACCAAGGAGCACTGCAGAGTCTCATCTCTCTCTCTGAGAGCCAAATGCGTATCTTTGATCTGCCTTTTCTCATTGCTAAGGTGATGTGAGCGTGAAAACAATCCCTACAGAACAGTGTGGTCCTTCACAGTTCCCTCTCAAGATTAATCTCATACTTTTTCACTTCTTTTTTGATATCACTTGCAAACCAAATTTCCTGGTGTACATTCCAGTAATGGCAAACATTTTATGAAATGGTATTTCTCTCTAGGTTTCTGATCTCCCTTAAAGTTTCAATAGGTGCTCTCCTGGAGGAAAGGACTGGCACATGGTTCATATTCCATGAGAAAGCACGTTCTGTGCTCTGGGAAAGCATGAAAATGCAGCAATGGAAACAGTAATATGAGGTGTAGGAAGGGGAGCCCTGGCTGGTTTAAGCAGTCAGTGGACTTTCAAATTCAGGCTTTAAGAAGTAGGTAAATCAACCCAGCAACTGCAGACCTACAAGGTCAGCTCTTGCCTGCTGCCCTTCTTACCAGATAAAACATCTGTGGACACAGAGTTCCCCATAGCAGTGCTGTGCTCAGTTTGTGTTATTTATTCAATCAACTTTTTGGCTTTAGTTTCAAGGGAAGAGAAAAACTGAGAGGGAGGCAAAACTGGAGCTCAAACCCCCACTGCTCCTTAAGGTAATTTCTTTAATGAAAGTTTCCTGTTCCTCATTGTGACTGTGTAAGTAAGATGATCTGATGTGGGTGTTCCTTTTCTCCTGGTAAGTGTTTTCACAAAGTTGTTTTGAAACCTTAAATCTGCTCCCCAGTGGGAGAAGGAAGGTATTTATAGAGAGAGATAATCAGCAGAAAAGATAGCACTATTACTGTCTGTACAGGACTTTAAGATTTGGAATTATTGTTGTATTTCCCTGTATCTGCAGGGACTTTACTTTCTCATCTCAAACAAACCCAAACTGTGATGACCTAAAGAAGTTATTTATAACCTTCACATCAGCAGTCACCTCCACAATCAAAATTCAGGCTCTTGATGTTGCTGAGTATTTTGCTCATCTTTTTAAATAGTATCATTAGGGAAGGCGGTTTGTTGTGAAACATCAAGTTCACTTCACAGAAATTGGGAGAAATTCCCATTCTCATTCCCTTTTTAAACTTACATTTTAGAAAGAGAATTGTGGCTGAGCAAAACGGGCTCATATCTGCCATGAAACATCTGGATTTTTTATATTCCTGTATCAGCTTTAGTTAGGGAAGCTGGCAGGGATTGCTTTGGCAAATGGTCACCCATCTCGTGCCTGCAGTCTTTATTCATCTTGCAGACAGGCTGTTCCTTCCCTGCGCTCCCCTGATGAATATTTAGGCTGAGGGAAGACTCGGTGCTTTCTGGCAGCCAAAGGCAGCAGAAGTGACAGCAGCGTCTGGTGTGTCTGTCCAGACATCCTGCCACGTGCAAGTGTGACAGATCTGTCTGTAGCATCCTGGAATTTTCAAAAAGGCAAGGATTCTTATAAAATGCTGAATCTGTGATCTGGAGAAGACTTTGACATTAAAAAAGCAAAACCCTAACAAGGCCAAGCAGCTGTTCCTGATGGGCATTACTGTGGGAGAGGCAAACCCTCAGTGCTGACTCAGTGATAATAAGGTTTTGCAGCCCCTCTTGACCTTTCAAGCAGACTCATTCCTTGTGTTGTGTGTGATATTTTCCCTTGTGTTCCTGGGCTGCTCTTATTTCCTGAGGGCCATTGTCCTGTGTGCTGCTTTCCTCTCACATCCACTGCTGCTCAACTAGAGGTTTCATCTGAATTCCAGGTCAGAAATATTTGAACATTACTAGGAAAACATGCCATGGATGGGTGCATTTTGGAATCTGATCTCATCCCTAATCACCACCTCCTTTTCTTAACTACCTTTCTCATTATTTTTGAAGAGTTCTGGGAGCAGCTCAGGTCAGAATTCCCAGTGACCATTGACTCTGTGCTCCATCACTGACCATTCATACAGCGGCTGTGCTTTGCTTTTGGGATTGCAACTCCCAAATTCCTGAACAAATTCCAGGCAGTGAAGGCTCATGAGAACAACTTTGTTTCCCACTTTCCCACCCACCTCAGGAAATCTTAGCCAGAGAAAGGCTGCACACAGAGCCTCATTTCCTTCAACAGGTTGTACAAATTGTCCCCTGGAGTTGTCTGTCCCAGGAGAACTCCAGCCCCAAGCTCCTTTCCTCGCCCTCCCACTACTGTGTTAATCAGATCTTCGTGCTTCTCAATTCCACAGAGCTTTACTACAGGTAATAAAGTACAGTTACACCTCTCATTATCACTGCCATTTCTCTGTGCATTCAGTAATTATGGCAAGTGACTAATTGAATTTTGAATTTCAGCTAAGAAGCAATTACTCTAAAGGTCAAACATCATTTTCAGCCTGTGCCCTGGCAGCCTTGCAGAAGGGGGTTAGGCAGGGAGTTTCATGGCTCTGTGCTCTTCTAGTCTGTCAAGCCCAGGAACAAATTGTACTTCAGCCCTGGGAAATGACTTTCCTCCTCCAGCCCTGGTGCTCCACAGGAACTCACTGTCCCCACACAGCAAAGGGAGCATTAATGACCTGTTGGTCTAACCAGCAGTGAGAACCTTTTCTTAGACTACACCTTTCTCCCTCGTGTTTTTTAGGTAGCTGTGGAGGTGGAAGTTCCCCCTCTGTGGAGGTGGAAATGTTCTGGGCTGTAGAATCTTTCCTAGGAATTTGTGCTTGATCCATACAAATGGATGGTAACCTGCGACTTAAAACAATTGCATCACTCAGAGTCAAGTGAGGGAAGTCTTTAAAACAGACATAGAATGATTGTTCCACAACATATTACAGGCTTCAGGTGATTAAAGTCCCCCTGTTGTCAGTACAGGTGGGTCAGTGGGAGAACAGGTAAAATGGCCATGGATCAGCTGAATCTGTCTAGACTGTGCTGGCTGCAATCTTGGCATCAATTAATTAGCTTGAACTGGGGAATGAAGTGCTATTTGATGGCCTGGATTGAGTGGATGCCACGGACAGCTCGGGCTGTCTCAAATAGTGCTGGATGTCTATTTGGCAGCACAGACATTGTAACCTTCCCTCACAAATGAGCATCTGCATCAGGACTTCAGAATTTGTGTCTTATCTTGAGCTGTTTTATCTGTAGAAAGGAATATGAGAATAGGGCAAGCATGAAGAAACACTGCCCCTGGGTGCTCTTTTAGTTTCCAGCAATCCAAGTTTTTGTGATTTGCTGAAGCAGAAGTGATGTCTGTGCATCTTTGTTGTGTGTGACACTTGCCCTTTCACCAAAGATCAATTTGAATGGCTGTGTGTGCAAATGATAAGCCCAGCATGAATGTCAGACTTCCATTTTGCAACAGGTTTTTGGAGAGTCAAGTAATTTCTGGTTTCTGTTCAGCTAAAAATGAAGAGGTTTAGTTTGGAGGTTTGGTTTTTCTATTTTGTTTGGGGTCTTTTTTCTTTCTTTTTTTTTTCTTGTGCTGAAAACCAGGTGAAGGGGAAAAAGGTGGTAAACTAAGGAATAGTTCAATAGAGATTGCTCTGTAATTGCCCTCTTTTATCTTTCTGCTTAAAAATACAGGCAGGTCTGTGTTGGAAATCTTTAGGTTCCATGTGCATTCACATTTGGGGATATGTGCTGTCCAGGGAATTATCTGCAGGATGCAAATAGCCTTGGGAGGCTGCAGACTCATCTTGGATATTCACCTCAAGTTCAGCACAATAAACTTAGAGAAGCAAGTAACCTCCATTAGGTTTGAAAAAATGAACTTTTCAGACTGTTCCATGGTATACTTTTAATTTAGGCACTGCAGCACTTTTTGACAGACACCGAAAAGGAGGGATTGTTTTACTTCTCCCTCTTCTTTAGCGCTTTTGACACGTGGCCCAAACTCTGTCATGTCAATTTGTATAAGGAAAAATACCGTGCACTTGCCTGTTTCTGAAAGCAGGATTAGCTGAGCATCTGCCAGGTGCTGGTGAGCCCGTTCACTTGGTTCTCTCTCCCTGCCTTCTTGGTGTTCCCTCAGCTGCTTCTGTAACAGCACAGTCCTGACACGTCAGAACAAGAGTGTTCTTAATCACAAGACGTGGAATAATTTCCTAAGGAAATTAATAGTATATAGGGATTATAATTATATAGTTCAATGATAATTCTTTTTTTATTGAATTATTAATAGAAGGGTTACCACAGGAGCTGTAGGCAGTTGAGACAATGAAAGCAGATTCCAGGATGATTCCCCAGTGATCTTTCTGATTTTTTGGGGAAAGGGCAGCAGTTTGGGGATTGTCTGCCACTGCTCACACCTCAATCCTGAAACAATTGAATATTAAGCTATAAGGAAGTAGAACATGTACTATAAAAGACCTTTATTTTATGGAACAGTTTTTGTTAACCCTGGAAGAATGAGAGGACTGAAAAGTATTGCAAGAAGTTGTGTTTCCTGAGTTGTGGGGTTGACTTTCAAGGGATTGGAAAGTCAAAAAGAACATGTGTTTTCTTTTGTGTAAAGTTTTGTATTACCAGGTATTTCATTGAACAAAGTTTAAAAGAGCCCCTTTTCTGGTCTCAGGGACCTCTATTGAAGTGCTCGTGATGCTTCCTCCCAGGCAGCCCCAGCCTCAAGCAAGAAAGAGTTCAAGGACAGGCTGGACAGGGCTTGGGAGCAACCTGGACT
This sequence comes from Myrmophylax atrothorax, assembly GCA_026770055.1. NCBI lineage: Eukaryota > Metazoa > Chordata > Aves > Passeriformes > Thamnophilidae > Myrmophylax > Myrmophylax atrothorax. Next base: position 2,977,744 of record JAOXXN010000395.1, read on the forward strand.
AGTGGAAGGTGAATCTGCCCATGGCAGGGAGCTGGAAATGGATGATCTTTGAGGTCCTTTCCAACCCCAGACATTCCGTGGTTCTACATGCAGAGAAACAGAACTGAACTCCTCAGGTGCCCTTAACCTTTGTCAGTCTAACAGAGGGTGCCTTGGGCTGGAAATCCAGAGAAGTGTTTTTCTAAACTCTGAAGAAAGTCTGGAGAACTTCTAAACCTCTGAAAGCTCCTGTTCTGCCTTTGCTTCTGACATCTTATATGACCTGGACGAATCACTTGAGCTTTTTAGCAGGTAGGAAATCGTTCCAGCAGGTGAGCATAATTGGGCTGCTTGAGCTCCTGGTAAACCTTTTTAGGATTTCTTGGCAAAGAAAAACAATAGAAAACTCATCAAAGTTCTTCTGTGCTTGAAAGCCCTAAGACACATCCAGTTGGTGGGCCAGATAGAGCTGATTTAGAAATATTTTTCTAGGGGAACATTTCTCACCTAAAGTGTAATTTATCTGCCTTCCAGGACTCTCCTTTAAGTGCATTGTAATTCTGCATGAATGTAAAAATAAAAAAAAATGCCAACTGTGACATCTAAGAAAAAACCTCTTTGAACAAAGCTTGGCTTTCAGGGTGATGTTGGCTGATGTACAAAGTAATAAGCATCAGTTGGATAACTGTTCTTGCCTCTCCTTGTCTTTGTCAGAACATCCCTCATTCACGAATCAAGTATGTGGAGAGAGATTCTTTCATTTGTTCCCAATCTCCTGGACTTGTGGCTGCTGTCACAATTATGCCCCTGTCACTTGTGATTTCTAGAAATAGTAAGCAGTGTCCTGATGGATTGTGAATCCTACCTGGCTCTGTCTTCTCACTGCAACAATCAGGAAAAAAACACCAAAGAGGAAGGGTGGCACATGAATAAATAATTTATAGCCCCATGATTCAGACCCTATTTTTAGAGGCTTTCTGTTTTTCTGAGACTTTGAAAAAGGGCTAAGAATAGTCTATACATGAAGTGGTGTCTCTTTTATGCAACACAGATTTTTTTCTGTCTCATTTGATCTGAATCCTATGAAATCTGGGCAGCCAATGTGAGGAATTTATATCATGCGGTTCCTGTTGGATTTACTGGGGATCATGATGAAAAGTTTTGCTTAATGCCAAGCAAACTGTCTTATTTAAAACATTAAAGGAATAAAAATTATTTGGAGGAGGCACTGGGAGACTCTTGCAATGTCCCAGTGTTTAGGATACTCTGGAAGAAAAGAATCCTTTTAACCAGGTTCAAGATCCTCTGGAAATCCAACAGAGGAAGGACCAGAGTTGAAGTTCTCCATGTATGAGTGACTTGTGGGCTACAACATTCAACACTGGAATATCTTGTTTTGTTTTGTCCCTGTGTTCTTTGAATTTTTCTACATTTTTTCTTTGTTTTGTAAAGCTTGGGTCCAATTACCTGGCTTATCAAGTGACTTTTGCTGCCCCAAAATGTGTCTTTCAAAATTCATTTATTCAGCTCAGAAAATGTCACCCAGCTTTAAGCCTGGCACTGGGACAAGAAGGGTTTTCTCCTCTCTCTCTTCTGCTTTTACAGGCCAGCACATCATAGAACCTATTTTAATGTTACATATCTAAGGGAAAACTCGTTATCTGGGCTTGCTTTCCATTGGCAAACTTGGCATGAACACCTCCAAGTTGGGGGCACTATTGAGTGGCTGCTTTGCCGTGCCCTGAAACCAGAGTGGGAGAGGACTGGTGAGATGAGCTGAACAAGTCTGAGTGCAAGTTGATATTCTAAAATTCCTGTGGTAAATATGAGGTACTAACCTGCCCTGAAAAGGAAGGCTGATTGCTCAGCTTGGTCAGGGGCAAGTACAGGGGCAAAAATAGTTTAAAGGTTGTCTTACAAGGTGAGGAAAAATACATATTTAAGATATTAATTAAAAAAATCCCAGTGGAGAGATTTAACAGACTGTCTGTAATACTTGTACAAAGCAATTACTAGAAGTTCTCGGGGCTTACACGTTTTAATCTGGACTGAGCAAATCCTGTTGATAGGGAGATGGGAGACATGACTCACTGTGCCCTTTCAGGTGTTGGCTGCATCTGTCAGTCTCTGAGGCTGCCAGAGTCACTGCTAACTCCACTTGCCAAACCCTTGCACTTTCTAGGGATTTTCTTCAGTAGGGGCTCAGGTTTTCTGATGGATGGCCCCTTCATTTCAGCTTGGCTGCCAGCTAACAGGGATGAGCCAGCTGTCAGAGCAGTCAGATACCCTTGGCTGTGCCCAGCTCAGGCCTTAACAGGCTGTCTTTTATTTGTTTATTCATTTGCCTGTTTATTCCCTTCACTCCAGTAGCAGATGAATTTGTCTCAAGATTCTGTGGCCACTCTGTGTGTGTGGGATGAAGGATAAAAGGCAGAAACAGTTAGAGCAGTTGGATTTCCATTTTAATGATGCCTGGAAATGTAAACCTTGTCAGAAAGGCATCTACATGAGACATGGCAAGACGACTACAATCTCTTTCAAACCCAGCTTAGTTCCAGCTGTTGGGGACAAGCTCCATTACAGCAGGGCCTGCATGCAGTGTCTGGAATGGCTTTACCTGCTGTTGGCTGGAAGGATGTGGTTACCTTCCTGCTGGGAATTACAGCCACTTACCTTTTCCCGGTGCTCCTGTCCCTTGTTTGTTTCATGCATTTAATGGACTTTTACTGACTAAACACAAGCCACCAGGCCAATCCATACATATTGAGTTACAGCTTCCTAAAAGGCTTGATGGTCTTCAGCAGGGTCAATAAAAAAAAAAAAAGAATACCACTCATCAAACACTCTTCCTTACATATTCCATTTGGAGATGCAGCCTTGTCTGTGGTTAGAAATGAATTTAAGGTCAAAGTTTTACCTCTTAAACTCATGTAAGACATTGTATCTAACCTGTGCTTTAAAGTTGTTCCAGAAGGTAGTAGTATCCTGTTATCACAGAATCACAGGATGGTTGAGGTTGGAAGTGACCACTGGAGGTCATCTGGTCCAGTCCTTCCTCAGGGAGAGGTTGCCCAGGACCATGTCTGGGCAGTTTTTAATTATCTCCAAGAAGGGAGACTCCACAATCTCCCTTGACAACCCTCTGCAGTGCTCTGTCACCCTCACAGTAAAAATGTGTTCCCTGATGTTCAGATGGAACCTTCTTTCTCGTTTGTGACCATGGCCTCTGGTCCTGGCACTGGGCACCACTGAAAAGAGACTGGATCCATCCTCTTTACACCCTCCCTTCAGATATTTAGATACATTAGTAAATCCCCCCTGAGCCTTCTCTTTTCCAGAGTGAGGTGTCCCAGCTTTTTTAGCCTTTCCTGAAAGGAGAGATGCTGCAGCTCCTTGTCATCCTGTGCTCCTCCACTGAGCTCTCTCCAGTGTGTCCGTGTGCCTGGTGTACTGGGGAGCCCAGAACTGGATGCAGTTTCCAGCCTATCTGTTGGCACAGCCTTTGTAGCTACTTTTTCCTTTGTTTACTCTGTGTGTACTTTTGCTGTCTGGTGTTACTGGTTTTTGGTATTTTAAGTGCAACCTTCAAGTAAGCACTTGGGGCAGTGAAGCAGCTACACTGGATACTGAGACTTATCACAGTTATTGAATTCAGTGGTTTCTAAGTAGCAGAAGATTCACAGTTGGGAGGACAAATATTGACTGTTGGCTGCTCCATTTGCTCTTTAGACACACACTGAGGGCTTTTTTGTGAGTCTCTAGCAGTATTGTTAATAAAGTGTAACATGACTGGAAGGAGTTCATTTTGCATGAGTTTAGATGACTAAAAACCACAGTTCTGTTCTGGGATAAAGGTCCTTCAGCTTATTTATTAAAGACTCCCAGAACTAGTCTTGTGATAGTGGTACTGAGTTGCAGGGATGCTGAAGAGTATTATGGACAAAGCTGTAAACAGAATTTGCATGTCTTCCCCCTTTATCAAACACTGGAGTGTGAGGAGTCCTTCAAAATTAACAAATAAACCCTGTGAGCTTCTCTCATGTCCTTCACTTCAGATGAAAATCTTTATCCATTATTTTTGAGGCTACAGTGCTCAACTCTGGGTTGATATCTTCTCTTTAATGAAACAACAGATAGATTGGACTTTTTAAAAATTCCTGTTTGCTCTGGAAAAAGACTGAGTTGTGGGGTTTGGGTAAATGCAACACTATTTTTTTTCTCCATTCAAGGATCTTTTGCTCTCTACCTTCAAATTTCTCACCTGCTCTCAAATGGTTGTACTACACTAAGAAAAGTTCAAGCTCTATATAGTGTGGGCATGTGTATACAAATACACAAAAGTGAGACATTCCTGTAGTTGTTTGGTTATTTCCCTGGATATGTTCAGAGAAGTTCCATAAAATAATAGACTGAGCTGGACACTCCTCTCCCAAAAGCTGGAATCAGGGGGAATTGGCACACTGCTCCTTGCTGAGGGCTTAACAATAGGGGGTCATTCCTGGGAAATCTGCAGTGATCAAAGTTCCCTTATTGCTGAAGGGACTCTCAAAAACTGTTTGAGCTGAGAGTGAGCAGTGACACGTTGCTGGGAAATCTGAAGTGGATTGCAATGTTTTTGTTCACTAGGATTCCTCAGCAAACATGGCTTTTACTTAGAATAGTTCCTGTTCCTTCTATGGGTGGCTGTGTAAGGAATAGGATATCCCAGTTCTACTCCTGCCAAGGTTTTGCTGTAGTCATGCTCAGATCATTTACCTTCCTTTTTGTGATGTGGTACCAAATTTTTTAGGAATGGAGATCCCTTTTACACCACCTCACAGTCCCTGACAGCTGCAGATGTTGGTGTTTCTTCAGTCCTTGTGATGTGCATCTGGGCTCTAGTTGCTGTCACTGGTCTCATTGGTGGAATAAGGCTGTGACCAGGTCTTAGAAGAAATAGGAAAATGCAGATGTAGTGCTGACAGGAGGGGATGAAATACGTTTTCTGGAAGCAACCCAGTTGACAACCTGAGCTCTTCTGCATCTTCTTTCTATTCCCTTTTACCTCCTTGCCCATCCCCTGGACTGATGGTTAAGCAGAAGAAATCAAGAGCCACAAATCTGCAACAAAAGGAAACATTTCCTAAGTCAAAGAGAAGACCATAGACTGAAGCACAGAAATGAATATTGGATGATGTGTCAAAAACTCTGTGGATAATGGCTGAGTGTTGCCTGTGCCATCATGAGTCATCTGCCACTCATTACTTGTTTGCATGAACATTAAATCTACTTGTCCAGTTGTACTATAGGAGTGCAAGTGCACACAAAGCACAAATAACCATATGTTGTTTGTACCAAATATCTCTTTATTTTGAGTATTCCTTCTTTTGAATAAAGTCAGTAAGGAAGGAGAAATTATAAGAGAAAATACGCTGAATTCTTCAGTATGTCATTTGTCAAAGAAAATGAAAGTTTCCACAATTGTTTTTCAACTGAGAAAAAATTTGTTCTAATAGCTCCATTTCTTTCTATCTATAATTGGCTCTTGTTGCCCTAGAAAGATCATGTAACTGTTCTTTTCTTCCTGGAAGTTCACTGTTTGTTTCTACAATGGAGATCTCCATCACGATTTTTCCGTTTTTTTCTTATTTTTCATGACAGTCATTAAGAAAAACTGAGCTTAATCCAGCCCCTTTCTATACACAGTGCTTTAAAGCTAAGAGCAAGAATGCTTCTAACACAAAGTACAATAATCCCAGTTCTTGCTGGAAAGCCAGGGGAGAAGGAAAGGAATATTTTTAAGAGTGTTTAATCACTTCTGGTTTCCCTCTTCTCTTCCTTTACATGCTCTGTAGCTGGGGACACATCACTTCCAGTGCATATGGGATTGATCCAATATCCTCAAGAAATGCTGGACTTGCTAAATGCCCTGGGATTCATCTGTGCATGAACAAGAGCTGCTTCCTCCAGGTGCCTCCAGTGAGGCTCTTACTCTCTAATATTACCTCACTCCCTAAATGAGATACTTCTCCTCTAAAACACTGGGTAAAAGATCTGCATTATGTTATTAAAATAGATATATGAAAATACATTCAG
>JAOXXN010000395.1:2983807-2999363 GCA_026770055.1 Myrmophylax atrothorax
GCTGAAAGACATTTAGAAGAAAGAAAGAAGACCTTTGCTGTGGGATATAAATTAGTTATGACTACTAGAGTTTGGAATGAGATATTCCCAGAAGTATTGCTGTTGTTTCCAAGAAGTGGCTGATACTGGAGGAGATTCTGGACTAGAGAAATTCAGGATTTGATTTTCTCCTCCTCCTGTTCAGATACTCACCCTGTAGGACATCTGGTGTGCCAGCTGACAAACCCAGATAACTCAAAGCTCCTCAAGGAACTGCCTTGGTGTGGGTTGTATGTTCTAAGTGTTGATTGTGTTTGTGCTCTTCACACCTGAGCTGCAAAGGTACAACATGGGAAATGAAGAGTCAGAGTGAATAAAACAAGGGTTTGAGTGAACAAAATAAGGGCTTCACATGAGTACTATCCTGGAAGTGGGATTCAACATCCAACTAGGCACCAAAGTTTCCCAGTCAGTGTCTGGAGAGTCAGAAGTTTGCCACAGAGACTCCAATCAGCAACTAGCCAAAGGAGGGGACAAATAAAAAGGCTTTTAGGGATGTAAATTGGATCCTACCACCTAAATCCCACTCAGACTGTTTTGTTTTGTTTGGCCTTGTCACTCCAATAAAGAAACAGTACAAAAGTGCAAGTAGACAATAGCAAGATGAAATTCAGTGCTCTGCGTGGACATGCTGTAATCTGGAGCATCTGGTTGCTTTCCATTTGCACTTTCCTTCTCTGTAAGAAAAAGCACCTTTTCAAAAGTCTCTTTACCTTTTTTCAAAGGCTGGTGTCCACAGAACTTTTAGGAACATTCAGTCTCATGCCTTTCTTTGACATCTGATTTTCCTGATGGCTGGGTACTGTACTAGCACTGAACGACCATGGCAAAGGCCCAGGAAGAAATTGGATAAAGGGCAGCAAGAACATCATGAAAAGTTCGTTAGGAAGTCTCCTGTATTTGTCCTTTGGGGATCTTTCTGAATTTCCTGTTTTATTTTAATTTTCTTGTTTCTAAGAAACAGTTCAAAATAAGAATGGACAAAAATGATTGCTTGGTATTGGATGTGCTATTGGTGAGTGGAGGAAGGTAATTTGTACAGCAAAACCTGATAGTTCTCCCTCAGAAATAGTTTTCCATAGTTTTCCTTGGGATGAAGAGGAATGCTTGTCAGAAAGTGAACTCCCCTCCTCACCCCCCAATATTATTACATGCATTTTCCAGAGTTCCTCAGGGTTACATTGCAATTGGACGTGAAATCTCTCTGCTTCAAGAAAATAATTTGTGATTTTCACTTACATTTTGGGAGAACTGGGACCTTGGGAAAAGCTCAGAAGTGGTTTCTTTTCCACAGGCAATGGGTGAACATCCTAACCTAGATGTACCCACTCCTGAAATAATTTTTGGGAGATTCTTGTGTGCCTCAGCCTGCCCAGCCCAGGGCTGGGGGATGTGCTTATCTTGCTCCTCATGCTCTTTGCAGAAGTTTTACCAATAACAGTGTTGCCCAGGAAGACTCTGGAAAATCAAAATCTCCAGGCATGTTTCTTCTAGTTTGCAGTAGGATAAATTGAAGGGGGGTGGAGCAGTAAGTTTACCATACCCATACTGTTCTTTGGGGGGGGCACTGAACACCTAAACCTCTGTGGTTCTGAATTCATCACTTAACTGCTTTTAAAAGCCGATACTAACATTAAGCTTTCTCTTGCAACATTCCTCTCACACCTTTTTTGTCTTCTGAACTCATAAAATATTAAGAAAAGATTATTAATAAATATCTTTAAATGCCTGCAGATGTGGTTATGTTATTTATTTCTCTTCTCAGCGGGCTGTTCTAGTCCTCACAGAGGAGGGATAAGTTGATTTGCCTTGCAAATAATCTGTTCTGGTAATCTTTTTTCAAATCTGTGAAATTTCTAGGCTGTCCAGCACAGAGTGTTCATCTCTCTTTTATTTTGGTCTCTACCAGGAAATGCCTACAGAGAATGCCTGGGCAATGGGACATGGGCTTCCAAGATAAACTACTCTCAGTGTGAGCCTATTCTGGATGACAAGGTCTGTATTTTTCCCTTCATTCTTCCCAATGACATTTCTCAGTATATGTGAATGCAAAGCTTAACTTAAGGTTAACATGCTAATTTGGGACTTTGAGAGAGATTCCATTTCTGTCTCTGCAACAAAACCTCCCTGTGAATTCAGGCAAATCACTTGTCCTCTCTCCATATCCCCTACTCACATGGGTTTTAAAAAAGGATGCTTTTTATCACACTCTGTCCCTGCTGATGAATGTTTATGCAGATTTTCCATAGCTTTGTTCAGAGCCTACAGCTGCTACAGTAAATGTTAGTAATAATAACAGTAAGACCAAAAGCTTCCTTGGCACTAAAAATAAGTTCAACCAGCTGATTCCGTTCTGTATCTGTCCATTCTGAGGTCTCTTCAACAACTGACCTTTACAGATCTCAATGTCATTTTCCTTAAGCAAATATGTAAAGGGGGAGCAACTGAAAAGTACATAAAAAGCAGGCTCAGGTCTCAGCTGTCTTTAAAAGATTGAACCAGTCTTGCATGATGTAGGAGTTTACAGATTGTAATTAGCATATGGGGTTAAGCTCCTTCCAAAAGGCTGCAAGCAATTATGCAAAGCCCCTTTCTTGTCAAATGTCTCAGGGTTTTTTGGAGATGTCATAGACACTCCCTGTCACACAGTTTTAGGCTTCAAGCCTTTCAAACCAGGTTCTCTTTCTCTTCCTCCTGTTTTGAGTGCTGTGGTGGGACACGAGCACAGAGTCCTCATGCTGTCTTTGCCAGCAGGGACTGTCCCCTCTCAGAGTCAGGGTGGAGCCCAGCAGCTCAGACCTGTTCATGTTTTGGGGTCCATCCAGCTCATTCTGTGCTTTCAGTTGTGTCCAGTTGCAAACAGAGAGGAGGAAGACAACGTCCCACATTTAGTACTTGGGAACTGTCTGGGGTGATGCTGTACCCCAAGCAGTCAGGAAGTGCTTTGTCTGAGGTCCAGCACCCATCCTGTGAGATCCATGTGTTGGCTCAATGTGGGCTTTGACCAGTGAACCAGAGAACAGAAAACTACACCCCAGCTACTGAGGAGGACCTGCTCTTACCCACTAGCTAAGTTATTTTGTGGTAACCCACATCCCCCCTCCTCTTGCTAGAGGCTTCTAGAAATTAAGCAAAAAAGCACTGCCATCCAGAGGGGGGCCAACAGAGTGATGAGGCTCCCCTGGCAATTGAAGCAGATCTAAGTTAGGACCACCCCAGTGCAGCCCCTCTTTGCACTGCTTTCCCACTTAAAATGAAAAACTAACTTGTTACTGGGTCATTTTTTTGATGAATCAGTTCCCTAAAGCGTCTTACTGCATTGTTTGCAGGAGTGCACAGGCAGGGGGGAGTGAGAGTGTGGGTGGGATTGAGGGGGACACACCGACCATCTCTGCCTGAAATGGATTTGCACATGTGTGAAAACACCCTCTGAAAAATGAGCAAGAGAGTGGGTGTGGAGCAGCCAGTGCTGGTTTAGAGAATGAGAAGCAGAGCTGGGCAAAGGCTCAGTATCTTTGATGTGGTTTGGCTGGTACAGGAAACCTGAGCTGATAACAGTGTGCTGTACCTGCTCGGGAAAAGCTACTGCATTTTAATGACCCTCCTCGTGTGTTTGCCTGACTCTAATAGTTGCTATCTCTGCACAAGCAAATACAGAGGAGTTTTTATTTGAAAAGGCTGGAGAGATGTTGTGACTAGAGGACAGAATTATTTCCTTTACTCTGTTTTTGCTTTTGAAAACTTTGCAGCTATGGCGATAGCTTAAAACTTCTTAAATAGCGTGATTCTAAAACAGATGAAAGTGCAGATGTTCCCCCACCCTTGCTTACAGAAGCTTAAAAACTCATTTATTACATCTTCAAAGATTTGCAACAAGCTTTGCAAATATTAATATTTGTGAATATTTCTGAAATCTCTCCTAATGCTCAGTGTTACAGATGAATACTTGCTTTGTGATCTCAAAAAAAAATAGGAAAAAAAATCACCACGGTTTTCTCTAATGCTCCATTTTGATTAAAAGTGAGATTCAAGCACACTTGTGTGTCTCTTCTTTTTTATTGTCTGAGCCTAGCAGATGCTGAGCATCAGCCAGGAGGTGTGCCCTGTGAGTTGGGTTTGTTTTTAATCCAGGAAACAACACTGCTTTCAAGATTGACCCTGCTCAGTGCTGAAGAATCACATGGATTGATTTCAAATTCAGTCATTGATATATGAGACAGGAACATGCCCCATGCCCAGCTCTACCTGCTTTATGACAGAGTTTTGGTAATATAGGAAGGGAAATGTTAGGGATTTTTCAGCTGTAGGTCAGTCTTGGGGCATCAGCTCAGTAACACATTCACAGGATTACATCAACACATCATTGCTCTACTTGTGGTGAAGACCTGTGGCAGCAGCTGATAAAACTCTGCCCTGGGACTGATTTATTCCTAGATTCCCACTTTGGCTGGGGTCTAGTTCCCTGCATGGAGTTGTGTGGTGTAGTTTAAAATGCCCCCCGTGTGTCTCCGTGCATCCTGCAGGTGACAGTCCTGCGGAATACTTGTGTCCTTCGGGTCCTTCATGGCCAGAGAAGGGCAACGGATCTGGGGAAGGGTCTGGAGCACAGATCTGATGAGGAGTGGCTGAGGGAGCTGAGGGTGTTTATTCTGGAGAAAAGAAGGCTCAGGGGGACCTTATCACTCTCTGCAACATTCTGAAAGGAGGTTGTAGCCAGATGGGGATTGGGCTCTTCTCTGAGGTGAGAAGTGACAGGATAAAATGGCCTCGAGTTGAACCAGGGGAGGTTTAGATTGGATAACAGGAACAATTTCTTCATTGAAATGGTGGTCAGGCATTGGAAGAGGCTGCACAGGGAAGGGGTGGAGTCACCATCCCTAGAAATGTTCAAAAAGCATATGGATGTGGCACGTGGGGACATGGTTTAGTGGTGAGCACGGCAGTGCTGGGTGGTCGGTTGGACTCGATCTTGGAGGTCTTTTAAAACCTTGATAGTTCTGTGATTCAGCAGCAGCAACTGGAGGTCAGTGACCAGGTCCAGCTGGGAAGCACAGAGTATCCTGAGTGCACCTCAGGGGAAACAAGATGTGTGTGTGTGCACAACTGCTTCTAGCCCTTGCTTCAGGTGTTGCTTCAGCTGTTGGGTCGATGACCAAATGTTGGTTTCCTGAGTGAATCTCATCCTCTGAACCAGTAGTTGGCTCCTCCTCCAGGCACAGGAATAAGGTGCAGAAATAATTTTGATCCAGCTGGCTGTTTGTGACAATGTGTGACAAATGCAAAGATTCCACTCAGCTTACAAGCTCCTGTGTCAAAAAGGACCTTTTCTGCACCTGGCACAAATCTGTGCTCTTGTTAGAAATAAAGTGAGAGGCAGCAAAAAAATACATCTTAGCCTCCAAAAAGAGCTATAAATTGGAAAATTTGGTCTTGTTTTTGTGGTCTGTGTCAGCTGGATATGAATTTGGTTCTGCTGATGTTTTGAGGTGGCTTCAAGCTGTGTAGCTGAGTTAGCACCATGCTGGACTTAAGCTAATGCATCCTGCATAGAAGCACAGTCACATCAGGCATGGCTATGCGGCTTCCAGCTGGCTCTGGACAGGAAGGCTGTGAACTCAGAGGCATCTTGGATGACAAAGATACTTCCCAGTTGCTTCTGAAAGCCTTTGGAGGGGAGATATGGTGTCTTTAAACTGTGCTGGTGATGAGATCATCCTGGCAACAGGAAGAAATCCGAAGTGACTGAACTGGCAATGGAGTGCAGAGCTTCACAGGGAGGCAGGAGTTGTAAACTCTGGCAGGACCTGTCAGTGAGTTCTGTTAGAGGGAGAAAGATCCTTGTCAACTGGCCTAACAGTGCTGTCATTAGGTGGTTATTAATTCAAATCATTAGCTGAATTGGTTTGGACAGGTTAGCAGCCACATTCTAGCTAAAGCAAGGGGAGAAGTGCTCTAGACAGAATGGCTCCATCAGTAACCTGAAATCTGGCTGCAGGGAGCCCCCTGTGCCTTAAATTTGCAAAGCTGGTGCAGTTAAAGATAAAAAGCTGTTCTTCCTCGGTTTACCTGTCAGGAGGTGGTGGGAGATCCCTCTGCACTGTCTGGTGTGGCAGGATTGTTGAGTGTAATGGAAGAGGACTGCAGTGGTGTGACCTGCTGTGACCAGAGAGCAAGGCTGCTGGTGTCCAGGCCAGTTCTGGATTCCCCATCCCTGGAAGTGTTCAAGGCCAGGTTGAGATGGGGCTCTGGGCAACCTGGTCTACTGGAAGGATCTTTACGGTCCCTTCCAACCTAAAGCATTCTCTGATTCTACCGTCTCCTTTTCTAGCTCATTTCTAATGTAAAAACCCTCCTCCTAAGCCTGAATAGAATTTAAATCTTCATTTTAGTGAAGTGAAGCATCTTCCTGGAAGCAGAAGTATGTTAGGTAACAGAAGAAGGTTGTTGACATTTTAAATATATTGTTCCTCATGAGAGCAGGACAGAAAAGAGTTATGTAAGTATTTTACATGAACTGAGCTTTGGCCAACACATGACTGATTCTGAGCACGTGTTTTTCAGCCCTGAAGGTGTCGTCTTCAGTCCTAGTAGAGATGCAGATTGCATGTAGGCTGGTGGAAAGTGATCTTGCCACCCTGTCAGCTTAGTTTTTCATAGGCAGTGAGGCAGTTCTTGTTTGTATGATATCTGAGTTTGCCTTCAGGAAGCCTTGTTAGTGTCAGAAAAATATGAACGTCGTGCCTGGTTTTCCTTCAGCATCAGTGCATCAAACAGGAGCTTAATAATGTTATTTTTCTGAGTAATCTTCTCATGTTTTGAACTATACTTTCTTAAAACTTGAGAGAAGTTGAAACACTGGTCGGGAGCCAAAGGAGGGACCTGAAGGGTCAAACTCAAAGATCCTTGTCCTGGGAAAAGTGTTGGCATCTTCCAGGAGATATCAAACACTGCACGAGGAACTCTGAAGAAAGTTCTTAGTCACATGGTTTAGTTTTAGGTAGTCCTGCAAGAAGTGGTGAGTTGGGTTCAATGGTCCTTATGGATCCTTTCTATGTGAGTCTATGACTTCATGAATTAAGCAGGAGAGTAATTAAGCCATGCAGTGTACCAGGGCACTACCTGAGTAGTACCACATTGCACAGGTAGGCACATCAGGTCAAGTGTGTTTTCCTTCCCTATAAGTGTCCCTGTGTCTTAAGGATAAATAAAATTCAGTGTGGAATTTGGATTTTGTAGGTTTGTTTTCTTGTTTTTCGTTTTCTCCTCTAGGCAATTCAGAAAATGGGCCTGTGGGTGGAGGAGTTTATTTTGGGGATTTTATTATGGACTTAAAAATACCTTGCGTGGTTGAGTTGTGTCCAGAAACAGCACATTACTCTGTGTGCTGAAGATACAGGCAGGTTTCATCACAGACCAGATTCCAAGGGGGTTTGCTGGCTCTCTGGCAAGGTGCTGGAAGATGTTATCTTCACACAATAATGGAACAGATTAACTACAGCTGCTGGTTGTAATTTCAGCCAAACATTCATTCACTGACAAACTCCTTTGACTGGAATAAAATGTTAAGGAAATTGTTAGGAAAAAAAAAAAGCGAAAAGGAAGTTCAACCAAAATTAGAAAACTGATGCTATTTGTAGGATTTTGCTTTTATATTTTTATCATGAGGGAGGAAATCTAGGTGGTTAGTTTTCAAGGGTCTCATTCTTCTGAAAGAGGACAACATCTCAAAATGGGGAAAGATCTGCTTACCCTGAAAAGAAAAACATGCCAAACCTAATAAATAAATAAATATTTTTTTCAGGAGGCTTTGCTCTTTGAGTAACAAACCCCTCTCCATTTTTAACCAGCTTCAGAATTCATCTGAATAGTGTTTTTCTACTTCTTCCTATCAATCAGGGAAGGAGATGCTTTTTCTTTTCTTTGAAACCAGCAGCAGCCCACCAATAAAGAATGTTCCAGCAAGGTCAAATTTTGGTCTTATCCCTAAATTCACTGATTCAGTTGGGAGTGCTTTTGTACTAAAATGTTTGTTTACAAGATCAAGACCCTCCCAATGATTTCCTCCCACCCTAAGAAACAGACACCAGTACATGCATTTTCACCACACACTTTGTTGCTGCCGAAAACAACAGGAGCCCTGGTTTGTCAGGCTCTCTCAGAACTGAAAGGACACCACCAGATTCCTGCTCTTTCAGTCTGCCCCCGGTTTGAAGGATAAAGATCACAGTTTCCAAGGAATGTCCCTCAGAGGAGTCTGCCTGTATGGAAAGGGCTATTGCTTATTCTTACTGACAGTTTTGTATGTAAACCAAACCATTTGAGTAGGAAAGTGGCATAACCTGGCTCATAAAGACCGTGTTGTTTCCTAAGAAAATAATGTTTCACAACTTTTGAAACTTCGAGAAGTGTCTTTGGTAGCTTTGTTGCCCTGAAATGACAAAGTTTTGAAATAGCATAATAATGAAAACAAGAAACCCTGATGAAGTTACAGGGGCAAAAAAAAAGAAGTGGGGAGAAAATAACTTTTTTTGCAGATATTTGTAATGAACTGTGAACAAATCCCAAAGTGAAATGACACCAAGCCTGTACTTCTGTGCCTGGGCAATGTGTTTGGCTTAAATATAGGTGTCAGCCCTGGGGCTATTATATCATTGCAAGGTTGAGAAAAGTAATTACTGTTTTCTAAACTGATTAACTGTTCCTTAATGTTGTCAGTGCTCAGAGATTCATGCTGATTTAATGCTGTTATCTCTTTACCTCCAGAGGAAGTATGCGCTGCATTACAAGATTGCTCTCATCATAAACTACCTGGGCCACTGTATTTCAGTAGGGGCCCTTATAGTTGCCTTTATGCTTTTCTTGTGCTTGAGGTGAGTAATGTGTTTGCATGCTTCTGATTTCCGTGGGTGACACTTCACTGGGCTGCTCAAACCCTCTAATAACTCTGTCCAGCTCGTGTGCAGTCTGGAAAATGGGTCATGGCTTTGATGCTCCCGAGCACATCCATGTTTTTGTCACTTAATGTGTGGGATGAGCTGTGCTGGAGCCTTCTGTGCACAGGAGCTGAAGCCTCTTTGCATTCAGGCAGAGGACTGTGCATGATTTATTGATGCAGCAAAACATTCTGGTGAGCCCACAGTGCTTCATTAAGGGAAACCAGGCTTTGAGTGTGGCAGGTTGCAAGTTTTGGGGGCAAGTTTTCTTTTTTTCTTATATAAGGCAGTGCATGATAACATAAGGCATTTTGCATTCCCTGACAGATAATGCCCAGATCTAAACCAAAGCAGATAGAACGAAATCTTTTTATTTTGTTTTGGGTTAATTTCAATTTTTCTTTCATTAAAAGCTTAGAAGTTTTCTTCAATAACAAGAGGAACATCATCAGAGGAGCTTAATCCCCACCAGTGCTTATGAAGTTATGAATGCAAATCAAGGAAACTGCATAGAAACACTTCCCTGGCTCAGGGTACAGAAGGCAGTTTAGCAGGTCAAATGGATATGTCAGTGCAAGTTGAGTTAGGGCTACAGGGAAAGAGGAAAAGAGGGAAAGAGAAAGGACAGGAGGAAAGGAAAATTCGTGGCAAGTAACAGGTAGATGTGCATCAGTCATCAAATATATTGTAGGCACACAGCCTGAGTCACATATTTTCATAGGAGTGGCCTGGTGGGTTATTTTTGCATTGTTTTTTGGGTTACCTGATTGGTATTTCTGTAGTATTTGTGCTGTGTTATCTAGGAGAGTTCAACCTGAGCTTGGAGCCAACTCCACTGAGTTCTATGCAATGATAATTCCTGAGAGAAACCTTATTCTGATAGCAGAGGATAAACTGCTGGTGGAGGACCCACCAGATTCACAGCATGATGAATGACAGTGACCTCAGGGAAAGAATTCCTGTTTTCCTATAGTGGAACATCCCTACAAAGTCTTAGGCTAAGTCTTCCTCTTGAACATTCCTGACAAGGTCTTTTTTACTAACAATAGGAATCTTTTTGCACTCCAGCATCTATAAACAGAATAATCTATGCTAATGGGAAGAAAAAAGCTTTAAAAAATTCAATGGGAACTTTTATGATGCATCAATTTAAACTTCCATTTCAAGCCTTCTACTGTGCATATAAAGCTAATTCCCATAGTGCTTGGAGACCTGAATTAATTTACACTGAATAAAGAATGCAAATTATTCATTGTAATTATATTCCCTGCTTTTATGCTGAATCTTTTATAAATGCTTAAGTAACTAACACAAAAACAATTAGATAAGAAGGTATAAATGTATCTATCTTTGTACACAGAAGTGGCCCAGCTGATCTCTTTTAAGTTGTTCTTCTGATGTTTAAACTTTGACTTTGAAGGTTTAAATTTTTAGTCAGCTTCAGCCTTAAAAACAGCAATGGAGTAGCAGCTATTAAGCATTTCCCAGTACATGCTGTGAATGAAAATAGTCTGTCTTTTCAAATTCCCATTGTATCTTGCAAAAACTGTCCGGTGTCCAGCCAGCATTAACCGGCATGAGGTACCTCAGTGTCTTGTTTTCCAAAGTTCTAGAGATGTTCCCGTGAAGGCAGCCCAGATTCATGTTTCATTACAGGTTGTTCTATGCACATTCTGGGTTATGCACATCATCACAATTACCTCTTCAAAGTGTCCCAAGAACAAATCAGTTTTGATCATCAATTCCTGTGATTTTGGGCTTTTTTCCCCCCCTGTTTTAGTTGGGATGGAAGAAGGCACCTACTAATTGGGTAAAATCAGAGAATTTAGGTAATTTCCTGGCCAAAAATTACAATATGGTAGTTCCACATCTTGGCCCAAAGTAGAAATCTATCAGTTCTTTATTCCTGCTACCTCACTCCATGAGTGCCTGCTGAGGGTGTGGATAGAGGAGACCTCCAGGAAGATTCAAGTTCCACAACAGCTCCCTATTTTTATGCTTCTCACCCATCACCTGCTTGATTTTCCGTAGCTCTGTCAGTGCAGAGGCCCAAAGACAGTCTTGTCTAAAAGAAGAGACTGGAGCACACCTGCTGTGTTGGAATCTTGGACTAACTGCAGGGAAGACTCTGGGATCTCCCACACTGGGGGGCTGAAGAGCAGCTGAAATACTTGGTTGCCATGGCAGAGTGTATTTCTTTGGTGATCAACTACTGAGAAGGGTGTTCTGCTGTTGGAGATGAACTTCATTACTGCTTCTGCCCCAGCCCAGGGAGCTGCTGCATGGATGGGAAGCTCAGTTTTGTTGAAGTGGGAAAGAATTGGTTCTAGTCCCTGTTATTCCAAATCTGTTCTGTCATCCTGTCCTCAGTTCTGTTTTCCTCAGTCCTTCATGCAACATTCTGTCCTGCATTCACAACCCACAGAAATGTTCTTCTTCCCTAAAATCTAAGGAGCCACACACATATTCTGAGGGTCAGAAATCTCAAATACAGCAGCAGGTAATAAAATCATCTGCCGTTTGTATCCATGGGACCCCCAACTGGGAAGGGATGAGAACTCAACCAGGGCCTCCTTTTTATTGTGAGGACCTATTCTAGTCTCATTTTCTCCAGTTCTGTCACATATGAACCAATCCTTTCTTGGCCATGGAATAAAAAATAAGCCAGTAAACATTTCATGTAGCACCTAAATAATAGAAAGTGAAGAAGAGGCCTTGATTTTTGTTGGCACTCTGACTGAATACCAATGAGTCATCAAGATAGCTCTTAAAGATCTAAGTTAACAGTAGTTTCTCAAGGTCTAAATGTAGGTGGTCTTAAAATAGTGAGTGCCATGCTGTCTTTACCATACAAAACAAAACGAGCTCACAAACCAAAAGAAATATACTGAGAATAAAATATGAGGAATTTATGCACAAAATGAGGTGCATTGATCTCCAAGGCAGGAACTGGAGAGTGCTCAGGGCACTTCACATGGCATTGTTAAATGTGTCCACACTGCTGTGAGTCTCATGGTCTGTGTGTGCTCATTAATAGCCAGGGTTTGATCCTTCCTGAGGTGCACACAGTTCCCACTAACTCATAACCCCACCAGATCCCATTCTCACACTAATAAAGCAGAAGTTTTCCATAGGAGGAAACCTGCTATCAGTAATACTAATCAAGCTGAAATAAAAAAAAAATAATTAAAAACCCCAAAACCAAAAAGTTTGAAATACTTCTTTTGGATCATATTTTTCCTTTACTGTTGTTGTTGATAATGCAGAAAACCAAAATGCTGATAAATGCAGAAACCCAAATTGCTTTGTCCTGTGTTTTCCCTCATTAGTGTGCAGTTATAGCAGCCTCTGAGGTGGAACAGGAGTCCTTTGTAAAACTCCTGACTTGTTATTAAACAATGTGCTGGCAATGGCCAGCAGTGACCTGACTGGATTCAGTCAGAAAATGTTTTATTTGTGCAGTGGGGATCCAAGAAGAAGTAGAAGAAAGGTATTCTGGGAAGCATCTAAGTCCCTGCTGAGTTTTGAGTCCAGTAAAGGGTGGTGCTGAATAGAACATAGGCTGAAGATTAAAAATCACATATCCTTCTGCACAGCTGCTGGATAAAGGCAGCTTTAGAAAAAAACAAACCCACAAACATTGTCATAACATCTTTTGTCACTAGAATGGTGGTAACAAAAGCAAGTTGAGGTTTTGAGGGAAATTTTGTTTTCCTGTGGCCCTGAAATTTACCTCTTTCTATTTCCCCATTAAAGCATCTGATTTTTTCCCATATCCCTGAGGTGGTGTCACCATTCTTTCTTATGATTACATATAGATTTCCTAAATCCCACATATTTTTTCTTCCCAAAAGACTAAAACATTTTCTTCTGAAACAACATAGGCACTATTTTTCCCCTCTTTTCCCCTCTAACCATCTCCCAGGGTTTAGGAGAGGAAAAGCTATTTTCCTTTATCCTACCCTGTTCCAAGCTCCTTTGAACTGCCCCTTGGTCTTCAGTCTGTCGTGCAGCTGGCAGGACTGCTGCTGCAGGCCTCTGCAAGTAGGAATGGAAGAGTTTGATTAAGAGATTTACAGAATGTAAAGAGGAAATAAATACATGTAGAGCAGGTTTCAAAGAGCAAGGTGATCTGACACTTATCAGAACATAGAGACTGAGGATGTATCAGGAGGGGAGGGGATTGCACAACCAGTACTGGTTTGCACTTCAAAGGGATGTGCTGTCTGATGGGGCCAGAGCAGAGCAGGCTCCAGGTCTCAGGTGCAATCATTCCATATGTACTTCTCTGTTGTGGAACAAGAGGAAAGAGCAAGTCCCAGGACAGGACATCAGCTGGTTGAATTCATGAGTTCATGTCAGTGCTCCTTGTTCCCCTCTCATCTCCTGCCTTCCCACCCAGCCAAGTTAAGTCTGTTCCATCAGCCACTTAGGATGGCAGAGCGTTCATTAATGATTCAGGCGCGTGGCATGTTTTAAACTTCATCATAATTCTGAAGTGGAGCACATGTGAAGTGGGAGCAGGGGCTGTAGATCTGGGGACAGGACTCTATCCCACCCTGTAACAGTCCACAGTGAAGTTCCCAAGGCAAGGCAGGAATGAAAATGAGGGAGCTCTGTAAACAAGCACATACACAATGAGAGGGTTGTCTTTGAACGCAAAGCACCTGAAGTGCCTGTGCTGCCTGAGTCCGAGTGAAGTGTCTCATCTCAGGAACTCAGATAAAGGACAGAAACACTTCTCCTACTGATTAACCTTAGGCCATTGTCTGTGCTTCCCACTGCCTGGACTCACCCTTTTTATCTCACGCATGTGTGACTTGTTCTTTAGACTCTTTCTAAAGAGCTTACCCCTCACAAAAGCCACAGAGAGCAGAGCCCTCGTGAAGTCCTGGAATAATACCAGCGATTTAAAGTGTGGCCAAAGAGCTGTATTCTGAAAATGTGACGGGTTTCATAAGCTGCATCTGAAAGAGTGACATTGTAGCCTTGCAAAAAGAGGGGTGCCAAGGAGTATTATCCATAAATCCCTCACCACTGGATAAACACGGGAAACTGAAGAGCTACTCACGATCAAGGACAACGTCAGTGCAAGAAGAAATGGGTATAGGTGCTTTACAGACAGACTTGTGAGAGGATATTAGAGGATAATTGCCAACCCACAGAGCAGAGGGGGCCAGGAGCAATGCAGTAGAGAAAAAATTTAAGCTGCAGTTCAACTGGAATATCAGGAATGAATGAAGGGCTTTAACTCAATTACTTTCTTGACCTGAAGTTTGGAGGGTCAGGAGGGAACTTCCTCTCCTGTGATCGAAATACATTCCTATAGGTGTATTTCTGTTGCCGCCAAGACTTTGGCCATGAGGCCATGTTTCTGGAGAGGGACACTCACTTCTTGGAATTCTGATAATAGACCTGATCTGTGCGAGATTTAGATTTGCACTGACTGACAGGCTAAAACTGTGCTGTGTTCTACTTTGGATGATGATAGAATGGTTTTGGGAATGGTGGAGAAAGCCTTGCAACTTTTCCAAGATTTCAGAGGAAGGAAGAAAGTGAAGTTTGGTCTTTACAGTTTAGATATGAATCATGCTTAGGAGTGCAATTTACTTAAAAAGAAAAAAGAAGTCTTGAGTAATTTCTGAGAAGGAGAATCAGAGCAGGTGTTTTCAAGCCAATGTTTGGAGTTACATACTAAAACTGCACCTGCAGCTGTGCAAGCACTAAAAGGTTCAATTTCAGTTTTCATTCACGGAATTGTGCATCCAGGTCCCTCACTAACTCCACTGTAGCTGTTCAGCACTCAGGCACCTTCTGTTCTGCCTAATCTAAAAGATGGTTTAGGTGCTGGAGGGTGTCCAGAGAAGGGAACGGAGCTGTGGAAGGGTCTGGAGCACAAGTCTGACGAGGAGCAGATGAGGGAGCTGGGAGGGGCACAACCTGGAGAAAAGGAGGCTCAAGGGAACCTTCTCACTCTCTGCAACTCCCTGGCAGTAGGTTGGAGCCACGTGGGGATTGATCCCTTTTCCCGGGTAACAAGTGACAGGATGAAAGGAAGTGGGCTCAAGTTCCACCAGAAGAGGCTTACATTGGACATTAGGGAAGATTTCCTCACTGAAAGGAGGGTTGTCAGGCAAGTGGTGGAGTCACCATCCTTGGAAGTGTTCAAAAGACGTGTGGATTTGACCCTTGGGGACGGGGTTTAGTACTGAACACAGTGCTGGGTTAACTGTTAAGCTCTATTATCTCAGAGGTCTTTTCTAACCTAAACCATTCTATGATTCTGTGATTCTTTGAAAGCTGCTGCTTCACATTACTCTGTTAAAACCTGAGGGAAGTGGAAATCTGTGTCACCCCTAAATGGGACATGTGCACTCCTGCCAATGTGTGGGCTGCCTCTGCGTGTTATGGAAGCAGCTGCTTCCCTGGGGAGGTGCCCAGGCTGAACCACTGGAAACATTTCCTAAAGCACAGTGAGCACCATGAGGCTGATGAATTTAGGCAGAGCACAGGAATGATTGAAATTATCAGGTCTTTTCTGAATTCCTGGCAAAATACACAAAAATAATTAAATATTTCACACC
>JAOXXN010000395.1:3001170-3011596 GCA_026770055.1 Myrmophylax atrothorax
AATTAAATATTTCACACCATAGTTTGGTGGAAATAAGGCCAAGGAGAGGATGAACAGCAGCATCAGTTGCTCAGACTTTCCTCTCTGGTTTATTCACACAGTATCTGCAAATGTAGATAATGTAATAAACTTTGGTAATTGCATAATTGTATTAATAGCAAAAAAACATTCAAGACATAACCCCTGAATTCCCAAGCTGGCAATTTAAATTAATTTTGTTTCAAATTTTTTTAATCTTTTTTTAATATTACCACAAGGGGATTAGGAATGAGAACATGTTGTACACTTGTATTTCCCAAACTGTAGCTCTAAGCCAGACCAACTCCTACTAGCTCTCAATGTCTGGATTCTGAAGTCCTATCTCTGGCTTGTGCAGTCCAGCAGCAGTGGTCACTCTCCATAGAGAATATTCTCCCTTCCACAGTGTGCACTGAAAACTACAACCTGTGTCTACAGTTCAGTGGCTCAGATAAGCCCTGGAGGTTTGTAGTCATACACTGTGTCCCTGCCACTGTGAAGCTGTTATGGGGTAGTAAAACCTGACCTGTAAGATGTTTGGTGCTAAAAAAAAAAGACACTTTACAGCCCTGTTTTCTCTTTGGTTCAGAAATTGCTGATGTCTGACCTCTGTTTAACAAAGCAAATTAGAGCAGACTTTTAAATCTTTTTTCAGCCATCTGAACCATAGTCACATGCTGCACTGAATGAAGTCATCTGTACCTTTGTCACTCCTGTGAAAATAGCAGGGAAACTTTCTCCAGTGGAAGAGCTGATGGCATGGTAAGGTTGGAGCCTTGTTCTTGGACTGGAGTGCCCAGTGGCTGAGTTTCAGTTAGCCCTTATTTGCCCACGTGGCTCTCAGGGCAACATTTCTCTTGTCCACTGATGAGGAGCAAAGCCAGGCTGATGTGGTATCCCATAGTTATTCATGTCTTTCATAGGGAGCTTGCAGATGTCTTTGACCCCTGTTCACCATCATTCCCAGCCAGCCGGCACTGGGCATGAACCCTGGCAGTGAACACAGGCAGTGTGGGGCTGTCCTGCCTGAGGTCCTGTTGTGTGTGGTGTTGGCTGCATCCTTGTGCCCCCAGGTATGTCAGTGCTGTGAGCCTTTGTATCTCAAGCAGGCAGGATGCCCCATGTCCTGTGACTGAAAACTGGCTTGAAGGCAGGAGAACGAAGCTTTGGAAAAGACTTAGCAGAGCACAGATGTTGCTACAATGGGTTTATTTTTAGGGTCTCTGCGCATCCTAAACACTACTGGAGGCTTCTGCTTTTCTTCTTCACCTGAGCATTTTGCTCCTGTCTTCCTAATAAAGCTGTTACTTTCTTCCAGGCTTTCATTCTTCCCTTGCAACTGCCCCTTTGAGAATATTTATATTCCCCCAGGCAACTGCCACCAAGAAGCTGATTTTCCCTGCCAACCTCTCCAGATGTTTTTCCCATCTGTAGGCATTAGGAGTACCAGAATATGTGCTCTGATTGAACAGGAGCACATGGGGGAAACCATGAGAACCTCAGGGAAGGCTTCGATGTGGATGAAAGCAAATAGGCCATGACGGGCACAGAGCCTGGGAAATAACTTGCTGTTGGGTATTCTTCCCACTCCATGCCATGTATGGTTTGTGCATGTGCTTTGCCTGCCCTAGAAAAGACTAAAGAGAAAAATACTTTTTTTTTAAGTATTGTCCATGATTCTCCTTCTGGCTTGTTCAACAGTTATGGAATGGGAAGGACTCCAGCAAAGTGCACTCATATTTCCCCTATCAACTGTTTTCAGAGAGACTCTGGGAGAGCAGTCTTAATTGAACATCATTATTAATGGAATACTACAAGAATTAATAGGAGGTTTCCAAGCTTCTTTAATAAAGTTTTCATTTGCAATTATTTCTATGCAGATGATTCCACTAATTCAGTGAGCTTTCAACCACACTGGCACATTATTATGATTGCTAATGTTAATTCTTTGTGTCATGCTTTGAATCAGAAAATAGGAGCTCTGCACATCCCAGAGGAAAAATACCACAATATGGATAGAGAAAAAAAAAGTATCAACAGAAAGCTATTTGGAGTTTTACCAGGGCTATTTATAGATGTCCATTTCTGAATCAGTAAGGCTGCCTTTACAGAAATAGTTAATAAGGTTTTTCTTTTTGCCTCTTCAGACCCTGCTATTTCTGAAGTCAAAAGAATGGGTTTTCTAATTCTCTGCTTTCTGTGTCAAATCACACAATTAGGATCATTTGGTGGAAATAATTAGCAGAGAGTCCTCTCTCTACCAACAGTCAGAAGCTCTTTCTGCCCACCTATGACCCAGGCTGTTGTCACCTGCTGGAGAATTTTGGAGGGTTTTTCCCTTTGCTGCTGTTGTTCCTAACATGGAACTCCTGCCCCCTGCACACCAAGCAGCTCAGGATGCCAGTGGTAGGATATCGAGTCAGGGAATGACATTTGGGCTGGAAACACAGTCAGTTCTCACATCAAATAAAGAGGTGGTTATGTGTGATTTCCCACAATGCAGCTGGCTTTTGATTTACTAATTAGGAAGGCCAAGGAGCAGTATGTTTGCTTTCACCTTAATTGCTTCTCTGTGTCCCACCTGCTGCACAGCAGCAGTGAGTGCTCTGAGTGTGCAGAGTCAGGGTCTCCCAGGTCATATTCTCTAGTTTTGGCCAGCACAGCCAGGGACATGCTCTGGGACTCTGGATTTGCTGGAAGACACATATTTTCCTATAGACCCATAGAATCACTGCAGTTGGAAAAGACCTCCAAGATCACTGAGTCCAACCATTAACCCAGCACTATTAAGTTCACCACTAAATAATGTCCCCAAGTGCCACACTAGACATTTTTTGAACACCTCCAGGTATGGTGACTCCACCACTGCCCTGGGCAGCCTGTTCCAGTGCCTGACCACCCTTTCAGTGAAGAAACTTTTCTTAATATCAAATCTAAACCTCACTTGGTGCAACAGGAGGCCATTTCCTCTTGTTCCATTGCTGGTTGCCTGGGACAAGAGACTGACCCCACCTGGCTACAACCTTCTTTCAGGGAGTTGTACAGAGTGATAAGGCCTCCCTTGAGTGTCCTTGTCTCCCAGCTAAACACCCTCATCATCTTCAGCTGCTCTTCATCAGAATTGTGCTCCAGATCCTTCCCCAGCTCCTTCATCCTTCTCTGCACAAGCTCCAGTACTGTTGTCCCCAAATTCCTGTAAATATAAAACAAGGTACTTTACAACTCTGTCTTCCATGAAAATGTGCTGTCACTTGCTAGACTCTTCTATCCAAAGCCTCACATCATTAGCCTTTGAAGCAGGTGTGTCCTTTCTGTCAGCAGTAAGTTTGGTGTCATGTAAACCAATTCATGATGAAAAAGCCCAAAACTCTGCTGGTGACACCACGCTTGAAGGAAGGTCTTGGTCTGCTGGCTCTTCCTGTTTCTTCCTTCCTCATTCTCTGCTACTGGAAGGGTTGAGAACAGTACTTGTGCTCCCATCCCTTAACTAGTTGTCTGGGATCTGAAGACATGAGGACACCTCTGCTCAAACCTGCAGCAGGACTCTTGTCCATCAGGTCCTCATCACAAACTCTTGCCTTGTCAAAAGGAGTTGTCTGGATACCACTCAGCAGCAGGGAAAGCACTAGTTTTTAAGAAATCATGAGGAGCCAGTGAACCGTTTCACTTGCAGAGCCAAGATTCTTCCAGTGGCAATATCTTTTCCCTTCTAGTCAGAAACTGTCAGTCCTTCTCGCTCCTTTTCAAGGAATTCTTTTTCCTTCTGCCTGCTCCTTCCCTC
This sequence comes from Myrmophylax atrothorax, assembly GCA_026770055.1. Taxonomy (NCBI): domain Eukaryota; kingdom Metazoa; phylum Chordata; class Aves; order Passeriformes; family Thamnophilidae; genus Myrmophylax; species Myrmophylax atrothorax. The sequence continues at coordinate 3,004,970 of JAOXXN010000395.1, forward strand.
AGTGTAACACACACCACTTGCATGTGCCTGTCTGACACTACTTGCTGTATTTCAGAGGGATGTTTCAGGCCCCAAATCTTGATGTCAGGCACAGCCAGAAGTGAAATTGCTGCATGAACTCTGCTGCTTCAGGATGCACCCCCTGCTCCTCCCAGCTTGCTCCCACAGCCCACAGCACCAGCAGTTTCCTGCTGCCCCACTCCAGGTTCTTTCTGTCTCCTCCATGCAACTCCCAAAGGACAGGAGGGAATGCAGTTGTGAGGAAATGCCTCTCATCCAGCCCTTGGGAGTGGGTAGACAAGCAGAGAAGAGGAACCAACATGGACAAACCTATTTTACCATGAATAACAGCTTATGAGCTTTTCAATCCATCATGTTAGTGGAATAATCCATGGCCTGACCCCTGTGAACATAACCACAAAAGAAGTTCAGTGACTCCCGTGAGTAGCTGGGGCCACCAGTGAAGTCATTTAATGTGTTGCAATGTGAATGGTCTCTGAATCAGGAATAACTTAAACCCTCTGACTCCCAGAAGCAAGGACAGAAGAGCAAGGAACACTTACAGTTCAACTCCCCTGTTTCTCATATTCTTTTCCAAACCTTTACCAGTCCCCATGAGGGACTGAGTCCCACCCTGTATGGTACACTGGTCTGTCTAAATATGGAATTTCTTATGTCTTTAAGTTGTGGCCTCGACCTCTTAAGTTTATTGTGACTGCATTGCTACAACCCCTGCACCAGGGTCCAGCCAAAGCCTTGACCAATGCTTTTTGTCTGAAAAGGATTAAGCTAGGAAAGAAATGCAGGCAAAGCCTCTTCAATGGAAGCCCACAGCCTCAGTCTGTGGTGTCTTGTCACATGCCAGACTTCAGGCTCTCTGGAATGGTGATTTGCAGTTCTTGAAAGCTGGGATACACTTGCACCATTCAACACACATCAAGGGTTGTAAAACAAGTGGAAAGGACATAAACAATGTTACCTGATGTCAAGGTGAATATGAAACCTTTTCTCATCAGATCTCTTAGGCTGGGGGACCCTAAATGGCTCTGTAACTCACAATTTCTTTCTTGCAGTGCTGTAATTTTGTCTGAAGCAGCAGTTCCACATCCAGTCCCCTCATCTCCCATTTCTCCCCTCTCTCATGTGACTCTTTGCCCTCTTGAGAGGCAGCTCTCTGCTCTTTGTGCTCTCATTTTGCTGATGTTGCCACTGCCACACTCTCCAAAGTGGGATATCTCCTTACTGAGGTGAGAATAACCCCAAATTCCTTAGCTTCTGAATTTTGAGGGAATTCATTCATGCCAGGCACTGTGCCTCTAGGAAAGCTCAATTTACTAACTTATAACACGGGTTAATGTGTTTTAAATTCCACCTCTGCTGGTTAGAATGCCATGGGAATTCCTTTCCAGTGCTGCCTGTGAGGGGAATTACAGCTGCTCCTGGAGCACAGGTTTGCTTACCTTTCCACTCCATGAAGTGAAGCCAGTAATTAATCAAGGAAAAAGGAACTGTGGGGCTCATTGTCACACAAGATTGTTATGACTCTTCAAGTCTTCAAAACGGCACAGGTCATTTTCATGAGTAACAGGACTATTTAAATGTAAATTAAGGCTTATAAATTTATGCTACCTTCCATCTACCAAGAGCCAGGTGGAGGACAAACTACCCCTATGAGGATCATAAGGGTTTTTTCCTCAGGCATTTAGGTGAGTGAGTATGGTAAGGTCAGTTTTGTCCTTTCACCCAACGTTGGCTGGGCTGCAGATCACCTTATTACTCACTAGTTTTGTTGCCACTTTGGGATGTGTCCTTCTTTCGCTGCCCACCTCAGACTCCAGCCTGGCTGCACAGATAAACTCGGCACAGGTGAAGCTCCTGAGCCCAGCAGAGCAGTTTCATGGGAACAGTGCCTGCATGAGGGGACTCTCACCTCAGTCAGTGTCCCTCCAGATGCTCTAAACATGCTAAATTACAATAATACCACCCAGCAGCAGTGCCTGAACATGAGAGTAGCTTCCTCAGGTGGCTGCCAAGAGATTGTTGCCTTGTTCCATTGACTGAGTGAGCTGCAGCCCTGCACTGCTGTGCCCTGCAGCCTGCACACACTCTGTTATCCTGCTGTTCCTCCCTCCCCAGCACAAACCTGACACAGTCATTTATCAAGCTTTCCCTGCCCTTGGCCATGAGTTGCATTACTGCCACTGTGATTTCTGTGCTGGTAGTAGTTAGGAGACAGAAGCAAGCAGAAACCACGGGCTCTGGACTCTTTAGAAACAAAAACAAACTTTCAGTCTACAACTGGGACTCTTACTAAAAGAAAAAGGAAATGGAAAAACAAAGAAAAAGAGAAAAGGCTAAAACCATTAAGTGCCGGAGGTCACATCACTGTCTGAGGTGTTTACAGGTGTGTGGCACTTTCAGACATGTCTCTCAGCCTCTTTCTCCATGGTTCTGTTAGTCCCAAAGACAGGAAGCTTTTTAGCAGGTAAAAGCACTTACTTACCATCTGAGCCACAAACAGGGGGTCTCCAGAAGGGAATGAGGTGATGGTGTGAGGTTACTGGTACCCAAAGTATGGCTTTAGGGGGACACGGGAGCCAACTGTCCTGTTTCATGTCCAAAGCCAGGGCTGCAGGCTTCATTTTGGTCAGTTCCTGCTGCTGGCCACATTTATACTTGACTTAATTTTACACCAGAAACACACCTTCCCTCAACACATGTGGCTTTTTGAAAACAAGGTGTCTTGACCTTAATTATCTGTAATGATTGGGGGTTTCCAACACAGGCCAGACCCTCTTGTTCTGGGTCCTGCACAGGCATCTCTAAAAGTCTGAAGGATGTAGACTGGTGGACAAAGAAGTTAAAGCAGTGGGAACCAAGAATTAGTAAGGAGGACAAAGGTAATGTAGCCAGTAGATAGAATAATAGACTCATAGAATCATTAAGGTTGGAAAAGACCTTTGAGGTCATCAAATCCACTGAGTTTATCTTAAGACACAGAGGAAAATGTGATTTTGGTGACTGGGATTCTACTGCAGGGAAAAACTCTGTTTATGAACTGAGCCAAAATGTCTACAACTATTTATTTGATCCTGTTTGCCTCTATGTCCAGTCCAATGTCCTGCTGTAAATCTTGTGGGAGTAAGATTTCCTCTCGCCACATTTAGCACTGTTCCAGCGTGTGGGATGATTAAACTTTTTTTTTCTCCACTCTTTTATCTTATCTTTGCCAAGAAATACATTTAGATGGCAAACATGCTGGATCCGTTTTGTTGTTAGAGCTCTCAAAAGCAATTAATTTTATGTCAGCAACTCCACAGTCTGACCTGAATTTCTTTAGTTTTAGTCCCCTGCCTCCCTCTCCCCCTAGAAGCAATGTTTCAAACTCATCCCTTTATCTGCTAATCCTAAACCTGAAGGAGTGAATAATATGTGTAGGTGAAGAGCAGATGCAGCACATTTATGTGCAGAATGGTCAGCGGAGTGAGGATCTTTTTTAGCACGTTTCGGAGCCCGTCCAGAGCCAGATCCGTTCCTGGGGCTCAGCATGAGCAATAGTTTGTTGCTTCATTTCTTCGAAAGCCAAACTGTGAACCTTTGGTTTTTATTAGGAGTGAAATTTTCCAAGTGAGACAAGTGTCTGTCATGTGCCCTGGGAGCACAGGCTACACCAGGAGCAGCGTTTTGGGGGGTTGTAGCTTAAATAAAAGAGAATGGATCTGAGCAGCTGGAGATTTGTTTTCCAAATTGACTCTAGTCATGAGTCACCAGGACTCTCAAAACCAAATACCAATTTCATACTTGCAGCCTGAGTTGTTAAACTCAGAAGCTGTTTTAACATTGACTTAGTAGGTTTATCCCTCTGAACATCTCTGTGTATCTCATATGTGGGAGGTCTCCTATTTGGTTTTTTGCTGGATTGCTTGAAATCTCTGTGAGATTTGTGAGGCTGAAGGACATAACAGAGTTGCTTCCGGCCCTGAGAAGAACTAATTTAGTCCTAGAAAAAGTGCAAAAAGTGTTTTATTATAGGAAAATAGTGTTTGTTATTAAGAAAACAGGTTTGTTTGTGCTGCAAGAGACCTGAGGCAGCAGCAGAGTTGGATAGTGGATTGTGTGTCTCTTTTTGCTGTCGCTGGGGTGAGCTGCAGGCAGTTCCAGCTGAGCAGCTTTGAGGACACCACTGTCTGTGTCCCGTGGTATCTGACAGCTTCCTTGGCAAGCAGTGAGACTTGTACAGCAAGTGTTGAATTCCAGGAGATGCACTGGCTGTTTGAAGCCTCGTGGAAGTGATTTTTGTAATCGGAGTGGTTTGTGTTTAGCTGAGAAAGGATCATTTAACTGAAGACTCTGTGACTGCAGCGCTGCAAGTTGGCACTTGCCTTCCTTTAGTGTTTCACAAGGAGTGAGAAGGGAAATGCTCTGGTCTTGAATGATTGAATCTGCAACGAGTAACTCTGTCTCCCTTCAGTGATACTTTGGTTCCTGGCATCATCATCATCATGCACTGGCTGCCTCCTGGAGCTGTTTCCAGCAACAAACACTAGGATGTCCCCTCTTATGTTTTATGGCACTGTGGCCCAGCTTACTGCAGCATTGTACATTTGAATGTGGGCTGGGAGGGACTAAAACCAGACACAGACATTTCTGGTGAAGGAGAATATGCAGCTCTACCTTGTTTTAGAAAGTTTGTAGAGCCAGCTAAGCCCAGGATGAGACCAGGCAGTCTGTGCTCTCCTGTTGCATTGACTTTGAACTTCACAGAGGAGAGCCTGTTCAAGAATTAACCAATTGTAAACTATTCCAGTTTTGCTGATCCTTTGCAAATATTTGTCACCAAGTCTCCTTTTGTGGGGATTTCAGCAGCCTCCAGTGCAGCTTAGTGCTTTAGGGTACCTTCTATCAGTTCTAGTTGTTCTAGGGATGGAAGGGAGCAAATCCAGTAACCAAGGATGAAATGACCATTTGAAAATTTGATTTTTTCCCAGTAGATCTTGTTTCACTTGCTTGAGTTGATTGTTGTCAAAGGGAGCTCCTCGTGTTATCAAGAAAAATTGCTGTGCATGGCTTTGCAAAAACAGCTGAATTTTCTGTCTCACAGTGTAACAGAAGGGTTGGAGGGAGATAGGACAAACTTTGCAAGTGACCAGAATTAACTTATTTTATACAGTCATTACTGTGTTTGCGTATATATTCACTGTATGTGTTGATTTAAATTTATTTCCCTGTTTAGGAGTATCAGATGCCTGCGGAATATTATCCACTGGAACCTGATCACCACATTCATCCTGAGGAACGTGATGTGGTTTCTGCTCCAAATGATAGATCACAACATACATGAAAGCAATGAAGTAAGTGCTTGGAGGCAGCTTGTCTCTGCCACGGAGCCTGGGGGCAGGTGGGGATGCTGAACTCGTTCAACTGATAGAAATAGTACAAAAAGACACTTATCCACAGGCTCAGAATGACTGTCATGCAATTTCAAAAAGATGAAGAAAATCAAAATTAGCTCAGATTTGCCAAATTTCCATGTGTTTCCTCATTACTGAATATCAAAGTGGGGGTTTATTTAAAATAAAAATCCTGCCCAGAAGCTTCTCTCTTCTCTTCATTGACTAGAGTTGCTTTCCAAATATGTGTATTATGAGACATAATATTGTGCAAGACACTAAATTTGGTGGTCCCTGAACATTTCTGTCAAAGCATCTTGCAGTGATCTGCACCTGTGTAGGGAAAACATTCATTGCAGAGGGAACAACTCCATTAACAGGTACTGAAATAATTGATGTGGCTGCTGAGGGTCTGAGTCAGCTACTTTGTCGATGACTGTGGGCACCTTCCTGCCTAGAGTCAATGGGACTCAGAAAAAATAAGAAACAGGGCCTGAAATAGTACAGGTTTGGTTGTTGATATATTTGTGAGGGGTTTGTTACAAAATTCCATTTTTCTACTAATCCCTTCTTCACCACAGTGGCCCTGAGGATGAGGTTTGGGCTCTGGGCTGCATCCAGCAGCAGCTCCTGTCACTAAAGGGGATGGCTCATTCCTCCAAGGACCCAAAAACTTCACTCCAGCTCCTGCTGCTGCTTTGGCACTTGCTCTGTTCCTTTCCTTGATCCGCTGGGGAGGACTGAACTCTTGGGGGCTGAATTCATTAAACGGGTGGAGAACTAACAGAGACATCAAAAAACGCCAGGAGGAGTTTCCTGCTGGCATAGCTAAGTCAGCTTTCTGATGGGTGATTGAGAATCAGAGGCAGTTCAAGGGGCCAGACAGATCCACACTATAAAAAATGGGAAGACTGAAGGGGAAGAGAAGTGGGGCATCTCCTTTGCATGGCATTGGGCACTCCAGAGATACAGCAGGTCACCACGCTCTCATTTCCCTTAGTCTCCATGTCATTTCTTGTTCACTCAAGTAGCTCCCAACAACAGATGCTTGTCTGAGTGAGGACAGTGGATCAGTCCCTGTGTAAGTACAGTAGTCATAGAATCATGGAATGGTTTGGATTGGAAGGGACCTTAAACATCACCTACTTTCACCCCCTGCAATGGGCAGGGACACCTCCCACTATCCCAGGTTGCTCCAAGCCCTGTCCAGCCTGGCCTGGGACACTTCCAGGGATGG
>JAOXXN010000395.1:3011696-3086290 GCA_026770055.1 Myrmophylax atrothorax
CCAGGGATGGGGCAGCCACAGCTTCTCTGGGCAACCTGTGCCAGGGCCTGCCCACCCTCACAGGGAAGAATTCCTTCCTAATATCTAATCATACCCTCTTTCATTTCGAAGTCATTATCCCTTGTCCTATCAAAGACATCCAGGTAATTACTCTCCCTTTATAGTCACCCAGCACTACAAGGATTTCAGAGTGAAATGAAAACATTCACTTCAAAGGAAAAAGCATATTTTTGGAGAATAGCTCTGCATTTCCTTGGCAGTTAGTCCTTTTAGTTAGTCCCTTGGTAGGGTATATTACTCTTTTCTTTCCCTGGTCATACTATTATAGCTGAGTATTCTCCATTTAGGGCTGTCCCCTGATATGTAGCTCCATAATCAAGAAGAAAGTGGGCTACAAACACATGTGCACGCACATACATACACACACCCCCCTTCATACTCTCTCTCTTTGGAAAGCAGGTGCCAAGGTGACATCTGAATTTCAGTCCCATACTTTGGGAAAACAAATAGAAAAATCATTGGTACCAATAAAGAAGAAGTCTATGCATAAATCTCCATTATTATTCATTCAGATGCTCCTTTGAGGAAACTGTAGCTGCTGTTAATTCAGGGTTTGCTTTGTCTGTGTTTCTGATATTTTCAGACTCCAGGAGATGGTGGTGTATGAGCTTTATGGTCAGCAGTTTTATGCAGCGTGACTTCCTCTCATGACAATGCTGCAAATCTAAATACAGATTTTCACAGTTATTAAGGAAAAATCTGTTGGAGTCAGGCACTCAAATGCCTGTTAAAGTGTGACCACAAATTGCAGGAAAATAAAAACCTGCAAATATAAGGACAGATCCTCACATGCCCCAGTTTTCATTAACTCATCTTGTCTCTGCAGAACAATGCAGTCTTTTGGGGAAGGTGCTTTGTATAAGCTTAGTGGTAATTTTGTTATGTTATTGTGATACAACAAAACAACACCACCAAAACCAATGGGAACAACATCATTTATGCTGTCTAATGGTGTGATCCCCTCTGTGCTGATCAGTGGAGATTATTAAATAACACAGTTACAGAAGCATCGAGGATTCAATATAGAAATATTTTGCATGAAATAATGCTTGTAAAAAAATCAAGAAGGTGAATTGGTGAATACATCTGGAGCCTAATGGTGGATACATGTGGGGATCAAGAATCCTCAGTCAAATAAGCAAAATATATAAATTAATGAGTTTGCCAAATTTGGTTTATTGTTCAATAGTAATAAATCCACAATTCCCAAAGGAATTGCTCAAAATTTATTTTACTTTGGTCTCCTATGGAAATGAAGCAGAAGGAGATCTTACCACCAACAAGTCTGTTGTCTGTATCTGCCCCAGTATCTTCCCAATCGAATTCCACTCAGTTCTGGCACAGGAACAGCAGGCTCAAATATAACTATTTTTTGTATTTCTTCAGAAAATGGGCAGCTGTGGAAAGTACAAAAACTGTGTAAGTGTTGTAAGTGAGGGAGAGAAATGAACAAGAGTCAAGACACTGTATCAGAGTATTTACATGAGATTGAGGCTACAGGGAAAGATTTAATTCTTGCTTATACCTTCAAAAAATCAGATGTGAGAGTTAAAGTCTTACTAGTTTGGGGGTCAGTCAGTAGTGAAGCAAAAATATTTGTTTGGTGTTAAGCAAAAATAGGGTAATTGATGTTTTTGTTTGTTTGTTTATGGATTCATTATCCTTTGATCAAGCCAAAGTGGGGGAAAAAAAACACAAAAGAAAATTTAATTTGGTTTAAACAAAAGTTACCAAAAAAAGTTACATTGTCTTTTGAGTTGTTTTGGGTTTTAATCCTATTTTAAGGATGAAGCCAAACCAAGTTTTTTTACCATTATTAATGAAATAATACAGCAATGAAAGCTTTAACACATCCCAAAGATTTTTTATTTCCATTCAATAAACTGAAGGGATTGCAACCTGTGAATGGGCTGACATTTTATATCTGTCTTTCTTGCCCAATAAATTCTTAGTCCCCAGAATTTGCTGATCTTGGTAGTGCATCTGCTGTTCTGTTGACTGCCTAGAGAGCATCCATACCTTATGTATTTGAAGGCTGAAATAAAATTAACCAAGGATCATTAGTTGCAAATTCTTCAGTAGAGTTAATTAAAAGTCTGGAGAATGCTGAGACAAAAGGACACCAGTGGTGGCAGAGGACACAGGTAATGAGTGTCCTCCTTCAGGGAATATGCTCAATCTGTGTCTGCTCAGAAAGGTGTTTTCCCAAACTTCTGTGTGAGCACTGTGGGAATGCTCCTCCCTTCAGTGGAAAAGAAGCCAGACTGTGACATTAATGCCTATCTAGGATCTGAATTGCTCAGCAGGTGGGTTGTCCTGCCTCACATATGCTCATATCATCTCTGGGTATGACCCCAGGATGTGGCTGTGCCTCTGAAAGATCATGTGTGGTCCAATGACCTGCTCCTCTTGTGTTCCTACACTGTGTGCAGACTGCTGGATGCTGTGCCTGGTGTATGGTGACTTCCCAGGCATGTTTTGATACAGGAGCTCCTGCATGTTGTGGTCAGAGGCAGCCTCAGCAGAAGGCCACAGATGTAGCTGTGACTTCCCAACAGCACCCAAGATACTCTGATTCCAAGTCATAGGAAAAATCTGTATTCCATGAATGAATTCTACCATTGATTTTTATGGGAGTAAGGACATATATAATCTTTTAAATGTTCTCACCGTGATTGTAAAATATTCTCTTCTGTTTGCTCTCCAGCCTTGGTGTCGATGTATTACCACTGTCTACAATTATTTTGTGGTGACCAACTTCTTCTGGATGTTTGTGGAAGGCTGCTACTTACACACTGCCATAGTGATGACTTACTCCACGGATAAGCTGAGGAAATGGGTCTTTCTCTTCATAGGATGGTGTAAGTGACTTCTGAATTTGAAAAGGTGTTATGTGGTATCTGACATTAAAGTGTTAAAACCAGCAAGAATAAACTTTAAAAATCTCACTGGGGCAAAATCTGACATTCAGACCTAACTGTGTCAAAACAGCATCAGGTCAGGTTTAGTTCTTCACTGTGGTGATGGCATAAAGCTGATAGCTTATCGCTGGACTTATGTTCCTCATCCTCAGGGACCTGGTGCTCAGGAAAGAAAGAGAACTCTCAGGCTCAGCATTTTGGGCATGCAGCAGTCCATGCCAAATCCCTTTCATACCACATCCCTCTCACTTCAATCAGCAAAGCAGTGACCACAACCCCTCACACACTGCTGTTCAACACAGCATGGAACAGAAAAGGCTCTGGCCCTGGCCTGTGGACCACTCAGTCTCAAGGGACACTTCTGAGTGGGAAGCTGATTAAAAGAGAAGCGTAATTACCTGCCAGTCCAGCTTTACAGCTGTCTTTTGGACTGCTGAGGGATTTGTTCCTTGAAAACAGCCTTTCACAAAGAGTTTCGTGTCATCTTTGTACTATCCCTGTGGTTCCTTGAAGGTTCAGCTTTGGTAAGGCTGCCTTTGGGATATTGTGGTCAGTTGTGGTCTCTTAGGTCAAAAAGGATGTGAAAAAACTGGAAACCATCCAGTAAAAGACTGTCAGTGTGTTCAGGGATCTGAAGGCATGGCATGTGAAGTGAGGCTGAAGGAGCTGAGCTTGTTTAATCTGGCAAAGAGGAAGCTAAAGAAGAGTCTGTGAGGTACCAAGAATGATTTGAAAGATAAGTACAAAGATGATGGAGCCAAATTCTTCCTGGTAATAGCAGATGTTATAAGAAGGGGCAACCTCCACAAATTGCAGACTGGAAGGTTCCAGCTGGACATTAAGAAAACAGAAAAAGTACCAAAAAGTGGTGCAACACTGGAACAGAACAGAGAGCTTAAAAGCTGTGAAATCTCTGACCCTGGAGGTATTGACAATTCAGCAAGGCCAAGATCAGGCTGAGGTGGGTTAGTTTTGATTGTTCTGCTTAGGGCAAGAAACTGGAGTGGATACGCTCAGAGGGCCTTTCCAAGCAACATATCCATGTTTATAACTTGGCCAGGAGGTGTTTGGCAAGACCTGCCCTGTGCAGGCAGCTTGTTCACTTGAAGGCAAAGTCTGAGGTCAAAAAGAACTAGTGATTTTGGCAGTTCTTTCTGTTGAAAGAGGAAAGGTGGAAAAAAGTCACCGACATTTTCTATTATGAAAGTATAAAGGCATTTTGTTTGGAGATGCCTCTTCCTCTCACAGTTGTGCAGAAGTAATTGAATTGCAGTGCTGAGGGCAGAAACAGGCTTTTAAACAAAATATGTCAGTCAATCCAAAATAAAGTGGGAGGGAAGAGGAGTTGTAGTAGGAAAAAAAAAAGTTTATGTGGGAAATTGATTTTTTTTCCCCCCAGAATTTTTCAATTCTGTCACCAAACTGGAAAACCAGCTGCTTATACAGCTCTCACAGATCCACAGACAGGTTTGATGCCTGGTATTTCCCTCCCTGCCTCTCTCAGAGTCCTCTGGGTCTCTCATTAGGAATGTGGGAGTGATGTGGACTGAATATACCTTTCCTCTCACTGTTTTGGGTGCTTTCTGGCTCTGCTTTGCTTTCTCATAAACATTTTTTTACCAATCTCATTCTGAAATCCCTGTTCTTCATTTCACAAGGAAAAGAAAAATAATGTCCTCCAGAAGGAAGGATTTGGCTGCATTTTATCTGTTCATGCCTAGCAAGAATGTGGGGGGAAAGTGCTCCAGACCCTGTGAGTCAGTGGTGAAAAAGGTGGAAGACAATACAAACACTGGAAGGGCACAGGAGCCACCAGGGGTGGTGGGACAGGAGGTGCACTATAATTCTTGCTGAGTTTAGAGATGACCACTTGGCAATTCAGTCCCACTCCTTCTGTGTCCTGGTTCTCTTTCCAGGCTGCTTCATCTCCTTAAAGGCTCCATTTCCCACAGGAGAGGCAGCAAATGGGAGGTTCAGAGTCAGTGCTGGAGACAAGGCCACCTCTGCCCCTGCAGGAGGATTTAAGTCATGTTGCTGGCAGTGGGAAAGAAGCAGATACTGGGGAGGGTCACTGAATCTTGGCCTCTGTCCATGCATTCACCTTAAGTAGCAGTGATTTCAGAGGGACATAAACCCAGAGGTTGGAATGGGGGATGGAGCTGGTGAGGCTTGTCTAGTTTGGTTTTTCCTGAGGTGACAGGTTAAAGTGGAAACAGAGAGGAGAAACTCTCCTCCTCCACTTCTGACATCAATCCAGTCCTTGTCTGGGTGAAAATTCCCTGTTTTCCCCAGGAGGTCTGTGCCAAAAGGGCAATTCTATTTTCTCCTTCTTGCTTCCAGTTTCCTCCTCCAGCAAATCCCCTTCAAACCAGCTGGACTGTGATGGCCAAACACAAAATAAGCACAAGGGAAAAGCTCTGGACGTGAGAGTGGTATGAAAACAAAACTGGAAAAGAGAGTAAATGGCAGTGCTGGGATGTTAAGGGGGCAAATACACCTCATGTACACTGGGGAGCATTAAAGAAGCACCTGCTGGGTACAACTGTAAAAGCAAACCCAGAGAACAAATGCATGGCCTTGACAAGAGCCATGAGCACACACAGAACACTTTGCACATCGTAGGGATGATGTCTATAAACTGTAGCTGGATCCTTTCGAAAGGGAAAACCAAGTATGAATTCTGATATTGCAGCTTATCAAGGGATTCTGTTTCACAGAGGACTGAACTCAAAAAACTGCTGAAATGTGTGAAAATGTGTTTCAAATCCAAAGATCCCAGTATCTTTACAAGCTTCTTGGAGCCTGGGAAATAAAAACCTAAACACCCACCCCCAAGTACTGTCTAATAGTTTGCTGTATCAGCTGCAGGAAAATAAAAGGGACTAAAATTGCCTTTAAGTCAGACAAAATTATGCTGGTCACTTCTATACGAATAAAGGTATATATTTGTGGGGTTTAATATTTTTATTAACTTTTCTTACTGGTCCTCAAGTTTTGCTGAAATGATTTTTTTTTTCTATTTATGTATGTAGAGGTCTTAGCAATTGTGATGTCTCGAGGATACTGAGGTAGCACTATTTGTACTTAAGAGTATTCCAGTTCCTTGACTAAGACTCTCCTCACACAAATCTGAATTTACTTTTGGACCATGGATACATACATCCATATATACATCCATGATTAACTCCTGTTTTTTGTGCTCCTGCAGGTATTCCTTGTCCAATCATCATTGCCTGGGCCATTGGCAAGCTATATTATGAAAATGAACAGTAAGTGATGTTAATATTTGTGCTGTGATATTAATATGTCTGTGTAAATACTAATATTTATGTGGCTTTCTAAATAATTTAAGAAATGCCTACAAACCCAGACTGTATCCTTGTGCTCCTCCAACATCACCTGTCCCTGCTTCCATGGGCTGTGCATTTCCTTCCTCCTCAGTTTGGGGAGCAGGTTCCTGTTCAGCCATGGAAGTTTCCTGCCTGTCCTGCCTGATTTTCTCACACATGGGGATGGAGAGCTCTAAGAAAAGTGTCCTTAAAGAGCTGCCCACTCGGATCAGCTCCTCTGACCCAAGCAGAGTTTCCCAGGGGATTTCATCCACTAGTTCTTTAAACAGCTGGAAGTTCTGACTCTGCTCTTTGCCAGAGCATTTGTCCATTTGTCTTGACTACTGGGGAAATGGTGTAATTCCCCAGGAGGGCAGACCCAGCAAACTGGACAGGTGCAGAAAACATGTTCTGTCCTGCAGCTCCCAAGCCTCTTGGGCTATCCCAGTGGACAGCCCCAAATTCAGGACAAAATGGGAAACTCCCTCATCTGAGTGGACAGAATGGGGAACTCCTCTTCTTCATCTGAGTGTCCAATTCAGCTGTATCTCAAGTTGTTTGGAGGTTGAACTGGGGTTCAGGTTGTGTAGCTGATCATAGTTTAAAAGCTCAAAATAGCACTCAGGAGGAACATTAGGAAAATGCTTCAACCAACTTCCTAATTTTTTTCATTTTTGCACTTAATAGAGATCGTTTTTTGCATAGTGAGGCAACTATAATTGGTACTGTGGCAAATATCCTGTCTGGGGTTTAGAAAAATATGGCAACTCTGAAAAAAGTACTGTTAAATCTCAATAAAAAAATCCCACACAAGTGATTAAGAGTTATTGTAGTAATTTCATTGATGGGCAGTTGTTAAGGGAAAGAACATTAGTAAGATCTAATTAACAATAATGATAAAACCAGTGGTGGGTTTGGTTATATAAAGAACTATCAGGGAACTGTGAAGAATATTAATTAGTGCTATTCAATAGAAGTGTGTTTACATATCTGAGTCTTATCAGAACTGTCTTCCTAAATTATCCTCTTCAATATTCAGGGAGTGTCTGTTTATTCTTCCAGAGGAAAAAAAAGAAAAAAAAAAATGGCTAAATGGCTTTCATTTCACAGAGATGGAATGAAACATCTGATGCACCAAGTAATTGTCAGTGATTTAGGTTTTTCTTTTTGGTTTTAGATAAATGTGCAGTGATGATTTTATTGTAGAAGTAATGGCTTTGTGTTGGATTTAAAGAAAGACTTCAGATGGCAGGCATTTTGCAGTATCTCAGCCAAGGCCCCAGTTTGAACAGTTTGGACTGTAAATATGAAATATTGCTGATCAATGCAGAGAGATAGAATGTCACTGGCAAATAACTGCCCTCTCACTATTACTGACCTGATTTAATGGGTGTAATAGGAATATTTATCTTACACTGTAACAGCCTAAAGAGATGAACACTGACCTAAAAATCTGCCTTTTTGGTTTTTTCTCCACTACTTACAAAAGGAACCTGGATCATCATCTCCCTGAGGAGAGGCCTGTGCTGTAGAACTCTTACCCTTGGCCACAGCCTTGTTTCCTCAAACTATTGTGAGAGTGTGTTAATACACATGATGCTTCACACAATGCAACCTTGGGTCAATACTGGGCTTCAGATAATAAATGTCAGCATTTTGGTCTTCAGTGTGTTCTTCCAGCTGAGCAATACTTAAATTCCAAAGAACAATGAGCAACCTTTGCCCTGGAGCCTCATCTGTGCTCTCCCAGCTCTGTTCCAAATTCTTTGCTGAGTTTTTCTAGCCCTCTAAGTTCTGCCACATGCCTCAGTCTCCTTCTTATTAGTCCCTCTGCTAGAATCCTCTGCAAGAACAACCAGTTTCCCAGAAACTCCTCTTGTAATAGCTCTTGGTTGTCTGAGCTTCAGGCAATATAAAATAGTTCTCCCAAAATACCCTTCAAAAATCTTCTCTCAAAATGTAGGTCTTGCAAGTTCTGGAGAATTGTGTTTCCTGCCTTGGCATATCTTGTAATTCATTTTTCTTCAAATCTTTCCATCTATGTAAGAAAAAAACAGCCCATTTCATTCATTTAAATCTGCCCTGGGGATTTTTCTTGGATGATAACTTGGCTGGAGGAAGTGCCTTATTCCAAGTCTTGCTCTCATCACCACATCTTGGAAGATTAGTTGCAAAATTATCAATTTGCACTAATTTGCAGCCAGTGCACCAGGGAATAACAGACATATTTTATATTTCTAAAATATTCAAAGATCATTCAGCCATTTGGAATTCAAAAGATGCAGGAACTGAGTCAAGAAAAGGCAAATAATTGATAGTTCTGAGTCATGTTTTTAGATACCAGCTGCTTATCTCAACACTGCTGTCCAGTCAGAACATCCTGCAATGGGCAACCAGCTCCTTCTATTTCAGCAAACAACACATTTTGGAGAAAGGCTTTGAGGGTGATCTGTAAGAATACCATCTTAACTGTAGCTTTCCTCACAACTGTTTATTTGCCCTGAACTCCTGAGGTCGTGTCTTACAGGCTGCAACCTCTTTGAGGCAACACATTTTCTATCTTGCTGCTTGTAAAAGTGCAGATCTGCCTCCGTGGTCTCACTGGCTCAGGAATTACCCTGGTTTTCATGTCTCCATTGGCACTAACTTATTTTTTGTCTCAAGGCAAACACAAGGAAGACATAATTTTTGCTGTGTAGACTTTTTATGTGGTATCCATGACAGGGAAGAAAACTCTCAGACTCTTGAGCTCCAAAATCTACTTCCTAGGGGATCTGGAGCAACAATGATCTGGACCTCAAGGAATTATATCGCAAAGTTGTCTCTGCTTGGTGGAATCCTGGGTACAGACCATGTGGATTTATCTGTAATACTAAATTAGCTGGGCCTGGCTTAATTCCTGGGGATGGAGTCCAAATAGCATGGAGTAGTTCACATCCATATTATTAAACCTTCTTGGCCTCAAAAATCAGGGTAGCTGCAGTTTTTGGACTATTGGGAATGTCCTTTGGCTCATTCTAGTTCTGACTTTGTTACCCAAGAATATTTTAGAAGTTGGATATTATTTGGCCTTGGCCAAAGCTGCACCAAGGAGAATGTAATGGTCTAAATGATTGAGTTCAGAGCTGAGCCCAGTTTCTAATTCATTTACCAACATAAATACAACAGATTTATTGCTCTCAGTTAAGAGAATGAAGTGAGTGACACTGTGGGTTGCTGTGAAATCACAGGGTTAGTCTGTCTTATAACACAGCAGGGAGAAAAACACTTGGAATTAGTGGAAGTGGAAGCCAAGCCAGTGCTCAGTCACATGTGGCACATCCAGGCTCTCTGCTGATTTGAGACCATTCAGTTCACCTGAGATTTCACTCATCCTAAGTGGACTTCCTATTGGTAATCCAAATACTTGGATCAGGTGCTTGGTAGCTTCAGATGATGGCTCTGTACTGGCTGCTGGATTTAGTGGTTGTATAATCTTGGAAAAGGTGTCTAAGATCAATGAGTCCAACCATTCACCCAACACTGCCAGTTCCACCACTAGACCATGTCCCCAAGTGCCACATGTGCTTGTTTTTAAACCCTTCCAGGACTGGTGACACCACCGCTGAATGGTCCTGGAATTCATTCAAAGCCAATGGAATTCCTCCTTACTCATCCAGTGTCTTATGTAGACAGCATTTCCATGCAATTTAAGTCATATTTGCTGTAAGTAAAAGCCACTTTGTGGAACGTGTCTCTGGGCACTGCAGGAGATAACAGTTGGGGGTTTTTTTCTTATTTCTGTAATCCCCTTCTCAGACATCTCCTGCATCCTCCTTATAGCAGGTTCTCACATTTCTTGGAAATATTTACAGAGGACATTTCCAAGACCACAGTGGGAACATGAATTTTCTGCTTGGAGGGGGAAATGGGGCTCAGATTTGTGTCCAGCAACGGGTGCTTCCTAGCAGAAAATTCAATTCCTTGCTGATTATTTATAAGTGATTAAACAATGCAGTGACTAAAGGAACACTTCTCTTTAGTGTCCTTCATCTTACAGTCCAAAGGAAGTGAATTTAACTTTATATATGATTTTCTTACTTGTTTTGCTTCTTACAGATGCTGGTTTGGAAAAGAGCCAGGGAAATACATTGACTACATATACCAAGGGCCAGTGATTCTTGTCCTTCTGGTAAGTGTTTATGTGGGTGGGAGGACAGTGCCATCTCCCCTTGAGAGACAATTTGATAGGCATCTGTGAGATTCCACATACTTTTATGTAAAATAAGACACAAACAAGGTCAAACATCTTCAGGGGCTCTCTGAAGTTGCCACAGTAGCTAACAGTGCAATCAGAATTGAACTGGCTTTCCTTGATCTTAGGCCATTCTTTCCTCCTCCCCCTGTAATGCTGTTTGCCTCTGTGCAGTGTTTTGAGATGTGGGAAGGAAAAATATTCAAAAACAGGAGGCACATTGCAGTATCTGCTCATCCACTTGAGGTTCTTGACAACTAGAGCACATCTGTCATGAGCAGTTTAGAAAAATGTAATAATTATGGTTTGGAATTGAACCTCCTCATACAGTCATCTCCATCTTCTACATCCCATCACTGCTGTGTATTTGGTTTTAGCTTTCCTGTTGTTAAGTTTCCTTTTCAGTGCCACCTACACTTGCAAGGCTGTTTATCTGTTTACCCAACTCTGTGTCACCTGTGCCACCCAAGAGTAGGCAGAGGAAGAAGCAAATTCATTCATAAACCATTCTGAGCCTTCAGCTGAGGTTCAGTGGTGCTTTCCCAGAAAATACTCAGTGTGGCCAGAAAATATCAGTGCTATTGGAAAGGACAATGCTGAAAAACCCAATTCTACTCTTCCAGGCAGATGTCCCAGCACAGAATTCACAGGGCTCAGTGGGGTCCCCTCTCTTAGGGAACCAAGACTCACTGCAGCTGCCCCTTCTGTCACTCCAGTCCCCAGGGAGAAGGTCCACATGCTGCAGAACAGGCACCACTTCAGCTTTTTCAAGGCTAAGAAGCCTCCTGCTCCCCCCTTGTCAGTGCTGTGTCCGTGTGATTCAGCAGGAAAAAGGCTCCCCTGTTGCCTAGGAAGCCAACTATGAGTCTGAATATGCCTTGAGATCAGGAGAAATAATTTCTGTATTAATTGTTCAGATGCAGCAAATCATATAGTGCTCACCTGCAAAGAGAAAAGAAACATAGTAGGAGTCTGTTTTGATGTGAAAATTCTTTTCTTTGTGTTCTAAGGAAAAAAATAACAACTGGTGTGATACACACAATATAATTTGTGTCACTAAGGGAGTTATCCCAAAAACGCAAACAGCCTCATGCTAAATTGACTCACTGATACAGAGACTCACTCCCAAATAAATCCTGTTTGCACAGCACAAGGTTTGGGGGTTGTGATACCCAGAGAATTCAAGTTTCACACCATTGCCCAGAAGTCTGTGAATCTGTGATTAGTCCACAAGATCTATAAAATCCTTGGGCAGCATCTCTAGGAGATACCATAGGTAGCTTAGAGTCATGAAAATAACTTTCTTCACCACAGAACCCAAGAAAACAGACAATGGAGGTACAGCTGGGGGCTGCCTCTTTATGTTGAGGTCATTTTATCTGCCTGTAATTTAGAACAGCCTTGAGACCCCTCTAAACTGAGCCAGTAACTGAACAGCCCTGACCTGACACTGTGTGTTGAACCTTGGCCTGCCTGCACTTGAGCTCTAATTAAAGCACTAATGAGATAACAGCAGTAATTGCACTGTGGGGTGGAAAGCTTCTGATAAAATTTACAGAAGTAACATCAAGGCAAGCCCTTCCTCCCTTCAGCTTCTGGTTAGTCCCATCAAAAAACACTGCTGTGGGAGGAAAACAGCCCTCTGGAAACAAAATCTAAAAGGCAAATCTGCAAAATCCTCTTATGTGCCCCCCTCCCCACTTCGTTTTTGAACTGTCCATTGAGTTTTGTGTTTAATTAAAATACACAACTCCACAGTGTCTTACAGCAACTTGACATGCTTATTTTTTGATCCTTCTGTGAATAAATTCAAATTGTATATAATAATTCAAGCTTCACTTATTTTTATTGGAGCTACTGACCTTTTCAAGGGTGCTGTGAAAAGTGATGGATTAAGAGCACTGAAATTTGACTTCTGCCATGTACTCAGGGCAACAAAGTCGAGCATCACCACCCTCATATGTGATTATGTCTCTGCCTTATCAGAGATGGGGACAAAGTGCTGCTTTCCTCTTCCCTCCAGTGAACAATGGTCACCAAAAATGGAAAACATGAAGATTTCAAAAATAGTACAACTCTGTGACCTCTTTCAGTCACAGCTCATGAGTTTAATTGGAAATAATGAAGAATTGAAAAAGAGTTGCAAGTGAAATTCATGTTTTGTGAAAGAACATACAAGACAGGCCACAGTCCTGATGGGACAAGGGAGAAGGGCTTGAAGCTGATGCAGGGTAGATTTAGATTAGATATTTAGGCAGAAATTCTTTGAGGGTGGGGAGGCCCTGGCACAGGTTGCCCAGGGAAGCTGTGGCTGCCCCATCCCTGGGAGTGTCCAAGGTCAGGTTGGACAGGATTTGGAGTAATCTGGTCTAGTGGAAAGTGTCCTTGCCCATGGCAGAGGGATTGGAACAAGATGATTTCAAAGGTCCCTTCCAACCCAAACTATTCCATGATTCAATGACAATTCTGTGAGAGAGCTATCCCAGGGCACTGCTGGAAAGATAAAAAGACACAAATGTCACACTAAAAGCTAAAAGTCTACAAACTACATCAAATGCCAATTCCTGTCCACATGTAAGCATTCAGCCTGGGACAGTTAAAATTGGCTTCACCCACCTGAGTGAAGAGCCAAGAGCTCAATGTCCAGCCCAGGTGAGTTTTGGTTACCTCTTGGATACAGGTAGCATCATATATATGTTCCAGGAACCTCGTTACACCAGCCAGTGGAAGTATGATTGCAGTGATCTTCTAAATATTCTTAGTTCCAGAGGGATAAAACCTGCTTCTGAAGATGCAGAGTCTCTCTAAAAGGTTTTTTTTTAATAAGGATTTTGTCTGCCAAAAATTATTTCCACTGGTTTTGATTTCTAATTTTTCTTCCCTCTATGCATTGAACAGCTACAGCACAGGATAATGTAACACAAGGAACAGGTCATGCAGGAGTTCTGAGCCTCATGGGAAATAAAGATTGGCCTAAGCAAAGCCCTTTGATCGTGGTGGCAATCCTGAAATCCATCCTTAAATCATATTATTGTGTTATATCTCAGGTACAAAGACTTTGAACAGTGCAGTCTAGAGATTTGTTTGATTGATTTCCTACTTATCTGTAGAAGGAACTTGAAGATTGGCTTGGGCAGAAAACAGGAAAATTATTTCAGAAGCAAGGGAAAAGGAGTGTAAGTGCTGATCCTGTATATTGGGCGAGAAACATGTATTTTTATTGACAAAAATGTGAGGGAGAAAAGGTAGGTAATCATCCTTCTCTGTTTCACTGCTGAATGGATTTTGGCTTGGACATACCCCATGAGAGATCTAATCGTTCAGTACATTGGATGCTTGGAAATTTGATTTCTGGTAGCATTTCCTATACACTCTGTTAGGTATTTTCTCTTCAGATTAGTGGTTTTTTTTAATTCTGGTCTCCTTCCTCAGAGTCACATAACTGAGTTTTAATCACACACTCCTCCCTGAAGGTAAAGAAGGGGCGCAGGTTTGGAAACACATGCCTGGGAAGTGAATTTTATCCTGATTTTATTAAGGAAAATATATTTCTTGTGTTCAATTTTTAAAACTGCTGAACACAAAAAACCATCAGGATCAGAAGACAAACCCCAGAAAACAGGCACCAGAGGCAGTGAACTGAGCTGCTTTCATTTCAGCTATGAACTGTTCTGCAATATTTCTCAGAGCTAAAATTGTACCAATTTTCTGTTTTTCAAACAGGCAGATCAAATATTTCCTTTTTTTCCCCAAACCTTACATTCAGCTTTAATAGATTTTTTTCTTTTTTTTTTTTTTGTGCCTGGAAACTGAACTGTTCTCCAACCTCTGCTTTTTGTGTCTGGTTGGAAATAATTCACCACAATCAATTAGCTGCTGGAATAAGGGGATGTATGAATTTATGGGAAGATCTGGAGTCCACTTCTGCCTCCATCAGCTCTTTCTTTTGACCAAGTTAGATTGCTGCTCAGAGCTCAGTTTCCCAGCTCTAAAACAAACTTAATGACCTTGTCTTCCTTTGCTTTGAGATTCCTGGATGGCAAGTGCTTTGCAGGAGTTGAGGGTCCTTTAGAGGATGGGCTTGTCCTTATTGCAGTGTGGAATTTTGCTCAGAACAGACCCGTGCACCTAAGTGGCCTTTATGATGTGCTAATCATTCACGAGGCAGCATTTTCGTGGTGGCAAGAATCAAAGCTTGCCCCAGTAATCAAGGTGTGACCCCACAAATGGATTTTTATACAGCATCCCATTGTCTGGTTTATTTTCATTTCTCAGTAATTCCAGATTAATTTTTTTTTCTCCACTTCTTTTCTTTCACTGGGAACTGAGTTGAAGTTTCCAAGGTGCAAGCTCATATAATTCCAACACTTCTTTTTGTGAATGAAAATGCCCAGAGCTCATCATTCTCCATTGTAAAATTAGGATTGTTTTCTTCTCCCATGGTGTTCCCTTTATATGATGTGATTTTGTGTGCCGTGTTATGGCCTGACCACTCAGAGCTGTGAGCCCCTGCACGGCTCTTTGCCATCAGTCTTTATTTGTGCCATTCTGAGTGGTCTGATGTCACTGAAAATCTGTCAGCCTGTTCTTCATTCCCTTTTACAGATCACCAAGATCTGTGTAAAACAGCACAGATCTACTGGTAGCCTCTATCCATTGAGAAAACAGAAAATAGATGTACATATTCCTACGCTGCCTTTCTTGTATTTTTATTCATAGTGCTCTTCCCTCCAAACCTCTGACAAGTTCAATGGGAACCTTCAGAGAAACAAATTTGGATTCCCTTAATAAACCTGAGTAAACTGAGTGCTGGATCTCTCTTGTCCCCGTGCTGGCTCTTCCAGAGGACCTCACAAACCATGTCATTCTTCACTTTACACCTTATTCCTACAAATGCTCTTCTTTACAAAGAATTTGCCCAGCTCAGCTTCAGGTTATGGGAAATAGCAATACCCATATAGAGCAACCCCTGGCTGATGCTCTGGGAAACCATGTCAGGAACAAAGTTTCAATAAATATCTGAGTGTTTCAGTTTTTTCAAAACCAAGGCTGTGGAAAGACACGGTGTTTTTTAAAAGTGTGTCACATCAGAGTGGAGCTACTTAAAGTATTTTGACAAGAAGGAAGTTTTCAGAAGTGGCCATTAATATATGGAAGCTAAACTAACAAGAACTTCTAGCATTAGGAGAAGTAGGCTTCACTAGCTGTCTTCCAATAGAAATAAGTAAATATTAGAATTTTATTTATTTAATATTCTTTTATAGGAAATATTTAATAAATATAGTTATTAAATATACCATTAATATTAATTAATAATTAATTATATGGCATATGTATTTCTTTAAATAAATTTATATTAAATTTTATTTATTGTCAAATTTTATGTATTTATTGCCCACTTGTGCAAAGGATGTTTTAATACCATTGCTTACCATGACTATAGGACTTGACTCAGTAACTCTTCCCATAAAATGTCCTAGTTTATCAGTATAATGAGACTGTGCATTGTTCATACATTATTTTCCCCCCTTGTCCTGTCACTGCCTTCCCTCCTTTAGCTTACCTGCAATGCTCCACTTAAAGCATCACAGTCCACACTGCTGAAGTTCCTTTCTTCTGATCTTCTAAAAAAAGACATAGAAGTTTGTTCAGTTGCCATTTATATATAGGAGCATCTCACCTGTGTATGTGGTTCTATTCCTTTCATTTATGTTCTGAATATTTTGTTGCTTCCTGCTGACTCTCTACATACTTATGCTTCCCTTTCTGCATTGTTGTGCTCAGAGACTGAGATTTTATTATTATTATTGATATACCTTTTTCATTTCCCCTTGTCCTTCCTGTCTGACTGGCTTCTGTTTTTTCTCAATCACTGGTTAAATTAGTTTTTCCATTGATTTTTTAAATGTTTCTCCCTCTAAACATGAGCAGCTCTTCCAGTGCTGCAAGGTTGCAGTTCATAACCTGCAAACTGTTGAAGTCCCTGAGTTTTTCTTGCAAGACATTTATCCTCATTTTCACTGGTTTGGAAGCAGACTATCCCACCCACACAAAGATAATCTGCTAATTCAATTACAGTCCAGCAGAATTTATCTCCAGTTTTGTCATTATTGCTATTGCTTTGTTCCTGCTCATTACATTTTGTAGCTGTGGAGTCAGTAGTGTCAAACAGAGTGTCCAATACCATGTGCACTCCACAATATCTCTTGTTTACTGAAATTTCTGACTCTGTCTGTGAGATGTTCCACAGCCAATACAAATCTCATATGACCAGCAGCAGTTGCCCAGAATTTTCTCCAAAATTCATCATGTCAAGCCTTTCTTAGAACAATTTCCAGAGAAAAAAAATGACAGCGAGTTGGAGAAAGACTCTCTCGTTGGTCTTACCCTGTGGTTCTTACTGTCAACACAAGACAACTTGAAGCCACCCAGAACTGCCAGGTGGATTGTTCACATCAGTGTGACTGTATTTTTGGACTGTCATGTCCTCTTGGCCATTTTCAGTGGACTGGTGGGATGAGTTGGTTGTCCAGGAGCCTTCACTTCATCCTGGCAAGATCTCTCTGTGTGCCACTGTTATTTTTGCAAGGGTCTGTGTCTTCTGATGTTGCAAGATCCAGTGTGTTTAACAAAGCTTTTTTAATATAAAGTGTTTCAGGAGAGACAGAAGGACCATCAGAGCAGTAAGAGTTATCCCAGAGGGGAGTTGTAAGACTGGGAAAGAGGCTGTGGATGTGCCTGTGCGGGATGCAGAGCTCCAGGGAGGAGTGGTGTGACCCCAGCCAGAACTGGGGCTGTTTGGACTTGGGTTTAGGTGACAGTGTGGGCAAAGGCAAGAGTCTGTTGCTGATGTGTCTGTCCATTTTCCACTCCCTCCTTTCCCCAGGAAAACATGACCCCCATACAATCTCCAAGACATATATTATTCCTGTCCTGCTTCCCTGAAGTGGATCTTTCCCTGCTGCTCTCAGGAGCCTCTCCCAGAGTCTCCCTGACCATGGCCATCCACCTGATTACGTCTCATTCTTCTTCATCACATCTCATTTTTCCTGATTGTACATAAAAATATTTTCCAGCCCTTTCCCCAGAGGAGTCATTGTGGTGCCTGTGACCTTTTAAAGAGGAAACTTTGGTGATAAAAGGCGCTGTCTGAGGATCATGTCAGGCCAGCGTGGGAGAACAATTAAAACAGAGCATTAATAAACTGCCGGGCTCTTCATCTGAGGTCAGCATGACAGCATGTAGTGCTCCCCCTGAAATGACTGCTCTGATCCCAATTTGGGTTGTTTAATCCTGAGGTGAATTTTACTACATTGCGTAAAAATACTAAGTCTAAATTGAATAATTTTTACAATTCCTGGGAGTGAATAAGAACAAACATTCTAGGAAGCACAGAAGTAAAAGCTTTCTGTGAAGCATAAAATACAAAGCCCAGCAGAAAATGAGCAAAATAAATGCCAGTTGTCCATTAAATTCTCAAAAGAGAAAGAGAAGAGCTTAATGATTTCCCTTTTAAACTCCTGGGCTTGGGGAAAACTGCAAAGAAACCTTCAGAGTCAGCGTTCCCTCTTTTGTGCATTTTGGCAATTTCATCTCTGTAAGGAAGATAAATGTCCTCTCAAATGGAGTTTGGTTTTTATGGGGAAAAAAATTACCAAAAATCGCTCACTGAAAAGTTTCTTTTGGTTCAGAAAAGTTTCTGGGTTTGTGTGTTCAGGTTATAATTGATCAGTGCCAAAACAGATGGTCCAAATGGGTTTTGGATGACTGGCTTCTAACTCCATTTTAGGAGTCTGAATTTTCATCTCAATTTAGAAATGGAAAGACTAAACTTCCAAAGCCCTGGCAAAATGTGAAAACTCTTTCTTTCCCATCTGTAGTTGGAGAGGGTCTTATTCCAGCAATAATGATATTCTCAGCAGAGCATAAATAAGAGAAGAAGAAATAAGCCATTTTAATCTCTCTTCAAGACTTCTCCTTTGGATTAATTTTATCAGTCAATAAATATTGAAGTAAAAATCCTTAATTCTGTTTTCCATTATGAAACAAAAACATGTACAAACAGAAATGAATGGAAATATAAAGTGAGCTTAAAGATAAATAAAAAGGTTGAACTGCCTGTCATCATTACTCCCCCTAAATGTTCTTTCCTGTCTCCATTTATGGACCTGACATGTGGGTTTTGTTAGAGCTCTCCAGCTCTGAGACAAATTAGTCTGTTGACATAGAGCTCCAATAATAACAAGAAAGTCCTTGACAAATAATTGTGTACTTTGCTCAATACAGCACTGAGGCTCTTTTCTAGGAACATTCACTTTGCACTAGTAAGATCTTTTTCTCCTTTGAAATGCTGCTATGTATATGAAGAATGAACACCAAAGGCTTCATCTTCTTTGCCTGTAAATCAGACTCAGTCTGGCAGTCACCAGAACTGTATAGAGGGAATATCTCATTTCCAAGCCTTCAGCTTTTGCAGGCTGTGTGCAGCAGCCTGTTCCCTGCTTGATTCACGGATTGTGTCTTCTGTTCTGAACAAACTCAAGCCATCATCCCAGTGAGTTGTGGTCTCAGGCCCAGTGGGGGCAGATAGACAATTAAAATCCCATCTGATTATGCAGTGAAAATTGATTTTCAGATTTGACCTCTTTGAGTGCCCTTTCCTACTGAGCCATTCCTTTCTGAAATGGAGTGTTTTTTGAAAAAGAACTCATTAAAAGTGAACACACTGGAATGTGCTTTTGGTAGGCAAAACTGAAAATCAGTATTTTGATGTGACCACATTTTCATCTTTTGCCTTGGAATTTTTTTGCTTGCTGAGCTCTGCATTTTAGCGATTATGCTATTCTAGACTTAAGATCTCTCAGAGCAGCCTTAGTAGAGAAAAATGTTACTGCCTCAAAACATTTTTTAAGCTTTTTCATAGACTACAATGTCACAGAACCTCAGTAGGTACAGTCACGTTCATTCAGCTGAAGCTCCGGGGGTGCCCTGGACAACCTGAAGATCTCTGGGTGATTTGTGTGAGCAACTGGTTCAAGTCCAAGCACTGCTTGTCCAAAGCCTCTCATTTAAAGTATGTCAAATGAACGACTGTTGAAAAGTTCCCCTTTCTCTTTGCTGAATACAAATAGATCCTGGGATAACCAGCTGCTGGGAAGCAATGTAAAATTAAATTATGCCAATCCAACTCAGCTCCTTATGCTCTTATCCTCACTGTGTGATGGAATTGCTTTACAGGCAAGGCCAAGTTACTTGGCCTTCTCTCCTAGGGAGCTAATCTAGAATGGGCAAGAATTAGTTCCTCCTTTCCCTGGAGGAGCCAGTGGGATGCAGCCAGCACTGGGAGCTGTGTGTGTAACGAGGCTGCAGCTGTGGCCTGTCCTGATGCAGCCACAGCTGTGGAGAGGACACACATGGGAAGGTGCAAAACCAAGCCTTGAAAGAGCTGCATACATTATTCATAGTTTCTTCAGCTTCTTATTCTTACTTTACTAACTTTACTTCATGCCTGAAAAAGGCCACAGGATTCTCCTGACTTCATGATCCTCTGCATTCCAGCCATCATCTCTTGGGCATGTAGATGAGACTCATTTTACCAGGACCTTCCATCCAGCCCAGGTTACTCCCACCTGCCCCAGTTACCAGCCCTTTTAAAAGAACAGTTCTCTGGTGTGCAGAGAAAGGCAGACTTGAAGATTACAAGCATTAATGGAAGAGGCAGAGTGAGGATCACTCTGAAATGCAGACTGGACATTACTGACTATTCCTCAACTGGATTTAGTGTCTGTCTTCCGGCCCACAGGCTTGGACACTGCCCAGGTGACTGAGGAGGTGCAGCATCTTCAATGCACAAACCAGGATGAGGACTCAGTGTAAGTGGCTGATGCCACTGTACCCTTCTCCTAGGAAATATAATTAGAAATAAAGTCCCTGGCATGGTTTCCTCTGGAACCTGGGCAGCTTGTTAAAAGAACTGATATATTTGCCTTCCTGTTGCTTTTCTAGACATTTAAGGTCTCTTACCAGGACTTTGTCACATGTACCAGTGCCACCCATGGTCCTCAGCTATGCAGGTGTTCAAGGGCAGCTCAGGTTGGGGCTTGGGCAGCTGAACTGGGAGAATGAAAAATTGATTTACATAGAATAAGAGTGTTTCTAGTGAGGTAACACCCAAAGTTTTCAGCTGGCAAGTCTCTTTCTTGACTGATGAATCACACTCCTGCAATTTAATTTCAGAGAAGGTCAAAATCCACAATTTTCTTAGGCAGTCTGTGGCCGTTTGAATTTCCACTTCAAATGGAATGATGCTGTCACATCAAAGTAGGACTCAGGACACTTGAAATGCATTCTTTATTCCAGTTCATCATGTTAATCCCATGTGATTAATCTTACTTGCTCTCGCCTAAGAGTCTATAATTCAATCTGGCACTTTCCATTACGATTGCAAAAGTGGCAAGTTTTGGATTGGTGCTGGTTTTGCATCCTCGATAGAAGTTACCCAAACATTGCTCTGAACTGATGAACAACCTCAGGATCTGGCAGCACAATTTCAGAAGCAAAAGTTCCCTGTGGATGAGGGACATCGTCATCCATGTCCCTCTGAGCCTGAACATTTCAGGGACTGCCTGAACATTTCTCTTTCTGTTGTTGAGAAACAAGGTAGTCACCACTATGAGCAGTTTAAGCTTCAAGTCAAACCAGGAATGTGAAACATTTTGTCTCTGATAAATATAAAGTGTGAGCCAGTTGACTTCAAGCTCTTAATATGACAAAAACAATTCTAACAAGGGAAAATGCACAAACTGCAATGTTTTATTTATTTCTTCTACTCCCCAAGGCCCTGCTCTGCTAAGAAATAATTCCCAAAGCTGTCATGTTAACTCTTAGAGCAGCATTATTCTATCTCACGTAGTGTTTAATGTACACAATTCCCAATGCTGCCAGTCTCCCAGTGTCTGTTCAGGTGCTTATTGCCCCATTTGTTATAAACCATGTTATAGGAACCACAGGGAATGGTACTGTGGAGGTCAGGACACTGTAATCATTGAAATACACTGTGTAGCATGGAAGAAAAAAAAGGCGTATTTTGTGAAGACCTTTAAATTGACAGCTCTGCTACAGAGTTTGTAAACAGTTGGAAGTCAATCACAGAATTGTTCCATTCATAGGCTGCAAAATGCCAGGAGCCCTGGGACCCTGGAAATGTGTGTGAGGTAAATGTCTTCTCACAAGCTTGGGTTGGGACCTCAACAGTCCTGGGGTAACAGGTCTGTGGTTTTGACAACCTGTACCACTGACAACTTGGAGACACATCAGTATGTTATAACCTACCCAACTCCATGTGTTGAAAGCAACTCAAAAATTGCTCCTAGGTGCCAAGTCCTTCCACTGACCACAGTCTACAAATGAGAAGCTTCTCTTCAGTTTTTTTCCTCTCCTGCTTATACTGAGAGGAAACTTATGTAAGAGACTCAATAACAGATGCTACCACAGCAGTAATTAGAGCAAATCTCAATTCTCAATGGTGAGTCTGAAACACAAATAGTAAGCACCCAGCTCAGCAGATTAAAAAGGGAAGTGGTAAATCCATCATTTTACCTTTAAAGACAGCGTAAAAAAAATGTACAGGTATGATTCATCTACTCTGTTTTAAGTGTCTCTTGTGGAGTTCATTGTAATGAATACAAAGGGAATGTGGTGTGACTATTTCACATTTAAGTCTCTGCAATGCCGCCTTGTGTTTTGTGTCTGAGGAGCCTGACCCAACCCTTACAGCCTGCTGTGGAATGGGAGGATGGGCTCAAACACCTGCCAAGTCAACCCAGCACAGTGCTGCCCAACACTCTGTGCAGGGAGCCCTGGATCAGCTCAGCAAAGAGCCACAAAATCTCACCCTTAGTTCCTTGTTGCACCCAGAAAAGAGGAAAAGGAACTAAAAATAAGTTCCTTGATAGGACTGTTAATTTTGTATTCCATTTTCATTGCTGTTTTGGAAACATTAACAGCTGTTGGATGTTTTCTGTATAATTTAGTATTTCTAGTAAACTTCTAAGTCTGTTGCAATCAATGGTAAAACCAAGAGGCTGTTTTCAGTCAGACTGGAACTGTAAAATTTGTCTCTTAGGGTGTGTCACATCCTTTAAGCCATTGTTTGACTAGTCTTGTTGTTTTTTTCCTCTCTCTTTTTTTCCAGATAAATTTTGTATTTCTATTTAACATAGTTAGGATTTTAATGACAAAGCTGAGAGCTTCAACCACTTCAGAGACAATACAGTACAGGTAAGTCAGCTGGTGCTTCTTGCTGTTGTGATGTTAACAAAGCACTGCCTTGCCTTTCCTGTCCTTGTCCCATCTTTGTCTTTCCAGATGCCATTGTTATAAAGCTCCTACATTAGATCATTTTTGCAGGCTCTCCATGAAATTGTGCCTGCATTTTTTCTGTCCACTTCATTTCAGTGTCCAAACAGCACAAACAGCCTTGGCTTACAGGCACAGGGACACATTCACTGCCACAGCCACCAGCCTTTTTCCTCCTCCAGGCTTGCACGTGGCCCAACACACACGTGAAATTTCCCCCTTTCAATGAAATGTGAAGGATTTGATCTCGTGTGAGGGCAGGAACTTTATCAATTTCTGTATGTCCACAAGCATATGGATATGGCATCTGGAGTGCTGCATCCAGCTCTGGAGTCCCCAGCACAGGAAGGACATCAACCAATGTTGGAGTGAGTCCAGAGGAGGCCACAAAAATTATTAGAGGGATGGAGGGCCTCTCCTATCAGGAAGGGCTAAAAAAATGGGGATTGTCCAGCCAGGAGAAGGCTTTGGGGTGACCTAATAGTGGCCTTCCAGTACCTGAAGGTTGGCCAGAAGAAAGATGGAGAGAGGGACTATTTGCAACTGACAAGACAAGAGGGAATGGCTTCAAACTAAAGAGAGTAGGTTTGATTGGATATTAGGAAGAAATTCTTTCCTATGAGGGTGGTAAGGCCTGGGAATGGGTTGCCCAGAGAAGCTGTGGCTGCCCCATTCCTTGAAGTGTCCAAGGCCATACTGGACAGAGTTTAGAATGACCTGGTCTAGTGGAAGGTGTCCCTGCCCATGGCAGAGAGGTTGGAACTGGATGGTCTTTAAGTTTCATTCCAACCCAAACGATTCTAGGATTCTGTGGTTCTGTGATCAGTGTGTGAATACAGGTATTTAATTCTCTTTTAAAGTGTAGGAGATGAGAGTGGAGGGCGATTGTGCCCCTTCCCTTCAGCTGGTACCACCACTGATGTAACCACTCAGTGGGTTGTGTCCCAGACCTGATCCTCAGCCTTGACTTGGGGGTGGCTTCTCAGATGGACCTGTTCCCATAACTGGCTGACTGTGCAACCTCACAAGCACTAGTAAGGCAGAAAGGAGAAGACAGGAAGGTTTAGTCCAGGGCACAAGAAGGAAGGTGCCCCTTCAGGCACCATGTGGGTTTAGATCAGCCTGAACAGACTAAAAGTAAATTCTCAGTGACCAGGAGATTCTGAGTGCCCTTCTCTTACCATTTGCAGTATCTTGCAAGATGTTTGGAGCTTTTATAGACAGACATATTTCCTTCCACTGGGAAATAGCACAGGTTTTACGGAGTAAAAGTAAGGTTGGTCACAATCCTCTAAATCATTTCTGGATGAAATCTCAGTGTATCAAGCTCAGTGGAGTCTTCATGTCCTCCAATCAGTCTGCTCTTGACATGGGAGGCAGTTTTGATGCAATAATGGGGGTTTTTTTCCTGATTCTTTCCTTTTACTCCTGTCTGGCTTTTGGGACAAAGTGAAGTTAGTGTAGTTGGTCTGATGTTCAGACCCTTCTCTGCACATTTCCGGAGAAGTGAAGGGAAAAATACCCCATTTTGGTGCTCAAACCTGATGCCATAGAACTAAAGCTAGCCTAGAAAAGCCCTGAATCAAATAGCAGTACATTTTTTCCCCTCTGCAGTTTCCAGGGAGCATCAGGAATATTAGAATCTGAGGCAATCCAAAGTAACTGCCTTTGTTCTTAATCAGAAGACAGTGATTTTATCCTCACTACAGGCTATGTAAGGACATTCTCTTAGTTGCATCTTACATAGGAACCCTTAGAATTCCAGCAAAGCCTGGGGCAAGCCTTGGTGCTCTAAAGCCAAGCAGTCCAAACATTTGCTAAGCAGGTATTACATGATGTGGCACCTATTTTAAGAGTGTCACTGTGTTGTGACACTGGCAATGTTTCTGTGTCTTTATCTACCGGTTGAGGCATTAGAAAGAGATTTGTACAGACTTGGCAGAACTGCAGTCTTTGTGTTTGTGCAGTATGTGGTATGATGACATGCTGTTCTCAACTGACACCTCAAGACACTAGTCTGTCCCCAATAATAAGGATTAACCACTAATAATTCTGATAATAATCATTTATGCTTCATTGTGCACCACCTGCTTGTTTGTTATTTCTAAGCAGGTGAGTTTAGTGTACAGGTGTTGCAGAGATAGAAAGAAAGTATTTGCCCTCCAAAGAATCAGACAATGGGCACAGAGCAGGGCAAATAGGCACAGCATTCCTGCCCTGGTCAGCAACAAAACTGCACTGATCACATCTCACTGAGGTGTAAGAAATCACTCACCAAACCTGCAGAGAATCTCAAGGCTTCAGCCTGTTGCAAGACTCATTGGTAGGAGAGGAACTTCTCCTTCCCACCCCCAACACAGTTGTCCTTTCTTGAGTTCACTTTGTGTTGTTTCCTGCCCACAGGAAGGCAGTCAAGGCCACGTTAGTCCTCCTGCCTCTGCTGGGCATCACCTACATGCTTTTCTTTGTCAACCCTGGTGAAGATGACATTTCCCAGATCGTTTTCATCTATTTCAATTCCTTCCTGCAGTCTTTTCAGGTAAGAGAGCAAATTTACAGCTGGTACCAGCTACTACCATCAGCCTTACATCAATGAAGTACTAGTTGAAAATAGCTTAGCTTAGCCCATGTTTATGTCATAGATATGTAGGTATGTCCTGTGGAGTGGGGATCTCCTCCCAGGTGTCTACTGAAGGGATTCCCCTCCCTTTAACACAGCACTGTGTTCAATCTGTGGCTACAGCTCCTCACCTGGGCTCCATCCAATGTCAATGGAGAGATGATATTTCATTCTAACTGCCTGAGAGAGGATGATGAATCACCCTCTCAAGGTACTGCCCTCTCCACAGGGCACAGAGTGGGCTGAGGCTTAGATTAGATGTTGCTAAGACAAAGGGAAACAACTCCTACCTACTGGAATTGCTAGATGAAGACTTTAGGTGTGGTGTCCAGCCTCTCACTCCAGCTCTCCTGCAATCAGACCTGTAGCAACTGAGAACTCATACCCCACCTTGTCCCTCTCCTGAATTTAGCAGGAGTTCTGCCAGGATCTAAAAGGCAGTGGAATGTCAGTAATTGCCCCAGCTTTCTGAAGTTAGCACAAAACTCAAGCAGCTGGTGATCTTTAGCCACACATTTCTGCTTGAGTGTGTCCTACAGCTTTACCTCTGCTTAAAGACCTTCTTGAACTAGGATGGAAATGTGTTTGACACTGATGTTTTACCTCCTATGGGCGGGGACAGGCACCCTGATATCCAGGTGTATCAACACAAACACACAGCTGTCAGCCAAATCTAGGGTTATGGATTATAAAAGTTAGGAGTTTTGGGTTAGTGTTTTTATTGATTGCATGTTTGTCTTTGAAAAATAGCATCCCACCAGAAATCACAACTGAATACCCAAAATGAACAATGGCCCTTTTAACCCACGAAGAAAGGAACCTTAGCCTTTTCCAGTGAACTCAGCCACACTTTTCATTCCCTAAAATTAATTGCATTTTTATCTCCTGATACTCAGTGTCTCAAAAAGTGCTGCACTGCTTGTTTTCTTGTTAGTGTTATGAAGATGTGTATAAAAAGGGAAGCACAGGGAATATCTCCTTTATGGTGGCAATAATTACAGTCCGTTGCTGAAACCAAAATGGGGAGGATTCCCCTCACAGGAATTCTGACCTTCACAGTCGTTACAGGGGTCCAGTCGCTGCTGTCAGTGGATTCCACAGAGCCATTCAGCTCAGGGGAATTTAAGCAACCTGATGGTAGTCTTGCCCACACAAGCCCATTTGAAGCTATTTGGCACCCCCTGTCAGTGCCTGAGACACCACCCAGAGCTTCAGACATGACAGCACCTGTGAGGGGTCTGGGCCATTTGGGGAGGCAGCAGGATGCTGCAGACATGCTTCAGTGGCAATCCCGTCTAGCAGGGGAAGTGTTAAAATATTTACCTAATAACTGACTGCTTTTTCTTCTTTTCAGGGTTTCTTTGTGTCAGTATTTTACTGCTTCTTGAATGGTGAGGTAAGTAATTAATTCTTGGGAGATGGAACTTACTTCAGTGACTTACTAAAGAGACATGAGATGTTTTCACATGGGATTGTAGTTCCATCAGTCTCTTGCAGAAGATTGTTATTGTGCACCTGAATTTCCCAGCCTTCTTTGTAGGTGTCCCTTGTTCTCAAAGCTTTATCAAATTCAGGTTATTAACTGGCAGGTCAGGGCAGAGGAAAGAAAGTCTTTTCAGATTATAACTTCTTTTCTTCATTTTAAGTCTTCTTTGAAGTTTCTTATTAATTAAAAATATTATTTCTGGGCATACCTAATTACACTGCAGGTGACCCATTTTTATAACAGGATTGCCCTACTGAGCTGAGTAAGTTATTTTTTCTGTGTGGATTTCTATCTCTTGAGTGATCAGTGCCTGTTGCATTCACAAAAGAGGGCTGGGGGCAGATTGATGGTGTTCCTCAGAATTAATTTTAGGTACTGCTACTCAAGCAAGAAATATTTCACTAATATCCCTTAGTGTTTGACTTCCACCCTGAAGTGTAAGAGATTTATCTTGCCCTCTACTTACACCACCAGTGTCTCATTTACCTGCATTTGTGTGTCATCTTTGTCCAATTAAGATTTTTGTCTCTGCAGAAATTAATTCTGTGTCTCTACTGGTATATATTTTGTTCATGATGGTTCTTAATGTCATTGTGGGCTATGAGGAGGAATGGGCTTGGCTTCTTACCCTGCTGCTCTGCAACATTTCCTGTACTTCTGACAATAAAGCACCAGCATTTCATTTTATTATTCTATTTTATTTTTATTTTCTTTTATTTTTATATTAGTGACTTCCTTTCTTCCTCATTAATTCTGGGGTGATGTTAACAAGAAGCAGCACACCTTTCTCAGGTTAGACACATGTCACTTTTATACACCAGCAGCAGAGTGTTCTCAGTTCTCTTTCCAGCTTTCCTTCCATAAGTTCTCACCAC
This sequence comes from Myrmophylax atrothorax, assembly GCA_026770055.1. Taxonomy (NCBI): domain Eukaryota; kingdom Metazoa; phylum Chordata; class Aves; order Passeriformes; family Thamnophilidae; genus Myrmophylax; species Myrmophylax atrothorax. The sequence continues at coordinate 3,039,579 of JAOXXN010000395.1, forward strand.
TCCATTTTAAATAGGGAGCTTAAATCTTCCCCCAAAAGTACAGGCACCTTAACTGTAGAACTACAGGTACCTGAAGGTGTGTCTGAGCAGGTTTAGGCTGGATCTCAGGGACAGGTTCTTCCCCCAGGGGGTGATGGGCACTGACCAGGCTCCCCAGGGCAGTGGGCACAGCACCAAGGCTGACAGAGCTCCAGGAGCATTTGGGCAACGCTCTCAGGGACAGGGTGGGATTGTTGGGGTGTCTGTGCAGGGCTAAGGGTTGCACTTAATGGTCCTTGTGGGTCCCTTCCAACTCAGAGTATTCTGTGATTCTCAAAACCTTGCCATCCATCTGGGTTGCTTGTGACTGCACTTGTATTGTTGTGAGCTGCTGTGCTGCACAGTCTGATGAGGTTTAAGGCACCAGAAGTCCCTTCAGTACTGCTTGTCATATGCATCATGTTTGCACTATAAATGCAGAAGGAGAATCTTGTGTGTAGACAGCAGGCCTTTTTGATGTCTTTATTTTATTTTCCATTGGTGTCACAGGCACAGGAGGGGCTGGAACCCAGGCTGTGACTTCATAATCAGTCAGGACTTTCTGTCACCTCAGTACACTTCCATTTTTGACTCTTGGACTAGGCCCAGTTGGCTGTTCATACCAGGTTTTCAGGGTTTTTTTGGCTGTTCTGGCATTCTTTCAGCTGTCTTTAGCGGGAGCAATATCCCCTTCACTGCAGCAGCCTGAAGTTGTCTGTCCAAAGCCATGAGCCAACTTCCCATCTCCTGTAACTTAAAGGCGTTCAGGCATAATCCAGCTTGTCAAAGGCAGGATGATTCCCCTTATGCACTTCTGTGCCTTGGTAACAATCTACTAGCAGATCTGGAATGATTCCATAACTGATTTTCCAGTTATATCATGCTACTATTGCAGTGGGAATGGGCATTTCTGTGGGAGTCACTCCAAGGTTAAGACACCCAGCTCAGGTGACATAGGTGGTCTTGATTCCTTTCCCTAAACACAGGTATGTAGAGTATCTGAGGCATCCACATGGCTCTTAACAGGTGATACAGGATTTACAAAAGATTCACATCTGACTGGAAAGTGGGAAGCCAAGTGAGATGTAATGGGGCTTATCAAAAGTTTTTCTATATCACAGATTCAAGCCGGTCGATACAATTTTTTTTGTCATCAGTTTAGTTTACAATTTAATTTACAGTTTTACAATTTACAAAATTGACACCTCCATTTGCACACCTGAACAACTTTAGTCTTCACTGACAGTGTGGACTAGCTCTCCACTTCATGCCTTCACACTCTGTTCACATGTAGACACTCACAAACAGCTTAATTTGTGAGTGAAATGTTCCCTGTAGTCTCATGTTTACAGTGTGCAGCTTCCACTTGACTACTAAACCATGGCAACCCTGTAACAACTTCTTTGAGGTAACAGAAGTCCAAACCCTCCAAATGTTGCAGCATTGTTTATTTCAAAACTGTGAAAGGGCTTTGGGCTCATCTTAATGTACTGTGGAAATGGTTTTTTGAAGTATCATAAAGCTTTTAAAGGGTGGAATTCCCTGCTCTGTTCTAGCCTCTGCTTTTTACAGCATAGAAAAAAAGTAGCAAATTCAGAGAATTCTCAGAGCATCCTGGGTTTGTAATCAGATTGTCCAGAAATCAAATTTGCATCTCATAGTGCAGTATTTTAAAAGCTCAGTTGTTCTCAGACAGGCATCCCTACTGGAGTGGTGATGAAGGCAGTGCCAGTCAACCCCTGTGAGGTTCCAGATTTTGCTCTAAAGAAGGAAAATAGCCTGTGATAAGCAGCCTTTCAGTAGCCTGAAATCTTTATAGATCTTATTGAAACCTTTTTGAGTTAGTATCTATTCAGTGAGCCTGATATTCCTGTCTCTGTTATGGGTGGGTTGATGACTTGCTATCTCAGAAGGTTTTCAATACTTCAGGTTTTCCAGTTAGGACAGCACTGGGTTCATAAAATGCATATAATTGTCCATCAGGTTGCTCTTCCCTCACAGTGCCAGGCCTGCTCTGAATGATGACACAGGGAAAAAAATTCTAGAAAATCCATTAATGTAAAGCTTTAATGATGTTGTGATCTGAGCTGCATCTCTGCCGTTCCACATTTGATACACATCTCACTAGGCACTTACAAACCACCAATAACTGTCTGTAGCAGAGTTCAAAAATTATGGATTGCCTCCAAAAAACCACGTCCTTCCTAAGATCTTCAGTGAGTGCTTCATGTTTGGGAGAATTAATTACTTCAGCTTTCCTCAAAGGCAGACTTGTCCCTTCAGTTTATGCATTTCCTTGGCCTGTGGGACTAAAAGCTGCTGCTTTTGGTGGAATGCAGAGGAAACACCTTTGTGGGTCTCCCCGTGTGTGAAGGAATGGCTGTGGAGATGTTCTAGTCACTAGGTAGCCACATAAAAAGTCCTACCTAACCAGGTTAGACTACTGGTTTGGGTTGTTTTCTTAGGCCCAGGTGTCGTTGTACTGAGTTTTCTGAGCAGGGCACGCTGGCTCTGGCACTTACAAGCCAGATCCTGCATGTGCTTTTTGTGTCTGGAAATCATGAATAAGGGTTAGAAGTCATTTTGAGAAAGAAGGAGAATAACAGGACATAAAGGAACATGTAGGAACAGAGATTATGTTGTTTTCATCAGCCTTTGAGGGACACATGCAAAATTCCTTGCCAGTCAGCACTGGAATTGGATGCAGCCTTTGCATAGTTGTGCTGGATTTTAATGTTCTCAGAATAAGGAGAAATTCCAATTAACCCCAGCCTTTTCTGAGGAAAGGAAATTGTGCAATTAATTTATTGCCTGTATTTTTGAAATGCACATACACATTGCAGTGAAATTTATTAAATGTTAAGAGACTATTTCTCAATCTGTTTGATGTGAAAATCACTTGGTTTGGGTACAAGAGTAGCATTAATAGCAGTTACTGGAATCTGAGCAAATGGCAGAAATATTACTTCAGGCTGCAGTTTGATAGAGTCTCAGGAAATAGAACCATGTGTCATGACAAACTTGCATGAACTAAAGAAAAAAAAGAGGCAATCAAGAGGAAAATTCTACTGCCTTTTGATAGCTTTGTGTTGTACCAGTCTCAGTCCACCTACCACAATATGTGACCATCTCAGTCTGTGCAGCTTCAAAACTTCTATACAACTAAAACTGGGCTTAAAGGTCAAAGTCAACTTCCTAAAAACACTCAGAATGTGTCTTCTCTAAGAAGGGTTTGCCAACAGAGTTGGTAAGACTTGGACTTGATGATCCTTATGGGTCTCTTCCAAGTTGAAATATTCTGGGATTCTGTTCTAGGAAGTTGTTGAAGTTTCTGTCCTTTTGTCAGTGTTTTATCTTTGAAATTTGAAAAATGAAACAGAAAAGAGGGGTTTTTTTCTGTAACCAGTAGCCTCCCTTGATTTAAATAAACATCCTCTGAGATGGCACCTTGGTAATACCTGACACCAAAAGGTCTCAGTCCTGGTTTTGCAGTGCTTTGGTCTGACAGATCAGCTGTGGCATCACTGAAGGTAAAAAGTGAAGCTCCATGGTTTTTTGAACATTTCCAGGATGGTGAATCCAACACTTCCCTGGGCAGCCATTCTGGGAGCCTGACAACTCCTTTGGTGAAGAAATTTTCCCTAATATCCAATCTAAATATCCCCTGGTGCAACTTGAGGCCATTTCTCCTTGTCCTATCGCTTGTGACTTGGGAGAAGAGCCCAACACCTGCCTGGCTACACCCCCTTTCAGGGAGCTGTAGAGAGTGAGAAGGTCCCCCCTGAGCCTCCTTTTCTCCAGACTGAGCCCCCCCAGCTCCCTCAGCTGCTCCTCATCAGACCCTTCCCCAGCTCCATTGCCCTTCCCTCTTTCTAACCCAAATTATACACAAATTATTTCAGGAAACCGAAGGAGGAGAAGCAGTTTAGATACAAAGTTTACAGTTCTTTACATTTCATTAATTCTGAAAGGCTCTGAAGCTGTTTTGGATGAACTGTGTGTGCCATGGATGGGCACAAGAGGCTGTTGACACTTCACTCATTAATTTGTCTGGAGACTTTATGTAAAAGGAGTTGTATTTTTTTGGACACAGAGAAAATCTACAATCACAAGAGGGCAAAAATATGCAAATTTCTTTTACTCCAAGTGGAAAAGAGCATCTCTGGCCTTCCAAGAAAATTGATGATGAGAGGTTTCTGATAATTTGAGATGGTATGAAAAGTGGCATAATGAAAAATATGTATGCATTTGTGTTGAGAAGCACTTCAAAGGAATGAATGCAGGTTGAGAACTTCTTTTTCAATGACTTCAAAAATGAAGATGCTCCTCAGAAATTTTCTGTCAACTCACAGATCACAAGACTGAATTTAATTTCAGGTAACACTAAATTAAAAAAAAAGAAAAAGTTTAAGATGGAGTTTTTTGCATCAAGGATAGGTAGAATTTACAAGAGCATGTAATGAAGGACAAGGAGGAATGACTTCAAACTGGAACAGGGTAGATTTGGATGAAATATTAGGAATGAATTCTTGGCTGTGAGGGTGGGCAGGTCCTGGCACAGGGTGCCCAGAGAAGCTGTGGCTGCCCCATCCCTGGAAGTGTCCAAGGCCAGACTGGACAGGGCTTGGAGCAACCTGGGATAGTGGAAGGTGTCCATGCCCATGGCAGGGGTGGAACTGGGTGATCTTTTAAGTTCCCTTCCAACCCGGGCCATGCAATGATTTTATGATTCTACAAATGGCTTGAAACTGTGCTGAAGGAATGCATTCCCAAAAAACTCCTGCTGGACAATTTTTACTGCAGTTCAGTTTATTCTTTCAGTTCTTTAGTATGCAGCTTCTGCTCACAGGCAGATGGGTACAGCACTGCCAGCATTTCTCTTCTGTCTTTGACTGATTCCAAATAAAACATCTTTAAAGGAAGATGGATCTTCCATCCAGTTCCTTTTCTGGTGTTGTATCTACCTTGTCAGCCAGACCTTCTTGCTAGTGATGGTTTTCTCTTGAGAGACAGCAAAGTATTTCAGAGGCAGGGGGAAAGAGTGCACTTACAGTGCTTCATATTCCAAATGCAGCTTCCTGTCTGATTGTGTTAATGACACAGAATCACAGAATCTTTAATGCTGAAAAACACCTGCAAGATCATCAAGTCCAACCTTTGATTGAACAACACCTTGTCAACTAAAACAGAGCACTCAGTGCCACATCCAGTTGTTTCTTGAACACCTCCAGGGGTGGGGACTCCTCCACCTCCCTGGGCAGCCCCTTCCAATACATAACTACCCCTTTATTGAAGAAATTCTTCCTGATGTCCAACCTGAACCTCTTCTACTGCAGCTTGAGGCCATTTCCCCTTGTCCTGTCCCTGGTTGCATGTGGGAAGAGACCAATCCCCACCCTTCTTTCACATGGTTGTAGAGAGTGGTAAGGTCTCCCCTGTGAGCCTCCTTTTCTCCAGGCTAAGCCCCCCCAGCTCCCTCAGCTGCTCCTCCTACAACACTTTCTAGAACCTTCACCAGCTTCATTGCTCAAACATCTCCCTGTACATCGGTTTGTTGGAGTGTGGAGGGGAGGAGGTCACATCTCAGATGCTGCAGCATCTCCCAGAAAAGGAAATAAAGTATTTATATCCAGGTAAAGGGAAAATCTCCAGAGGAACAAGAACTCCAGTGACAGGCCTCTTCCACTCCTTCTACCTCAGCAAAGACATGATGGAAACAAGAGGATAACGGAGGAATAAGAATCCCTGTCTCCAGACAACACTTATCCCTGTTATGAGGTGCTTCATGTCATTTCCAGATACCACCAGATCCCTCAGAGAGTTCTGTGATCCTTGGAAACCTTGCCAACCATAGTGGGAGATTGTTACACAACCAAACCATAACAGGAGCATGTGGATGGAGGTGATGGCATGTGAGAATGACCTGCATTTATAAAGTGATGGTGCTTGATGAGGGCCTACACAGAGAAGAGCAGCTCCACTCAAACTGAATGAAGGGAACAAGGGAAATCTTTGTTTGAGATCTCTGTCCTTGGATGTCCTCAAATATACGCAAAAAAAGACCTGAGATAATTTCAAAACTGGATAAAATTTATTTGCTGGACATACTCTAGTTATGGCACAGAGGCCTTCCGAGGTCCCTTCCAACCTTAATAATTCTGTAATTCGTGAATCCTATATCCAGAATGTCTGTCCTTCATTTCTAACCATGTCCTGGAGGGGTTCATAACTAGCCAGGCCTGTGTCTGAAATCATCCTTCAAAACATGAATTTTTAAACAGGCCTCAGATTCTAATATTAATCTGTTCAGTATTGATCATTGTCTATGATTTAACATTTAAAGTAGAAAATAATGAGCTGAGTTAGAAACCATCATTAGAGAGGAATAGATCAGATGCCACTGTAAATTATTCTCACAACAAGGTGCAAGGCGAGGATAAATACATGTAATTTTTTTTTGTGTTGACTCTTTACCCAAGCACCATCTGTCTCTCAAAACCTATTAAGCTCAAAGTGGCTTACTTTGATCTGATCATCTTGGGAGGCTGTTCATTAGAACTGCCAGCTCTGAATCAACACCAAAATGATTAGTCATCCACCTGCCTATCAATCCAAGCAGACCTCACATTAATCATTCTGAGCCCAAAGGACATGCATTAAACATTGCTTAAAGTCTCTGAATAAAGATGACTGTGGAGGTGGGCTGGAGGGCTGAAGTTTAATTCCATCTGGCCTAGAGGGTCCTTTCCCCACCCCATTTTCCTTTTCATCACACCCTGCTGTTGTAAGCACCGCTGCAGAGCACTCCACAATAAAATAACAGGGTTTGAGCTGGGCTGGTTGCATCCATGGTCCCCCTCTCTCATGGTTAGTTCTGGTCCTTTGTGACCCAGGAAAAAAGAACAGCATTTGCTTCCACGCAAAAATGTGTGGCAAGTGTTTATAACCAGTCAGAATTTTTTTAGCTTCTTGAAGAGCTGTGTATGATAACGAAATTGCAGTGTTGTGATCTTGGAAATAAACTTTTAACATCCCAGTCTAGCAGGTGCTGCAAAACTCTCCTCCTGTTATCAGGTTGAATGGAATTTCTGCCAAAGACTCTGGGGAAAAGAATATGAATTGCAGACCAGTTAAGCAGGGTAATGTTTTTAGGGAGAAAAACAAACTTAACAATGTTACATAAATAGTAGTGTGACTTAAGCTCACTGGGGAAAAAAAACAAACAATGGTTCTACCTGATCTTTGGGTTTGTTTCCTTTGAGCCTTACAGACTGTTTTGACTACCTCCCTTCCTGACCTTACGGGGATTAAATACTGATAATGGCATCTTTATAGAGATGTTTAGTTCAATATTTTTTTGTGTAATGGTAACATGAGCACCTTTGGCCTGAGAGGTTGGGTCTGTGGGTAAAGCCATTCCAGTAGGGTGAGGGGGGACACAGGACATAAATACAGTTGCTCAGTGATGTACTTTATTTACAAAAAATACATAAAGACACTCCTCTCTCTCTGAGAGCATTAGCGTTCCTCCTCTGAGGACCCCCAGGTCTGTCAGCCCTGTGCTCTCTGTGCTTAGGCCACTCTCTTTCTTTGCTTCAGATCAGTTCTGTACTTAATCTTTCTTCCCAGCATTTACTATTAAATCCCACATTTGCCCTCCCTCCCTCCTGAGGGACATCCTAACCCTTTGGGAAACTCAGAGTACCTTGTAAAGCATCACCTTACCTTAGTTTAAGTTCTATTATATAGATAGAATAGGATGGGATTTACTCACCCTGACATGAGACATCTGATACATGCACATACACAGTGGAGCTGACCAACTTCATTTTTAGGCAGATTCACCCAAATGAGGGTGGATTTCAACTGACTTTTTTTAGTTTTCCCTTTTTGATGAACTGTTGCCAATACCTTATGGCCTTTCCTGTGTCTCTGTTGGATACAGGGAGAGGTCAGGACCTCAGAAACTGCAGGGAAGTGGATTTCACAGCAGTCAGACACAGTGAGACCACTGTCTTGAAATTTGGAGTCCACATAGCCGGTTCCATTTGGCTGATCTGGGTGTTGCTTGAAAGCCCCTCTTGTTTATCTGTACATTACAATAAGATTGGCTCAATCTTCAACTTTCCACAATTTGCACCACCATTTAAAGCTATTTAAAGTCCAGAGTTATCCTCCAGTTACCTCCAACTGCAGAATAAGGATCTGAAACATGGCACGAAGGTGCTTAAGAGTAGGTGGAACTTGTTGAATTCATCACTGAAACCTGTTTTCATAAAGCAAAAATCACTCTGTTTCAAACATTGTTGAGATGTATAAATCTTTATTTCATTTGCCTTCAGATCAGGTCTTCTGGAAATAAAAAGTTTCATTTGAGCAAAGCAAGAGCTTAATTTGGATTATGCAGTCACAGGCTGCTGAACACCATAATTATTCTCTGGTCAGGGAGTACCTGTTGTCCCTCTGCCCCTCACTTGTTAACACTTCCAGGTGACAGATGTTCCCTGGGGACAGAGCATGGCAGCATCCCAGCAGTCTGAACTCCAGCTCCCATTGCCATGACAGCTCATTTCCTCCTACTCTTCTTATCAGGCACCTACATTATTATTGTATTTTAGTATTATTATGTCAAGCCCCAAGTGAATGGGTCCCTTTGTGTAAGTGGATCAAACCTTCTTCCTCTCTGCTAATGAGACATAACATTTCTCCAAAACCTGGCTTTTAATGTACTGAAGGCTCTTTCTTCAGCTCATTTATAATAGATGGCTGCAAGAAATTAGCCAGCAGTCAGTGTCTAGCATTGGTAATAGCAGTACAAAGTTGATGTCTGTTTTATCAAAAGCAAACCTCTGAATGTTTTCATCCTTCTCTCCATCTCTATCATTCTTTTTCTTACACTGCTGAGGAGGAGGAGGAGGAAGAGATGTTTTTAACAATATTTTTTATCAGATGCATTTGATCTGAAAGTTTGACAAGTCCTTGGTTAGGTGATCCAATCAGAAGAGAAAAACTCTCACCCACTGATTTATTTCCATCCCATTATCCCAATCCTTTCTCCTGACTGTTCTAAAGCAGTGCCCACACTCTGTAGGCACAAATACTCTGGTGAATCTGATTGGACCACATGCTCAGAAACTGATTATTCACAATACACAAAGCACAAACTGCTGGAAAGGGTAATTCTGAAAGAGAAACTATTTGCAAGAAAAAGACAGATCGGGGTCAACACAGAGACCTGAGCTCTCTTCTTGGATAATCTTGGTCCTCTCAAGCATCTGAAGTGCCATAGAGGTGAGGCTGATAATTTGTCTTCCTGAGAGCCTTTGTTAAGCTCTAACCACTGATGACAGTCTGTGGCATCTTTGGGCTATTACAGGCACGTGCTGGAAATTTCAGGTCATAAATGTGCATAAATGCTGGCTGTAGGGCATGGTCCTGACTCTACCAATGCTTAATGAACAGAGGTAGTCCCTCTTATGGAGATTAACAACCATATTTGAATTTTGCTTTCTCTTTTTCTCTTTCACTGTGTGACAGCTTTTTTGGTGTCTATTTTTAACACATTACCATAGCAGGCATAGCCAGTTTTTGTTTTTATTTTCTGGCCTAAAGTTAAGCAAACCTTTGATTCTGAGTTCAGTTGTAAGAGATATATCTGAGCTTAACCTATTCTGCTTGCACTCTGGTCACATCCTAATTGCAGTGATTTATTCTGTCATTAAGAAATGTTTTGCCCTCACCCCTGTAAGTGCAGAGTCTATTTCCATGTGCCCAGTCCCTTAGGAATGGCTCCAGCTGCACAAGAAGACAGCATTTTTCTTACTGCTTTTTATCCTGTCTCAAACCATATCGTAAAAGCCATTTGGACCACTGCTTGTTTAGACTCAAGTCTTCATCTCCAGGTGACTCTGACTTCATTCTCTTGAAGCACAAATGATAAATCTGAACTGACTTCACTGGCTGAGTATCTGTCCACACTATTTGCTTAGAAAAACAAAATTTCACTCCAGAAGAAGGGAGGAAAACTTTCTCTGACAATATCTCAGCATTTGGTGACATCTGGGGAGAAAAGAGGCAACATCTCTCTGCATTTCATGTCCCGTGTCCTTTGTGAGGTGATTTCCCATGACAATGCTCTGACTTTAAATGTTATTTATCCATTTGCCCAAAATTTAGTTAAGCTGGTTTTGTACTCAGAGGAGCAAGGACTAATTCATTCCACATGTCTAAATTACATCCTCAGGGGAATTGTCTCTGTTTCAACATTATCTATATTGAAAGCATAATTAATAGATAAAATAATTGGATGGGGAGTTGAGCAACCTGTTCTAGTGGAAGGTGTCCCTGCCCATGGCAGGAGGGTTGAGACTAAATGATCTTTAAGGCCCCTTCCAACCCAGACCATTCCAGGATTCTGTGGTCATTGGCTAAGACTAGTTGTCAGTCTTTCAGATGAGATGCATCCCCCCTGCATGTCATCTGGTATGTGGATTTGCCAGAATCAGAACCAGAATCAGAACTAAGTATCAGAATCTGAATTAATTATCCCTTTTCCACTCCAGGTAGGACCACATTAGGTTTACAAATAATGAGCTTCCAGAAAAGCACAACACTATGGCACATCTTTCCACTGCTTCTCATGGTTTCTCATCTTTCCACTGGGTTCAGTCACCCAGTGAGGTCACTTTGATGAGACTGGGAAGGTCAGCAGTCCAGGCTGGCTCTGCTGTAGGCACCTGTGACTGAGTCCATCCGTCCTGACTCTGCCTGTCTCATTTAACTGTCTCATTCATGTCATTTTGTAAACTGAGCAAACTCTACTTTGAAACTCGTGGAGGTGTGTTGTAGCTACTACTTCTTCATATTTCCCCATATTGTTTGTTGTATTAGGTTCTTCCCAAAGTACCCAAGAGAGTATCAATGAACTAGACACCCCACCTGTGTTTAGGCAGCTGAATCACTCCCTGCACCTTTCAGTGCCCTGACACACATCATCCCTTGTCTCAGCACTGTCCAGCCTCCCTTCACAGAGGACACCTGAGTATTCCAAGCGTTCACATTCTCTCCTCTTTTTTTTCCCCAGGTCCGTTCCGCTGCCAGGAAAAGGTGGCACCGCTGGCAGGACCATCACTCTCTGCGAGTGCGTGTGGCACGTGCCATGTCCATCCCCACCTCTCCCACACGGATCAGCTTCCACAGCATCAAACAGACGGCGGCCGTGTGACCTGCCCCGCACTGACCCGCTCCACCTGGTGGCCTTCAGAGTTCTTCACTCTCCCCAAGCCCCTTTCTGCAAACTTCCTTCCTTTGTCCTCACTGATCTCTTTTCAGTGAGAAAAGATCCTCCTGTGGACTCTCATCTCCCGGATCCGTGATGCTGCTTTAAGGCAACCAGGCAAAACCCGCTTGGAGTCGGTGGTGGTAAAACAGATTCAAAGAAGAGGCAGGTTCAGCCCTGATTGCACCTTGTGGAAGTTCACAATGCAAAGTCTAAGGCAGCACACTGGCAGGAACAATCAATTTTTTTCTTTTTCTTTTTTTTTTTTTTGTTGTTATTTTTCCCTTCCATTTTATGGTGAACAAAGACTATTTTTAACATACTGCCCATCTCACCCTGTACATTGATTCCCAATGATTTCAAGTTTGGTGTATAATAGCCCATCTCTTTTCTTGTTTCTTTGTAAAAAGTTTCTTCTCTGCAGAACTGTTGTTTGAGAACTTGTGGCAGCACAAAAAGAGCATCTGGAAGGTGGTGTGAAAAATCTGGATTTATCTACTTTCCCCATTCCTCCCTTTGATAGACTGAGAGTTGTCAGGGCATTGCTGGACTGTTTAAACACAGAGCACTTTGCCTTGCAAGCACCATGCCCCGTGCAGACACAGAGTTTGTAAAGGACAGCAATAGCTGCAAGTGCTCTACAAAATAACCTTATTCTTCTTAGCCCCACGCTTTTGGCACAATGTAAGTAGCCTTTGGAAAGTCTTTAGTTTTTTTCAGCTCAGAAAATCAGGGCGGGGAAGGACAACAGAACATCTTTTCTGGGTTTAAAAGATACAAAAGGGAAGCACTGTAAAAATAATAAGGAGAAGAAGATGTTTGCATTATGAGGATAGTGCTACATGCTGCACAAAGATATCTATTGAGCATTTTGAACTAGAGCAGATGTATCTACCAGGCTTTTTATGTGATGTTCAAAAATACTGTATATTTTCAATAATAAACACTACTCTGGGTTGGTTTCAATAATAAACACTGCTCTGGGTTGGTTTCAATAAAACCAAGCATCATTTTCTTTACTCTGGAAAGGAAGAGGACACCTATCTTGGCAGTGGTTTTGTATCTAAGATCAGGGAAAGAAAATCTGTTTGATAGTGAGCCAAGAAGAAGAGCCACCTCATGAAAAAAACTGAGCAAGAGGACATTTAAATGCAGGAAGAATTGCCTCCCTCCTGAGCTAATGCTGTTACACTGGATTCCTGTCCCTCTGTGCCCCTCTTCCCTCCACTGGGCTTTGCAGCAGCAGGAAATAAAAAGCAAATTGTTTAATACATTCCCCACCACCTGTATCTCATCAGAGATGAAGCAATTTGCTCTCTCCAATTTATCAAGCTTATTCTGAATTTTCTTCAGATGTTCTATAGGACTTTCCAGTCCAGTCTCCAGATTTATATTGCTCTAGTTTTCAGGGACTGGAAATTATCTTGGAAAACACTGATATTAATCCCCTGCTTGTAGAGGCATCCTGTCCTAACAGCTCAGTCACATTCAACTTTGATATTGTTGGCAATGAACAACAAATTTAAATTAACAAATTAAAAGTTTGTAACTTTTCTGCCTTCTAACTCATTTGCATTCATGTGCTTCGGGGAGATTTGAGATTTGAGAGTGTCTGATGAGAGAGGACCAGGTCAATGTTTCATTTATCAAATGCATCACAGTAATGATGCACAGCCCCTGGCATTTTGTGTTTGAAGGCACAGATATATCTACAGGTCAGAAATATGTAGATTGAGTCTCTCTGTGTTTGCTCTGGCTCTAGGCCATGCTGGGATGAAAAAGGGGTTTGCAGTGCAGTAGATACTGTCAGAAATTGCTAGTTATTGTTATTACCAGGAGTGTAGTAGACATCCAGCAGGTCTGAGTTGAAAAGAAATTTGGCAGCTGAATGAGTGAATTAATGTCTCTGGCACAAGACATCCAGTTGCAGGGTTTGATTTCACATGGTCCTTTAGAGCTTTGAGTTTACCTCACAGTGAAGCAGTGGAATAATTCAGTGGCAGGGCACTGACTTTGTAAGTGTTTTCAGGGCTGTTTCTGCAATGCCCTGTTCTCACTTACAATAAATATTCATTGAACATTTAAGACTGATAAACAGCTGTTTACACTGTGCACACGTCCCACCTTTTCTAAGCTCTTCCAGATGGAGACAGACGCTTAGGAATGTCACTGCTCAGCTACTTCTCTGAGAATCCTCTAGGAGAAATCAAATTGGACAGGGTCAAGTCAGCCAATCCAGGATTCTGCCAAGAGGGCTCTATTATCTACAGAGTGCAGGGAGATCTAGGGAGCCAAGGAGGCTGTGGTTGGGTTTTCATTCCAGCAATGAGTTCTATGGGAATTGTATTAAAGGCAGTAGAGTTTGCAGTGCCTAAAGAAATGACACTATGAAGGACTCTCTCCTTTCTCTGCTGTTGGACATGGCTTGAGGGTAAAAATGTTTCACTCTGTATTTTATTTGTACAAATAATTTCAAGAAAATAAAAATAACCTTTTTGACTATGCAAGTTCTCACCCACAGGACTTTGGAAGAAGTTCCCACTTCACTTACCTGGTAACGGTAGTGATGCTCTTGAATGAGCTGTGCTATCTGATCCCACTGGTGGAGAGCTGACTTCTGTCACCAACAACGTTTGGCACATCCAAGATGGGATGAAAAAATGCTCACTTTTCCTGAAAACACCAGCCAAAGCAGCTGCTGATGCTGTCCCAAGGCACAGGATGGGATGGAGTTACGAGGCTGCTCAGAAATGGATTCATTGGAGTTAAGCTGTTTGGAAATCACGCCAGGGGAAAAATACCTGGGAGCAAGACAGAAAAGCAAGAGCTTCCATTTTCCCAGAGTAGCCTTTGATAAAAATGCTGGCTTACTTGGAGTTGAGCCACACACCCTGATGTCAAGGAGACACGCATTTCCACGTGCCAGTAAGCCTATGGCTACCTGAGAACCTGAGGCATCCTTCAGGGATCATCCCAGCTCAGACACCAAAGCCCTGGCTGGACAAGAGGACAAGAGCAAGAGCATACAGGGAAGGGCTGTGCCACAGGGCATTTCTGGGCCAGCATTCCTGAGTTTCCACAGAGAGGCATTCCCTGTGCCCCAGTATAAGAAGACAGTAATAAACTGGAGCAAGGTCAGCCACAGGCCACCAAGATGCTCTGGTCTGGAGCACTTGCCATGTGCAGAGGTGATAGAGGAGTTGTTTCAGAGTGAAGAGATTTTGGATGGACCTAATAACAGCCTGCCAGTGGGTGGCAGACCCAGGCCCTTCACATAGGTGTGGGGCAGGAGGACAACAGGCATAAGCTGTAACAAGAAAGGGCCACATCAGATGTAAAGTTTTCCCTCAGGAAGGCAGTCAAGCAATGGGGCAGGTTTCCCAGTGAGGGTGTGCAATCTCCATCTCCAGAGATTTTTCAAGACCAGACTAGATAAAGCCCTGGGCAATGTTCTCTGTGATCATAGCTGAGCCTGCTGTGAGTTGGGGGTTTGGACTGGAGACTTCCTGATCTCTTACAATCTGTGATACTGTCTGTCATTTCCCTGACACTATGAAAATATGAACATGGTCGAGGTTGGACTGCTCTATCTTTTTTCATGTGCACCTCAGGGGTTTCGGAAGCATGCTGATGTCTCCTCTCTTCAAAAGAAGCTTCTCCCTTTGCTTTCCCCTGGCAGGAATGCAAAGATGAATAAAGTCACATGTCTTTAGGGAAAACTCTCTCCTTCACTTTGTGATTCCTTTTAAAGTCATATGTCCCTTACAACAAAATAATCATTCTTGGCGTAGATCTGGGATGTTTCAGATGTAGTTTCTGGATCAGCGGGAACAGTCTCAGCTAAGCCAGAAAAATGGTTGTGGATCTCTTGGACTGACAATCTATGTGTGTGTGTGTCTATGTAGCCATGTACTCACATGTACATATAACTCCACCTGTGTGTGTATCCGTGATTGTGTGTGTAAAGAAAATTGGTCGAGTCACTTTTGATTTATAGCGTATTATGCAGGAAGAAAACAAAGCTTCTTGTGTTCAGTGAGTCATTATGGAAATGAGCATCCATGAGCACTTAAGTACTTGAAACACGACTCCAAAAAAGTTCATCCAGGAAAATGTTTGCAGTGCTGAGCACTGCAGTTCAGGCATGTGCCAGCTGGCATGGGAGGCCAAGTGGGACCTGACTTTGGATCTGCACTAAGTGCTTCCTTCTGACACTGTTCAAACCTTTTCACCCTCCTCCTTCGCAATAGATCCCCAGTTCCAGTCTGCAGTGGAGGCAGCACGTTGCCTCATGCCTCCTGTTCCCTGTGGGAGTCAGCAGTGCTGCTCTGCAGTTTCTTGGATGTAGGGATATCAGTTCAGGAATGGGTTTGAGTGCCATCATGCTACACATACAGGACAACCATGGGATCAGGCCCAGCATGGCTGTCCCAAGTCACTCGGCACAGTGTGGAGCAGGAGGCTGGGCAGAGAGGAGCTGTGAAGGAACATAGCCAGTTCTGACCACTGTAGTTGTGGTCAGACTCCTTGCTTCTGCTGTGTTGGTACCTGCTTCTGTCCACAGCCTCCACAAGACTTTCCTCTTTGTGGAGAGAAACAAAGCAATTTTGGGATTACAGTCCTCTGAGTTCACCAGTCAGAAAACGGTATTTCCATGTGCAGAAAGGATGTTCTAGTTTATGAGAGAAGGATTTACATAAATCCTTCAAATTTTCATACGTTAATTCACTTTATTCCCTTTCTCATATAATGCCATAGAGGTGGAAGATAAAAAATGTCTCAGGGGAAACGTTTGGAAAAGAAATAGATAACATCTATAAATTGTGGACTGATGGCAAAATATGAAGTTAAACAAAACCCTGCATCACTCAGGTAGTCCTGCTGGATTCTGCGTTGGTTTCTTAAGTTTCTCCACTTGCTAATTAGTGTAGGAGAAAGGAAATCTTTCTCATTGGTGTAATTACCACAGAGCAGTGCTATAGTGACCTTAAGCTATGGGAAGTCAACGCTTTAAAGAAGAACTCATAAAACTCTAATGAGTTTCCCAGATGCTGAGGAGCCAGCCAGCCTCCATGAAGGTCATGTGTGCTCAGTGCTCTCCAAAGGCTTTGGAATGAACCCTCTGACCCTTCTGACACGTCTCTCCTCTGCTCTCCCAGGCTGCAAGGGGTTGTGTCAAAGGCCGAGCCAATTAATTGCACTCTGGATATTGGCATGTGTCAAATGAATCATTCAGGCTTCTGAGGTGGAAAAATGATAAATTATAAAGCTGCTGGTGATGTCACAGGGCACAGAACCAGCATCCTGCAGGGATGCTGCCCTCAGGGGCCAGCAGTGCTGTGTTTATTACTGGCACTGTGGCTAATGAGCTGCCCCATCCAGGCTGAGCAGGCAACAGTGGTTAACCTGTGTCATCCCAATCCTGGCCAGCCACACCAGCCTAAAAGCACATTTACATAGTAGAAATCCTGAATGCCCTTCAGCTGGCTTGCCTGTGATTTAGCAGTGGACTCCTTTAGACCTTGGGGATGGTCTCTTGTTGCTGACTTACAGCCCAACAGTTCAGCCAGAGGCCAATTGATCAGCAGCCCTGTCACCACAGGGTCTTGGCACAACAACTGGTCACCCTCTGTGTCGGAAACAGGGTTGCTGTTTTCTAGCACAGCATCTAAATTGACTCAGGAGCAGTGTGCAACCAAAGTAATGCCGACCACAGGTCAGCCCAGCTGCTTGTTGGTGAGATCTGATGGTTGCCATGGTTTTATGTGTCCTTGTCTAGCAGCCAGACAGGGATTGGCCTCAACTCTGCAAATCAGAATAGTATGGTTTGGAAGAGACCTTAAAGGTCATCTAGTCCAACCCTCCCTGCAATGAGTAGGGACATCTTCAACAAGATCAAGTTGGTCAAAGCTCTGAGCAGGTACCCATGTCCAGGTATTTCAGAAAGGTCATCAAGTCTAGAGCAGCTTTTCTCCAACAAAAGAATTGTATAACCTTTTAGGGGGTGAGGGGCTGGGAGGGAAGAAAACAAACCAATGCAAACACAAATCTAGTCATTATCTGCTGCTTTATCACAGTAACAACACTCAAGGGAAATTTGGAGTTCAACAAATGTTATATGTACGTGGGGGGGGGGGGTTTGACCCTTCTGTTTACTTGGGAAGATGTCTTAGGCTAATGAGTTACTCACAGACCAAGAAACCTTCAGCAACCAAACCAACTTCTGCACTCCTGTGCACTCACCTTTCCTTTACACTTCTCATAACATTTCAAGGAAGTTTCTTTTCACAAATGTCTGTATTAGTTTCTCCCTGCATTTATTGGGAACCCTTCTCCCAATGGACTTCTCCCGGTGTCTGTCCATACAGCATCTAGCAACTCACTAAGTGGGGGTTCTTTTTTCAATGTCCAATACCAAAATACACAAACCCCCATAGTAAACTGAGAGGTGTAGAGTTAATCCACATCTGACACCTGGTGTGCCATCCTGGGTCAATACTGTCCATCTGGGGCACATCAGAGAGGTGGGTTGTGTAGCTTGTGCTAACAACAGGCCCATTAGAGGTGACTGCTTACAAACACACTGCCTGCCAAAAATGATGTACATATTCTATGCTACTTGCCACATGTGTATTGTGTTCTAAGCACTAAGATAAGCACATAACAAGATTTTCAAACATTCCCATGTAGGTTGAGTATTTAATTCCCATTGTTTTCTGTTGGAAATATATCAAAGGTAACTGACTTTGTAAATGCCCTTACAGATGCTCACATATTTTTCAATGTATACAGGCTTCTGTGAAACACATCTGACAAGTCTTCTGCAAATATCAGTCATAGAATCACATGGATTGGAAGAGACATTAGAAATCCTCTCACTCCAACCCCCTTGCCATGGGCAGGGACACCTTCCATTAGGCAGAAGATACTCAGTCCTGGGGTAAGAGAATGAGAATGATGCTCTTGCACTGGTCCTGAGCTACATCCTGTGTATGAAGGTACATTGTCTGGGCAAAGTAGCAGAGCACAACACCACAAGCATCCAATGCTGTAGTCAAGAGGTTTACTTGAAGGTTTTGTTTCAGCTTTGCTGATTTACATTTTCTCCTTTCGTTAAAGCTACTCACTTTGCTTGTTTTACACACTCACTGATAAAAACCTGTGACCAGCAACAGGCCTCCACATTTGTGCCATCCTCCAGGTTAACCTTCCCCTTGTCAACAACAGCTGCCTCACTCATCCTCATGCTTTTTCTCCTCTTGATGTACAGAGGTTTTCAAGGCATAATTGGTCAGCATTGACAAATATTGGGAAGTTGCTTGCAAAGCGAGAAAGAGAAAAAGTTGAATAAAAGTGTTTTATCAAAGTTGCCAACATCATAAATCTTCTAGGAAGTGTTTAGTTCCCTCTCCTGCTGAACTCATAAAGGCAGAGATGTAAAATGAGACAGATCCAATCTGCCACCCCCTCCAACTCTCTGTGCTCCCAAAGCTTGGAAGGAAAGCCTCAAGCTTGTGCAGCCCCAAAACTCGTCGTGTGACTCCCTCAATAAATCAGCCCTTCCCACACGCTCTGAGATGATATTAGCTTCTAGCCACAAGATATTTATGATTCATATGGGACAGACTCCTTGCAAAATGGTTCCAGCAGTCCCATCTGCAGCATAAAGCTGAAATGCTGGGCAGTCCAAGTCAGTTAAAAAACAAATCCATCACACCTCCTGGTCCCTGTTTCAGCAAGGCAGGGTCACGTGCTTCTCTCTATCAATTACACATCAGCATCTTTTTGGATGGTGTTATTTATCAGTTGTTCGTATCTGAGTCAACAACCCGAACAATTCAACTCTCTCAGCTCAGTAATTTTACTGTTTAGAGACAATTTTGTTGGCACAGCAGTGTGTGTACCCTTTGAGTAGGCTGCAGATATTCCATCTGTGCCCATACTCAAAGGAGAATATTTAGTTTTCCAGGACCAGATTAACACCTGCACCCAGAATCACGTGGAATGCCCACCTTAAACTCTGCAGAGATTGTGCTGGACATGTAGCTGTTTCATACAGGGAGCATTGGTGTGTGGGGTCCAAAATGGGCTTTTGAAAAGGCAGTGGCTTCCCAATAATCCTTTTGGTTTATGACAACACAGCAGGTTTCCCAGCGCAGAGAGACACCTCAAACCCACTGCAGGAGCACCCTGATTCCTGCCCTCTCCAAGGGCAGGTCAGGCTCACCCCTCTCCATCAGGATTCACCTCTCTGAGGACACCCAGGCTGAGGTCTCACCATGCAGGTGTGTCTGAGGAGCTGGTGTCTTCATCCACATTGGGTCAGGGGAGTTATCACTCATGACATGAGCACAGCCCGGAGAGCTGTTTATCCTGTCCACACACAGGTGTTTGCCTTTGGGTGGCCCCATCAGCTCCCATGGGCTGTACTGACAATCTTCCCACTGGCTCCAAAAGGAGCTTGGAGGCTGGCCCAGACACCTGGGGGTTACACAAAGGAACCTCCTGAGCCAAACCACAGGCTTTGTTAGACTGCTTTGTCTAAACATAACCTACCAAGGGCCACCTGAGGCAGCCCAGGGTGTCTGAGACACCCACATGGGGTGATGGGGTGAGAAACCAAACCAGACAAGACTCCAAAGGACTCCTCTGTGTCACAAGTACCACATCTCATCATCATTTTATATCAAACCAAATAAAAGCATTTTGTATTTACCTAATCTCTCCTGTACCTCCTGCTCTTCATCTGCAGTGAAAATGCTGATTATCCTGCATTAGTCACCCAGTTTTCTTCTCTTTGTCAAAATGATATATGGATCTCTTTAGAGGGAGATAGAGAGGGGTGAAGTCTTGAGTGTGAGGCTGTTTGCTTTCTATGCCCCCTGCTTCTCTGGGGTGATTAAGCTGAGAGGAGTGAAAAAAAAATGGTAGAAAAGAGAAGGTAAAAGCTATAAAATAATTTTAACTGTCAATAAGGTGCCAAGGAAAACATTTCCAAGTTACAGTGCAGTTTTCCACTGTGAAACTTCTGGTTTGGCTGGAGAGCTGAAAAGGAAGAAAAGTCCTTCAAAAGAAACTCAGAGTTTTCCTTAGTCAGCTTTGGGACTGGGATATGCCATAACCCCTGGAGTGTCTGCTGTGACAGTAGAGGTGAAAGAAGCCTGTATCCCATATTCTATATCCAGCAGTGCTGGGACATGTCATCCCTGTGGCTCTGGGCAGTGTGCAGGTGGGACATGGCTCCTGTGTGCCCAGCCTGGGAAACCAGCAGAGCTCAAAATATTGATCAGATTGGACCTAATAAAGTACAAATTCTGCCTTATTGGTGTGGGAAATCACCAGTGCCCAAGAACATGGTGATACTTGGTTTGTAGTCACCACTTTTTCCAACTTCATTCTTGTCCATGACTGTAACAATCAGTAATGGGATGGGCATTAATCAGACTAAAGTCTTGCACAATTATTCTGTTTGTGTTGTTGCTGGCAGAGGGTGTGAGGAGGTAATAGTGGATTATTTTTAACACTGGATTATTTTCCAGTAAACTGTAAGCATTTACTTGTCCTTGAGACTGAAAGCAGCCTGGGCAGAAGCTGGGGAGGCTTCTGGAGGCCCATTCATTCCTGCAGAATTTTCTTTCCCACAGCTTTAAACTGGCTGCCAGCAATGTTTGCTTTTCCAGAAACTTCACCCTTATCATGGAAAGTTCTCCTTTGCCAAAAGTTAACCCCTGGGTGAGATCTCTGATGTTTTCCTCCAGTCCTTGTCCTTATCACATGTTAGAGATCAGGCATTTGAGCCCCAGATAAACACTTTGAACCTTCTAAGGCAGCTTTTTTTAGACTTTTACACTGTCAGGCATCACTTTGTGGTGGAACTACACCAAACCTCAGCTATTTACAATCCTTCACAGGCTGATGGCAGAAACATTTGTGCCACCACATCAAGAGGATTTTCACTCTCAGCCACTTCAGCAGGGAGAAAGGAAAACCTAAAATCCTTCCATTCCTCATGGCTACAGCAGATCTATCTATCATGTGTTCACAGGAGATCTGCCATTACTTCATAATGCTTGACTAAGACCATCCCAAACAGAAAAAAAAATGTGGAAGAAAACAGATTTTGCAAAATGTTCATGAACTGGTTGGGAAAAAAATTCATTTTGATGTTAGTCTTCTAAATCTATTGTTTTTAATGAATATTAATTCAGAATTCTGAACTAAGAATTATTTTCAAAATGCAAAAAATTCATGCAAAAATAGGCACTGTCAGGAAGGTCATAACAAATTGTCTTTTGCTATTTATAACATTTATCTCTTGAGAATCCTCAAAACTAGTGAGTTCCATCAGTCAGCTCTTCTTTCAATGACTTGCTACTTTCTAGAGAAAATAGTTTGAAGAGAATATTCAAGGTCTTCTATTTAATCCATGGATATTCTGTAATTTAACTCTGATTTAATTTAAGCCTCAGCCAGAAGAATCTGGTAAACTTTGAAATAAAGCCCTAAATAAATTTGAACTGAATTTTGAAAGGGAGCCTCAGTGACAGGTGAGGTGAATTCACCCTTTATCCCTCAGCACAGAAATTACCCACATTTCAAACCTGCCTAAATCCACAAGGATTATTTCACTAGTGTATCACTTCACTTTTATTTTAGTGTAATGTGATGATGAATCACATCTATTGTTTTCTATGGAGCTCCTTTTGATCCAGAGTGGCATAAGTGGGAGGAGAAAACTACTGATGATATCATTATCCTTCTAGAGGAAAACAGCTCCTGAATCAGACTGTCACTGCAAATTCATTTTGCAAAGTTCAACATTGCAATATTTATTTGTACAGAAATTTGACACAGACAAAAGTACATAGAGAAAAAATATTTTTTTAAAAAACCTGTCCTCAAAGGAAATAATAGAGCTAAAGCAACCACTTATTAAAAAGAGGGGGAAAAAACCCAGGTGCTCAAAACCCCAATTATATTTAGTCTCTTTTCCATTCCAATCTTACAAAAACTGGCAGCTGGTGTGCTGTAAATGCTGTAAAGACACAGTTTCCTCTGTCTCTTCTTACCAAAACATAGATGTCTCCTGCCATAAGATACCCCAGAGCATCAGACACGCTCCTGGTTGGCTGTTTTGACACAGGACTCATGTATGGACTTCCAGGGGAAGCAGCCAGAGGCCACAAGGAATTCCTTGGGGATCTTAAATGGCAGGAGAATGAAACCCTTGAACAGTTCTTGATACCATTCACAGTGTGAAATAACTCTGCACTGTAATGGAAGCTGGAAGTTCCCACTAGAGGCAAATGTCATTCTCATGTTCTACTCCTCACTTAAAGAGTTTTACTCCATTACAATCCCAGAGAATCTTGTTGCTCTGATTTGTATCAGTGTGCACCCAAAACACTACCTGAGCAGCCACAGGATTAGCTCCAGATCATTCTGGTGTGAAGCACAGGGAGATTTGGGTGTGGAATTAGCTCTGATTTAAAGAACATATGGGGGCTGGAATAAGATACAGCAAAAGAATGTTCAGTCTGTCCTTTTTCTGTACTTCCATCCCATGCCTCAGAACAAAGCAATGCTGTTCCCTTCTGGTAGGTGCCTCCTCCCTGTCTATGTGTCTCTGTATCCTCCTGTCTGAGGCACCAAAGAAGCACAGTGCACACAGGGGTCCTCTGTGGAGGATGGACAGAGGCTGCTGTGAGAACATCAGGTTGGGTGGGGCCCTGAGCAACCTGATCTAGTGGAAGGTGTCCCTGCCCATGGCAGGGGGTTGGAACTGGATGGTCTTTAAGGGTCCCTTCCAACCCAAACCACTCAAGAATTCTATGAGTCTAAATTTTCCTGGTGGTCTGACTAGTTGGCAGCTTGTCCATTTGGGCATGGATATGGGAAGCCCTGGAGATGGTGGTTCCAGCTCTGCCAGCGCACAGACTGGTGGAGGTCACACAGTCCTACCCCACGGAGCAGGTAACTCTGCTCTGAACATTGCACAATATTGCTGAAACTAAACACAAATAAAAGAAATTCCTCTCTGCACTGTTCCTTCTTGTGGACTGGAAGAGACAAAGCTCAACACAAGTGAGCACCATGGCAACTCAAGCACCTCTTCTGTTGTGGTTTGGGTTTTTTTAAGGAAGAAACAACAGAGTATGGAGTGAAGCCAAATTAAAGAAGAAAAAAATCAGAACAAAGAGGTGACCTTGTATTCCATCTCTGATTAATGCAGGATATTTATTGTTGCATAACACCCCTAGAGACTATACCTTGAGTTTAGGGCACTATTCTGTCTATAAATAGGCAGTGCTCAAGGCTGTTTGAACAATATAAGAAAAATGTAGAAATGAAATGTCCCAATAGGTCATGTTTGGGGCAGATTAATCTAAGGGTGACTTTCACTGGAATAGAGGTCATGGAAGAGAAAGTGCACTGAGATTTTAGATGTGTGTCCCACCTCATCCCAGGATACTGAGATCACTGCCCTTTCACTAGAGAGAAGCAAACTCATGGAGAGATTTGAGGTGACATCTATACTGCTGGTGACATATCCTGAGTAAATTCCCCCCTGGATCAGGGGACCCATTGCCATCTGAAATACCTCAGGGTACTGGAGACCTCCCCATGGAGCTGGAAGGCATGACAGGTAACAGCCAGGTAGGATAAACCACACTTAGGGCATAGAATCATCAAAGTGTAGAAAAACTAAGGTTGGAAAAAACCTAACACTGCCAGGTTCACCACTAAACCGTGTCCTTCAGCATCTTCAATAGCAGGAGGTGAGCATATGGGCAACTGAACCAAGTCTCCTGTGTCTGTAGTCTACTGCCTTCTCTGCCTCTTTTCTTTTTTCTTTTCCTGTTAGCCCCACAGAGTCATAATTGCCATTGTCCCCCAAGGCCCTCACCACCATTAATGTGTTTATCCAGGGAATGACAGTTGTGCTATTTTGTAAGTGTTGTAGAGGTATTCAGTGCTTTTCAGGGACCTGTTGGTGTCTGGGTTAGACACCTCAGTGCTGTTGGATATCACAGTCACTTCCTCTAAATCATGCAGGAATTCTGTGACAAGGAAACAAACTGCCACCACGTCTCCCAAATCCTGATCAGAGCTTCCCCTTCCTGTGCTAACCTGGGCAATGGAGATCAGTATTGTGGCTCATGGATTGACTTAGCAGAGCAGGAACACCTGCATTAGGATGAATCATAGAAAGGCTTGGATTGGAAGGGACCTTAATGATCATCTCATTCCAATCCCCCTGCCATGGGCAGGGACACCTTCCACGAGACCAGGATACCCCGAGCCCCATCCAACCTGGCCTTGGACACTCCCAGGGATGGGGCAGCCACAGCTTCTCTGGGCAACCTGTGCCAGGGCCTTGCCACCCTCACAGCCAAGAATTCCTTCACAATATCCCATCTAACCCTGCCCTCTGGCAGTGTGAAGCCATTGCCCTTGTCCTGTCACTCCAGTGCCTGATGAACAGTCCCTCTCTGGCTTTGCTGTAGCCCCTTCAGATACTGAAAGGTGCTATGAGGTCTCCACAACCTTCTCTTCTCTAGGCTGCGCAGCCCCAACTCTCCTATCCTGTCTCCATAGGGGAGCTGCTCCAATCCCCTTATCAGCTTCGTGGCTTTCCCATAGCTTCTGTCTACACCACAACAATAACCACTAGGTACCATTCAACACATCCAAAAAAAATTGCTCAGCCTGCAAATAAACTAACCAGCCAGAAGACCACCTCAGGGACCTGCAAACCTTATAAAAGAATAGTGCCTGTCTTCATACCCATCTTCCTACTCTGTCCTCACTTCCCTGTGTTTTGAGAAATTTTGTTAGACTGGAAAATCTTATTTATTAATTCACCTCTTCATTACTTGTGGGACACATAATAAACTGAATTTCAGAGATGAACACTTATTTCCGTAGTTAACAGCCTTACGCTCAGTGAGAAAGTGCCACTCTTGCAGCAGTGTTGGGAAGACAGTGTGGCAGTGTCACGAGGTCCGGATTCACAGACACAGTTCTGGGTGGGCTTCTTGAGGCCAGCAACCTCTAATTGTTAAATAAAGCAGCCTGAAAACTTGCGTGTTCTCCAACGTGGCAGGATTTGGCTCTGAGAATGGTCTGACCTTTAAAGCTGCATTGGCTCATCATCATTTGTAGCATCTCTGTGAGCTCTCCAAATGCAAACATCTCCTTCTAGCTTGGAAGTTTAGTGCTACCAAGCCAGAGACATTGATCAGCTAGACACACTGCAGGGCTTCAGCTGGAAGGAGTCACAGAGAGGCAGCTGGGCCTCCATTTGGTGCTCCCCTGTCACTGGGAATCCGACAAACTTCACAGAGGTTTCCTATCAGCTCAGCTGCCTGATATATCCACTGGGGCTCTGCAAACTGGCACAAAACAGGTTTGTTTGGATGAATGGTTAGTATTCAAAACTCATTCCAGACAAGGTCCTTTATAACGTACAAGCAAAGATGAGCTTCGATTTTTCACATTTGTAACCACATATCCTCCCCTGTTTTTGCTACTACAGCCCAAGTTTCACAGGCAGGCAGTCCATCGGTCATTCACCTCCAATGTTTCCCAAACTCTGCCTTCTTCACACAGCCTAAGACCAGTGTGACTTAAGTCAAGAAGTTAGTGTTTATCAGTGAAGTACTGGGCAGTAAAACTTCTGCATCAAAGCTCAGACACAGAGAACTATAGCAAATAGACTTCCTCTTAAAATTCATCCTTTATAAGAGAAGCACCAGAAAAATGTCCACATCTCTGTATGATAAAACAAGCAATTGGATGTGCAAAAACCCACTGTCAGTAATCCTGTATGGATGTATTTTTGTTAATCATAATGCACCTGCAAACCCATATAAACAAATAAGAACAAGAATATGTCCAGATGTATTTTGCATTAAGTGTCAGGGGTCAGGTTAGGAGTTCAATACCACCAGAACGTTACTGTCAGTGATGGACACAGGTTCTGTTTTGAACAGCTTTTTAATCTCTCTTCACAGAGAAGTTCAGCAGAGAGGTTTTGATCTGGGGCTCATGGCTACACAAAGAGTGCAACCACCCAAGGTCATGCAGCAAGTCAGTAGTTTAATTAGGATTTGATCTCAGAATTTTCCTAGTTCTTGGCTATTTGCTCTAACAAGCAGCTGGTATGACCTTCTCAAGATATTTATTTAGATGGTCTGTGGCCAAGAATACCTACTTCAGGCAGCTGTGGTCACCACTCTACTATTCTGTTATTCAGAAATCTGGATAAATCACCACATAATGAAGCAGTTTGGATAGCAGTTTCCTATGAAGGGACTAGGGAATTACACTGGATTGCAAGATGAACATGAATCACCACTTAGGTGTTGCACAAAGGGAAACACCATACTGGGATTATAAACAAAACTATGACCTGCAGGATACAGAGAGAAATCTCTCAGCTCAGCTCAGCACTCACAAGTCCTCAGTTAATTTAAGTCCGCTTTTGGGCAACACACTTGGAGAGACACGAATCAATTTGAGAGAAACCAGAAGTGAGAAAAAAAAAGTGATCAGAGACTGAGAAACGCAGCTGACAAGAAAAAAAAAACATCAAATGGAGAATTCAATCTGCTCTCCAAGCTGTGGTGAACAGGGCAAGAAGCTGAGGGATTACATCGCAACAAAATACGGCACTGCTTAGACAGCAGAGAAAACTTACAGAAAGGGTAACAATGGAGTGGGGGAAACAAATTCATTTGTGATCCATCCTGTTGCAAGGAACACAGAAGACACTGGAGTAACACAGTTGCCCTCGATTTTGGGATTCTTTCCAGAACTGCAATGTGCTGGCAATTACTAGTATGATGAAACGTTAATCATCATTTATGTATTTCAAACACCAACCTACTCCTAATATGACCTCAGATTGGCCACCAGTGTTCACAAGGTGCTTGAAAACTAGTACCCATCTGTCTCCCACACACTTGGGACTGTGTTTCAAAGTACCCATGCAGAGCTGTTCTCCTGTCAGACAACCCACCTCCTGCAGCACATCTTTTGCTACATCCCAGGCACAGAATGGTGCTTTTGTCTTTACTGAACCCCATGGAAGTTTTTGCCAGCCCATTTCTTCATCATAGTCAGATCTTTTTGAGTGGCAGCCTTGCTCTGCTATGAAGGAGATCAACTATTTCACCCCATTTGGTGTCATCCACCCACTTGTTGTGGGTTTCATCTCAACAAACAGGTCCTTACTGAACACTTAAACAACAGTCTCCCATTATTAGTATTGACTCCTAAGGAACATAACTTCTACCTGACCATCAGCTGGACTTTGAATCAGTTCCTGTTAGTTACTCATTGCCATAGATCCATATTTCCTTAAGGCTCCAACATATGACCAAGAGGAACCTCATGGACTTAGGTATCCTCAGTACATGTCTGTCCCATGGATTTCCCCAAACCCTGTCCCCACACGTGGATACCCTTTGTGGGTGAAGAGACTGAGCTAAGCCTTAGTAACATGAACAATTTGAGAGTGGTAAGAAAATATATAGGATACTTCCTTCAGATGCACCAACTCAGATGTCCATAAACAAGAGGAATTAGGCTTCGAGTGATATTCTGCAAAGGTGTTGACACACAGCACGCCTTGACAGCCCATCTGGTAAATGTGGATGTCATTCAATACTCCGAATTTCCCAGTGAATGGCATGCCAAAGTCTCACTAGAATAAGAAATTGTACACCAAATGCCAATCATTCATTATTTTCTAATTCTCCAAGGAGTATTTTTCATTCAGTTTGGCATTTATAAAGGAAAAAAGATGCCGTGTCTCTATGAATGAACATTGTGCACTTTCATATCAAGCCAAGGCTGACACGATGTGTGCAGCCAGGCTTCTCTGAGGGATGACCAAGTGCAGGATATGGAAATGGGGATGCTATGAAGGAAAACAAAAGCCTCATTAATGTGCTATTGAATTTAATAAAGAAATGAAAATTAAACCAAAACTATGCTCTTATTTTTCCCTGTACACTTTATTTTTGTAGATTATCAAGAAGAGAAAAAGCAAGTGCAGAAATACCTCCAAATGCCATAATCAATAACTCCAACTGACTGGAATGAATAATGCAGTATCTTGCCTAGATTTTACATCTGTTATAAGCTGCTTAAGTAATGTATTCTGAAGTATAGAAGGACAATAACAATGCCTGTGTGCATGTTAGTGAGGGTATGTTAAAAATATAAAGTACACATAAGAGTTGCAGGGAAAATTTATTCCCTAAAAATAGCAGGGTCTTCAATTTTCATAGTTTGAGGTCTACTGTTGAAAGCAATTGAAGTGACTTTTGGCATCAATTTATTTGACTCCTTCAGTTCTTGTTGACCTGCTGCAGCGCATACACACAATCTTCCTGCCACCCACAACAAAGTCAGCCCACCCAAGCACACCCAGGCTCAACTCCACTAAAACTTGAAGTTATGTGAAGGATATTCAAGAAAATAAATCTTTCTCTAAAAGTATTTTAAATATTTTCAACAACTTTACCTATTTCAATGCTATGTTTTAAATCATGCTATGTTTAAAACCATAGTTCAGCCGTCAATGGTAATATTCCCAAGAACTCAGAGTGGAACAAACATAATGTTTGACCTATTTTTTGGTCCTTTTTTAAACTATGGACAACAGTCAGTCACTTGTACTCTACAGAGGAAAGTTAGCCCCCCAAATCTTTTAGCAAAGGGCATTCTGCTTTACATGTTTGTGTTCTGTTTTGTGCATTTCCCTTCTAGAAACAATGAGATTTAATGTAATCCCAAGTGTGCAATACACATATGGGAAACAGGAGAAGAGAATGAGCAGCCCTCATGAAAGGTGGGATTTGTGTGGCCATTGGTTTCCCTGAGCTTTCAGCCTCCTCTCAGACTGCAGAGCAGAGCAGGGCTGTGAACCAGGCAGAGCAGAGAGTTCTGCATTGCCCTGAAAGATGTACTAAGGACATCTGATGCCCCAGGCAGGAACACAACGCATGCCTTGAAAAATGTCAGAAGATAAGGGATGAATGAAGGTGCATGTGACCTTCATTGTGCAAGGGCTTCAAGCAGTCAAAAACTCAGACAAAGGCATTTATTTTTTCCCCTGGTTGTATGTTAAACTGTGCTTCTCACAGGGCCAAGATGAAGAGCCATTAATTCTGCCACGGAACTTCTTTGAAAAAAATAGCTTAAAATATTATGGATATGATTCATTACACTGATACACTACGTTCATCCAAACCACTGGTTAGCTCAGTACAATAATACAATACCAAAATCAACTCCAGCCTATTCTGCTCAGTTTAGTGAAATACTTAAACATGCAATAGAGTCAATGTCTGTAAAGACACGAGGACTAATCACACTCTTGAATGTTAACAGCAACTATTTATTTCCATGTGCGCTATGCCCAAGAACCCACAAAATTATTAAAATATTTTCAGATCAGAAAATGAAGCAAAAATTAAGAAAAAGAAAGAAATAATGTATTCTTTTGGATCAAATCAATTTTAAATAATGTGCTTTTTCACATGGAGGTAGAAAAATAATTCTACAAATCATTTTCAACCTGTGTGCATCATTCTGTTCCTAAAATGAGGTGTTGGAGTAATGGCTTAAGAAAATAGAGTATTGGAGTAATAGCTTAAGAGCAGATTTAAAAAAAAAAAAAAAAGAAAGAAAGAAAAGAAAAGAAAAAGAAGACTAAAATTCACTGTATTTCCAGAGAAGCTACTTATCCAATTATATATAAAATCATGCATGTCTAAGGCACACAGGAGCATAGGAAATGCAAAGCTATCTCTACTGCCAGAATAAAATGGTATACTTAAGGAAAGACTTTCAGTTCTTCTTCCAAAATATCCAGTAATACCAAAACCAAAAGAACCAGACAATCAGAAGGCTCACCTGGACATCATTCTGCTTCTGCGCTACCAAAAAGTCCTGGGTAGGTCATTTCCCTGGAAGGTTAGAAACTGGAACTGAAATTCGTCCCGGTGGGAGGGTCTCAGACTTGCCATATTCCTGAGGAATCCTGTACCAGCTGAGCTCCTGGACACCAGGAAAAGGCTGTGCTCCCACCTCTCCATCCAGGACATCGAGCGCTGGCAACCTTTTCTCCTTCTCCTTGAAATTATTGGTAAATGTGACCAGTTCTGTGAGCAGAAAAGCTATATAGTTTATGCTTTGCAAATAAATAGTATGGGGTGATTTAAATAAATAAATAAATAAATAAAATAAACAGCAAGCTTAGTTCTCAGCTTTGTGACCTATTTTTGTACCACTCATTTAAGACATAACCCCCTGTACCAACAAATCCAATTTTCCCTCGTCAGCTAACCCGCAGAACAAAGCAGATGGATTCACAGTCATGCACAAGAACTTGTCATTACAGAACATAAGATGCCCTTCACAGAATTAACTTGTGAAAAATCCTGCAATGATCTGTTCAGAGAGAGCTTTCTGGAAGTGTTCTCTCTCCCTGCCCGTTTCCAAGACCCGCAGCGAGTTAACACAACTCACATGTTCCTGTTCCCCCATCATTACGGTATCAGCATCACTCCCAAGCATTAATTCAGAGATTTATGGATTGCAAGGCCACAATGAACCATTGGGAGAGTCCAGACTGACCTACCTCATGATGCAGACCAACAATTTTTGCATCGAGTCTGTCACTTCTGCTGAGCTGTAAAATCTCTTTCGAATATTGTTTAGCCTTCATTAAGAGATTAGAGCTGATGGAAATTCTGATCTGTCTGTAATGATTGCCTTGCTGCCCTTTTAAAAGAGTCCCTCTGTTTTCACTCTGAAAGGGTCTGGTTTGGGCTTCCACTCACTGTATCTCCTTATCCCTTTTATACAAATCAAAGAATAACCAGAAAATCCTTGGACATCAAGACAAGGTAAAGTCTCATCTCCTTTTTTTCAAAAGTTAAACAATTTGGCATTTTCTCACCTTCCCTGCTATGATCTGTTTTATCAGCTTTCTGAACAGGCTTCTCCTTCAACTGTTTTCTGAGGTCTTGGACTTTTTTATTTCATCTTTCAAATTTTATTTCTTTTTTAATATTGGCCAATATTCAAAAATCCTTGTCTCCCAGTTCTACATAGAGTGGAAATAAAATTGCTTTACTCCATAAATGTTCACTATAAAATTAATGTAAGATACAATATTTGCTCTTGTAAGGAAAGGAACTGTTATGACCAATTTTCAAATACAAGGGGGAAAAAAAGACAGAGAGATAAAAGCATTCTGAGTAACATCATAAAGGAAACATGTGGCAGAACCAGGACTTGAATACCTACCCAGCTCAGCATAGCCATAAAGACAAGATCATTCTTCCCCTTAATTAAGCACAGAGCAACTTCCAGCATTTAGAAAAGCAGATTAATGCAAATTCTTAGATCTGTTTGTGTCTTTTAATATTAATTATGATCAGCAGCTATGCTAGTTATGACTTTTAATACACTATGTGCCATGTATACGAATTTTTCCTATAAAACAGGAGGCTGCTCAGATTCTTAATTTCCTCTATAAATATTTTTTGAAAAAGAAATTGTGCTTGAATTTCTTTACTGTTTTACAAACCCGTACATGCTGTTTATTCACATCTACAGTAGCACCATAACACGTGTTCTGTCAGATATTCCACATTCAGGGTCTGGCACCTCCAGACTGAGATGGCACATGATTTTTTCAGGTACCCTCCCATCCCTCCATCACCTGAAGTACTCAAGTGCTTCTTTGGTGTTTGTGTCTGTTGTGGTTAACTAAAAAAAATTACAAAAGGACTTCTTACCAAATTCTGATTTGATGAATAACAGACACCTACTGGGTAAAGAGATGATTCTGCATATTATTTTTTATTTTATTATTTCATTTTTTATTAAATACAATCCTTTTTCTGTTTTTAGTAATTTGCTCTTTGCCAGAAATAGAAATGTTCAGTGCCCTGTACTGAAACACAGGGCTCATGTTTCCTGTGACAATGAGCATTTATAAAACACGAGCTGCTCATGATCAGAAACACTTGCAGAGCGATGCTAAGACACTGGAAACAGCAGAGCAGAGCAATTTTGTTCTCATTGGTCTTGGGTCACACTATTCTCTCAAAAAAAAGGGAGGTGCATTGTGACAGAAAAGATAGATGGATCATCTTTCCCCGCTCCCTTGACCTTCTGCAGAGTCTCCACCTTTCCAATTTCTCATCCCTCTGTACATATTATCTCTGGCAATGCAATGCTTGCTTCTGTTGCACCCTGATAATGAGCAGTTTAGAAAGTAGTTTTTCTTGGGAAAACTTACTTGTACTCACTCTTTCCAATTATTCTGATACTTAAAATCGAATTTTTACTTATTTTCAAAGGTTTATCTACAATGTGTTGAAGTGATTTTAATTATTCTATTTCATTATCATCCAGTATGCTCATACAGTGTGTTAATCCTTCTTATACTGCCACAAAGGCCAACTATCATAACGATTTTGGTTTTATTCCTAATATACTGGCTAAAACTTCAGCTTTAACAGAAATGCATTTTTATTATTTTTCTTTTTAACTGGGATAGAAAAAGGATTGCTCTGTGACAGCTCAGGCAAATTTTTTTATGTACAAGTTAAAAATTGCTGCATCACAAAATGTACCACCATATGTGGGATTGGATAAATCCCAGGTGAAAGACAATGCAGGGGCATTAAACCTCATGGCTCTTACTCAGCTATGATTTTAGGGAAAAAATATTGCCTGAACACTAAGGAAATCAGTCCAGCATATGAGGAGGTGGTGAAGAAGATTTTATTATGAATTATTCTTATTAATATTGTCTGATTGTCACTATTTTATGTAAGTTAAATGATCTTTGAGATAACTTACAGGGACTTTATGTCTTAAAGCAATCTGGGAGGGTAAATAAAGAGAGAGGCATCTTTTAGGGCCAGAAGGAGACCAAATGGATAGAAAGGGACAGCAAGACAGAATCCCTGAGGTGAAGAGGGAGCAGGTCAGTTGAGACTCCCTTTATAACCCAGGTCCCTTTCTAGCTAAGAATCCATGATTAACTCCTTCTAAAAAGCCAAATCCTCTATTTTGGGGGGAGTTAAACTTTTTTTAAAAAGTTTTGATTTTTTTGTCTGTTTGAGGTTTGTTTTGTGTGTGGTTTTTAGTTTTGATGGAATTTGTTTGGGTTTTTTGTTTGTTTTTTATGCTATCACTAAATATCTTTACTTCTAGTCAACACAAGTTTTCCTTCCACCTTCTGTTAAGTACTCAGACAGAACACAGCCTGCTAACAAATTTCAAATGGCTGCACTGCAGAAAAGATATTATATTATTCCCATTCTCAATCTTATCCTGAGGAAATTAGTAACACTTCAAAATTCAGAGAATATAGGGAAAATGTTTAAATTCCTCATTATGTGCCTCTTTCTCTACACTGATGGTGGTTTTAATTTACTTCACAAGACATACTTCTAAATTACAGAGGCAGATTTCCATCCTTAAAAGGAAATGTTAAAATTAAAGATTTTCTTGCTGGGATAATTCAATTAAAATAAAGACTGAAAGGTTTTTTTTTTTTTTTTAAATTGCAACAAGAATAATTTTTGTAATCTTCAAAATTCAATAACTAAATCTTTAAGAAATAAAAATAATTTCTTATCAAACTGAAATAATTTAAAAACTGAACTAAAAGAGTGGTACAATAAAGTGAATCTCATTTTATGTTTAGCTAAATATTTTTATATTTATCTATATTTAGCCTGAAAAACATAAAAATTAATTTCTAAAAAAACCACCAAAAACCCCCAATACAAAACAAAACCACCCCACTCTTGTCCTAAACAATGTCATTCAAAGCCTGGATTAAACTTCCACAGGTTTGTACAAGACTGTTCATGGTGAAATGACCAGCAAAGTAAAGTCAAGCAGCATTTTTAAGTCAGTAAAACATTGAACATGATAAATATGTAAGAAATAGAACTAAACTAAGCCATGAAAGTTCTATTTCATTAAAAACAATATCACAGCGAGTAGGAATCAAACTATTTTATGGGAGCTTCCATATATTAAAATAAATCTTATACAAAATGTTGTAATATGTCAAAACAGGAGGGACAGGGATACATTAATTGATTGTATCCACATACCAATGCAAGGGCTACTGGTACTGAATTAAGATTCATATTGTATTTTGCATCTCAACATATATTTACACTATTCCACTGTTAAACTATGCAAATCAGGCTTCCAATTAGTACTTACCCTCAATTAGCTTTGATACTGCCAGTTTAAAGCTGAATAAGATGTACATTTATATGCAAATAAAATTTCCTTCCAAAAATTTGCCTTAAAATAACTTTACTTTGGGATAATTGCAGGGGATGAGACAGAGAGATCCTTGTTTGTTTTTCCCTTGCTTTTAAAAGAACTTGAAATGTGGACCCCAAGACCTGAGGATTTAAACTGGAACATCTCCATTGCAGCTGGGTGAGCTACAATTTACACCAGTTGGAGCCAAATCAGAGACTAAAACTTCATCTGCCTTTCAGGAAATTAATTTCTATACCTTCTGCATCTTTCTTCTCCATCTTACACATGAAGTGGAAGTGGCTTCCTCATGGGAACTCGAGTCTTGCTCTACAGTGAGACCAATGTGAAATTTCTCATTACTGTATGGATGTGTGTCCCTGTACCTCTCCATATTTATGTTTGGGTGTACATTTAAAACAGACAGGCCTCTCTTCCAGATTAAGTTAAAGGATATTAGTCACTCAGAAAGTATGAAAGCCTGATTTTAATCACACCTAATTCAGAGAAAACACTTGAACTTTGATCTGCCACAGCCCACTTAATTGAAAATGTCATTATTATTCTCTGCTGGTCCCCTTACCTTAACTAGAAATTTTCTTTACTTTTCATCAAAACTTTTGTCAAGACTGTCAAATCCAAATTGTTTAAAGGAGGGCTTATCAATCACCATGAGTTTGATGAGAAAATTCTTGATCAGACCGAGTCACATTTTTTTCTCTGCCATCTGCCTGTATCCATCTGTTATCTGTTTAAAAGTGATTTAGGACAGGGAGTGTCTTGTTAATTTTTGTTTGTAACATACCTAACACAGGATGGTCATGGTCCAAGCCAAAAAGATACTGCTGTTTCTTCTCAATTCAAGTAACAAATACAATAATTGACACCAAAAAGTTCCCTGGCAGGGAGGTTCAGAAGGAAGGCAGTGTCAGAGGGTTTCCTGTAAGTCTCTTCCCTGTAAACTCAATATTCTAGTCCTGGACATTAAGTAAAATTCTGATGATGAATAGTTTTGTCCTGGATTTGAATAATCAGGTAAACTTCATTTATTTTCTGTAAAAGCTTCTGGTTTGGGGCAAAAGCTATCATGGAGATGTCCATGCCTGTGATTGCATCCTTCATTTCAGAAAGCCTGTAATTGTGGCAGCACTTTTAAAGGGGGTGATGGTCATTTTGTTTGTGCTTTGTTGCTTTACTCAAGGAGTTTCATCTTTCCTTTGACTCACAGCAGCTGAACACAGGATAAATCTTCCTCAGCAGGCGCACTGTTGGCTTTGGAGCCTCCAGGGAGTGGTAGGTGTTACCTCTGCACTGCATCGACACTGCCCACTCCCTGCTCAAAGGACTATATTGCTTTGGTGACACTGCTGGCCCATTCAGCAATCCTGGCTAATTCCAGCTTCACATGCCTTTATTAAGTGTTTTGTTTTGTTTGACCTCACAACCCGGGATCATCTTGTCTACCTCTGACTTTTTCATTACCTTCCATTACCTCTCATTTCAGCTTTCCCTGCATTACACTGTCATCTTCAGAGACTTGCACTCATAACACTCAGAATAATTAAGTGATCTGCATAGCAGCAATACTGCTGCCCTCTGCAAAAATGCCTTGCCACCAGCTTTTAACTAAGAATGGCAGGAACCCAGACTGAAGGCAGCAGAGAGAATAGCTCAAATTCAAAAAAGTTTCTCCCAGAATAGGAGTTTAAGCCAGAAACAAGAGAAGGGATAGTGATGGATGGCAAGTTAGTATTTTCAGTGAATGTACATGAGCAAGCACCTTCCCAGAAGATGGGTATTTAGTGTTGCAGTTCTGGAAAAAGATGGAAGGGAATTAGACCTTGGGTTTTCTTCATTTCTGTGTCTTGGCATCCACGTCAAGATTTCATGCTTTTTACTCTGACAGTTGTTTTTCCTCCTGTTCAAGTGTTGCTCTCAGTCTCTTTCTGAAAGAATCACTCAGCAATGATTATCTGTGACTTTGAAAGGAAAAGGAAACTGAGGAAAAGTTTTTATCCTGGTTGCAGACATACTCATTACTCTTTAGCCTTTCTACTGGGGGGTTCCTTTGGTGCCCTTCAGACAGAGCTCACACATGTGGAACAGTGACCACGTTCCAATCCGTCCCGAGATCCAGGGGCAGCCACCACCTCTCCACCAGTGCAAGGCTGGGCTCCTGAAAGAACAAGTTGACCCTGGCTCTGCTTGTCTGATAAAGTCCCCTGGGCTCTGGGTGTGCACAGCACACCAGGACACACCTCTGACAAGTGATGTGCTCAAATGCAAAATGTTTCATTGCCTCTTTTTTTTTTTTTTTGAAAGGTAATTAAATTGAAATACATGAAAATACCCTTGGGAAAACAAAAAACTTCTTACAGTTGCTTGTGGGGTGGAACTGAAATCCTTCACTTTTTATGAAAGTTTCATTCTTCAAAACTCTTTTCTCGGGGGATTCCTTTTTTTAACCTTTCTGTCCTTCACAAGATGCGCTATCAATTTTACTGCAGTAGGCTGAAGTGTTCAAGAATATTTCAGGCTTTTACATCCACTGTGCTGCAGCTCAGCCTTTCTCCATAATCCCCCTCCTCCCAAACAATCCATGAGCACACCAAGCTACTGTTGTGCTCTTCATCTGTTCAATGCACACGCAGTTTAGGTGACAGGAGCTCATGTCAAACCTTCCTGACACCATTACCAATTAAGGAGGCTGTAATTCAGACGTGTGTTTGCAGCTTCTCCATTTGTCACTGAAATATTTTCCACAGTCCTGCACTTTTACTTGAGCTGTTTAGAGTGAAACTTGTGGCCATTCTAAAACTTTTAGTTAAAATGAAAAACCTTGAATCTCAGGTAGACATGATTAATGTGATTTCCTACCTGTGTAGTCATTAGGGTGGGAAGGGACCTCTGGAATTCCTCCAGTCCAGTGCTCCTGCCACAGCAGGGTGCCCTGGAACAGGTGACACAGGAACCTGTCCAAGTGGGTATGGAATGTCTCGAGAGCGAGACACTCCACGCCCTACCTGGCAGCTGTTCCAGTGCTCTGCCACCCTCAACATGAAGTTGTTCCTCATGTTGATGTGGAGCTTCTTATGTCTTAGTTTATGGCCATTACTTCTCATCTTGTCACTGGGCACCACTGAACAGAGCCTGGAACCATCCTCTGACATCCACCTTTGAGATACTTCCATGCATTAATGAGATCCACTCTCAGTCTTCTCTTTTCCAGACTAACCAGGCCCAGCTCCCTCAGTGTCTCCTCATAAGAGAGATGGTCCAGACCAGTCATCATCTTTTGGGCCCTGCTGGACCCACTCCAGTAGCTCCTTGTCTTTCTTGGCCTGTGGAGACCAGAACTGAGCACAGTCCTCCAGATGTGCCTTCAGTAGGGCTGAGCAGAGGGGCAGGATCCACTCCCTGACCTGCTGCCCACATTCTTCCCCTCTTGACATGTATCACCCTCCTGTCCTCACCCAGAGCCCAATTTCCACCACCATACCTGTTTTCCCTCACCCTTATTCGCTTGTGTTTTTCAAACATCTAATCTCAACTTTATAGTGTCTTTGGAGCTGCCCGCATTTATTTTCTGAACTTCACTCTTTCATTACAGCACTTCAGGCTTATGAGTTCTAGAAATTGTCCTCTCTGGGAACTTTTCTGCTCTGCCTGTTTTTTGTAGACTTTCAGGCCCTGGAGTGCTTGGTTTATAATACAGTCTTTGAACTCTAATAAGACTATGCTGATGCAAACAATCAAAAAACTAACTGAATAGCAACAAAATTGGCTAAATTCCTTCATCCAAATAATAAAAGTTGCCTTCCCAGGGCAATGAACATTTTGGGAGCTTATGTTTAGCTACAGATGAATCTTCAGGGATCATAATATTGCATGGATTAAACAAAGCCATCAAGCACGGCAGAAAGAGCACTTTTCTAGTTAGTGACATCTTGGGATACACCAAGAACTACTCCTCCAGACTAGGGGATACTGTCTTCTCCTTGCTCCAACCTAATGTTAGGAAAAGCTTAGATTTTTTGTTTCTTTGGATTTTCTGAAGAGATTTCAAGGATGTGCTTGGTCCTCACTTGCAGACTTTTCTGTCACGCAACTGGGAATTTTAGTATTAAAGGAAAAGCACTAACACTTTCACAAAATACCATGATTCCAGCAAGTGATACTTGGAGAAGGGTAAACAAACAGAAATCAAAGTTGCAAGAATCCTAATAACACTCCAGGAGACAGCAACAATGCCAACACATGGAAATCATTCAAAGACAGCAGTATGTAGGATTTATCTCAAAGTCAACAGAAGCTCATCACAGTCCATAAAAACAAGTAAACAGCTATATTAACACTGAATAGTAACATTTCCAACAGGAAATTGAATTCTGTAATCAATGAACACTTAAGAATTGCCATAATATTTTAATGTGTATTTTCTCAGGGGTTTGATTTCAGAAATTAGGGGTATGAAGGGCATCTGATGCAAATGGTTCTGGAAAGGAATAATGACCAAATGATTCCATTTGAGGGATTAGGGGAAAAAAATCCTTACACATCAGTAAATAACTCTAAACCACGCTGTGTTTTTGGGTTTGGTTTCGTTGTTGCTGTTGTTGGGGTTTTTTAACAGCTGGAATACTAGTTTTTATTACAGCTCAACCAGCATTGCAAATTAAAATCCATCTCTGTTTCTTAAACTGTTACTTTAAATGGTTTCCACCAACTGTTACAGTTGGATATGATGTTGTCATTTATGCATTAAGTGGGAATGGTTCAATAGCATGAATATTTAAAAACAAGTACATGGAAAGTATTTTAATTGGGTTTGCATTGCTAACTGCTGAGTTATGTTCCCCAGGTTTGGTCAAAGCTTGCTTAATTTTTCATTACTTATGAAGCAGCATCCACTGAATTAATGGCATCAAGACCCTTTGTAGGTGCATCTCAGGGTGTCTGATCAGAGCACAACAGCTTTGCACTTTTAATGGACATCAATTAATGCACTCAGCAGACTCCTCCCATGCTGGTTAGTCTGTGCTGAACAATTTATTCGGGGAACTCTTCCTTGGAGATGTTAAATGGGAAAAATGGCCACGTGATCATGAACAAATATACAATAGAACGACTGTAAGCACATTGGAACTTCTGGCAGAGACTTTCAATGGTTCCCAATGAAGCTATGAATAAAAACTGGATTTCACTGCCCACTACATCTATAAGGCCCCAACATGCATGGAAGCTGAGATGAACATTGCAAAACAGATAATTGTATGAGAACCTAGACCTAATTTAATTTCAAATATTTATCTGAAGATACAGCAGGCACAGATTATTCTTAAAGAAATTAGGCAGTTCTGAAAAATTGCAATAAGTCTTCACCATCAGGTTTCCAAGCAGCTGCTAAAGACTGACTGCAGCTGCTTGAGATGCTGTTACAAGCTTTTTCTCTTTAACCTATAAATCACTTCCTGCAAATGACACAGGTGTCAGTCTCACCTATTACCCAGACACAGTCATGTCCAAGTCATTCTTGTTCAGTTTGTTCATCAGTGTTCCCCCAGACCATCTCACTTTACAGAAATCCTCATGATCCATGTAATAAAGTTAATACTTTTGGGATAGCTGAGTTATGAGACACATTGTTAAGGTCTTACCTCAAGAGCTATCAATTGCTCAACTTTTATAAAAAAGATGACATTTATTTAGAAAGCAAATAAATTTTCATAAATATCAAATTATTCCTAAATATAATTAAAGTTCCATAGGACCTGGACACCTAAAATATGCTGAACTGATTTTTAAAAATCCATGCTATTTCAGAAAAAAGCAGGGATTCCAGAATGTTTGATTTTAAATGAAGGTGTCAAAATAACACATTTCTGTGTCTTTCAGAATATTTCTACCTCATAATATACAATTTTCTCTTTATATTTCAAAGTGAAATTTTTGATAACTTCCAAGTTTCATTAAGATCCAGTCCTTAACTACATAGGTTTTAGGGAACCTGTATTAGGAGTAAAAAGAATAAACCCTCCTGTTAAGCAACTCTTTCTCTTGGCATGAAGAACTGTCAATCTTAAATCTCTGTTGTACATAGTTAAATACCTCCAAATGTCTTTTCCTATGGACATAGAAGTTTAGAGACACATTTTGATGCAGGTTGTGCTCTCATTACTTTGAGCACATGGCAAAGATGGGAAGTAGCTTGCAGGGATAAGCCTGGCATTGATGGAAAGAATGAGATACTGTATGAAGATATGATGGATCATTAAACATGTATATATATATATATATACACACACACACTGACACACGAATATCATAATGAGCAGAACTAGGGAAGTGACTGTCACTCTGAACCTGGCACTGGTGAGGCCATACCTTGGATCCTGAGGATCAGTTGGATTCTCTCACCCAGTGGGGGAGACAGGAATTGCCTCATCTCATCAGACATGACCAAGTGATAAAACCTAACAAAAGCAGGAATATGATGTTCAGGAA
Organism: Myrmophylax atrothorax; assembly: GCA_026770055.1. Taxonomy (NCBI): domain Eukaryota; kingdom Metazoa; phylum Chordata; class Aves; order Passeriformes; family Thamnophilidae; genus Myrmophylax; species Myrmophylax atrothorax. The sequence continues at coordinate 3,080,704 of JAOXXN010000395.1, forward strand.
ATTAAGGGGGAAAAAAAGAAAAGCTGGTAAGATTTAATACTAAATCCACACCTGTAAGTATGGGGAGATGAATCAAAGATATTTTGAATGCTATTCATTATTTCAGAAAAGCAGTATGACAAGGCAGAGTATTGACACCACTACTTAAAAAAACTTGGCAAAAGGACAATCTGAATCACTTTCTCTTACTATTTCATATGCACTCTTCCATATAATGATAACTTTAAGCAGCAGTGTCATATGATATTATGTTATATTGCTTAAATGGGCAATTTCCCAACTAAGTTAGGCCTTGAGAAACTCTTCAAATGCAAACCTAACCAGGGAACTTGCATCTCCCTGCACTTGATGAAATACAGTGCTCTCCAGCTGACCTTCAGGAAGCGCAGCACCAGTTGGAATCTTGCCTCACTCCAGGTCTATGACTCAGAATTTAATTACATTAGAGAAGGGTATGATCTGAAAAGCTGATGCTGTTTTTATTCCAACCACTGAACTTCTTGCCAGCTTAGTTATCAACCTTCATTCAGCTGAATGGCCACTTGGGGATCTGTGGTGGCAGAGTTAACACGAAGCTTGTGGTGCTGGTTTTCCTGTGGCTGCTCTCCTGGGAGAAAACATGACAGGGCAGGGGAAGGGCAGATGCCCAGGAATGCAACTCAGCCAGGCAGAAGCTACCCTGTAAACTGATTTACAAATTCAACGATACTGCTGAGGCAAAACTGCTTGATTTATACCTAAAACCCAGAACTGATTGCATACTTTTCGCATACTGTTAAGCCTAAATCAGTATCACCTCTCTGCCTGGTTAGGTTAGAGATTGGGAAGAAATTCCTCTCTGTGAGGGTGGGCAGGCCCTGGCACAGGGTGCCCAGAGAAGCTGTGGCTGCCCCATCCCTGGGAGTGTCCAAGGCCAGGTTGGATGGGCTTGGGGCAACCTGGGCTAGTGGAAGGTGTCCCTGTGTGAGATGAGCTTTAAGGTCCCTTCCAATCCAAACCATTCTGTGATTCTAATTACAAGTAAGTTATCATAGAAGATATCCAGAATTATTATTGCCCAAATTTCTGGTCATTGAGGAAATAACATTCAAAAAGAGACCTGTATTCTTTGAAAATTTTTTCGTTTGAATGTTTGGATTTGAGTCTCATAAAATGGGTTTACTAGAAATTAAATTAAGAAAGAACAGGTATTAGAGGACAGCACCACTATATTTATTCTCTGGAAAGGAAGGTGAAAAGTTGAAGTTACTTCCAAAGTGCACCTGAATCTATTCAGCTGCACATATGATATAGCTTACAGGAACAATAGTTCCCAGTTATGCCCTAAACCAAAGTTAATATATTATTCCAGTCATTCCCAAAAGCATGGTACAGGCTGTTGCATTGCTGTTTTATAAATACTATTTTAACCTGAAAATTTCTTACACAAATAATATCATTTCCCTAAAAAGGAAAAGGGTTAGTACCAAATCAAAATGGGTAGATATAAATGCAAAAACTAACTTATCTAATGCAAGCCTTCCTCTGAGTGTGCTCCCTGGCAGATGTGCTGGGCAGGATGATGCAGAGATTAACTGAACACTGTGTCATACTCAGACCAAAGTCCATCTGGTCCAGAGTCCTCCTGATACAGCAACCAGCACAATGCTTCAGGGAGAACATTTTAATAAACAGCTACAAGGTAATTTTCACCAAGTTGATACTGACACTCTCGTAACACACACCGAGTTTCATCTCCACAGTATTAATTGTTACAAATACACACAGATAAACAACTTAATCCCAGGCCTTGAAGTCCCTCTCAATTCATGTACTGACAAGCTTTAAAAGGCTGGGGACTTAAACTCAGTTCTTCAGCCACTAGAATGAATGGCACTTATAAATTCAGCAATGGCAAAGCCCAGACATGATGTGGTAACGTCTGATGGACAGACCACAGGATTCCTTCAATCAATGCCGTTTTAATGTTGTATTTTCAAAAAACTTAAAACTCTTCAATTAAAAAAGAAAGCAAGAAAAAACAAACAAAAAAAAAACCCCAAACCAAACACCCAAACAACCAAAAACCGCAAATCAAATCAAAAAACCAACCAAAACCCCAAAATCAAACTCACACAGAATGAAATCAACTGTTGGCAGATTGATTCAATTGTTACTTACCTTCTCTGAAAATAAAAGTCACCTTGTTTGTAAACTAAACTGCCCAAGTTTTGACATCATTGAATCTCATTGTATCTTTTGTCTCCTTGACTAAAAAGCAAAATACCCCTCCTAGATACTTAATGACTCTGACCTAGTCCCTTAATATGTTGACTTAATTAAGTGAAAAAATTCAGACTTCAGAGAAACACAAGGGATTCCAATAATGTACAATGACAGAAATAATAGAAGGCCAAAATGTGAAAGCATTTAGCTGCTAAAGTAAAAATGTAATATTTGGGCATCTGAATATGGGCAACATCTTAACTGTTAATATAGAACTCACTTATTCCACAGAAACTTTAACTATTTATTTTTACTGATGCTCAGAATGAATCTCTGTGTATTTCTAGAATTAAAGACTTTGATTCCCAGCTAACCAAAAAGCCCAGCCTGGACAGAAAAGCAAAATACCCCTTCATCTAGATTGCCAGAGGGCCTTGCTTTGGAAGGATTTGTAACTCAGTCCCTACCAAAATCCCAGGATGAATCCCACAGAGAATGCAGGGACAGCTGCCATTCTTTCCAAGCACAGGAGGAGCTGAGACGGGAGGGGGAGCAGCGCTCCTGTTTCCCCTTCATGTGTCTGAACACACACCCAGAAGCAGCGCACGGAGGTCCCCTTTGTCTGCCCAAGTGATTCCAAAACCACATTTCCACCTCTGAGAAAATGCAGACACCAGAGTAAACTTCAATCTTAGCAGCCAGGCAAATGCCATAAATTCTGCCTCACCCTCATGGGTTCCCAGTGCTCCGACAGCTCTGCACTTTGTGCTCGGGTGCTGGGAAATTCTCACGGAAAAAGCAACTCACCTGCACACCAGGGAAATCAGCATCAAGGTTAGAACAAAAGACTCTCCTAGAAACCCAGGTGCTGAGAAGCAGGTTATGTCTTTTGTATTTCAGTCTTGTCTGACAGACCTCACATTATTTATCCTGCAGCATTTTCTATCTTGGTCAAGAATCCCTGGCCATTGTACCCCCAGTTGCTCACAACATCATAGCAGGAGCGCACATGGCACTGATTTTGCATCGATATGTCCAAGACACTCAGAACCCCTTTTTCTGTGTTGGAAGTCTCTCATACTGAAAGCATATTGAAATGCTTCTGATCAGAAGTGAAAAACAAACTGTTTTCACCTACTTTGCCAAGTGTCCTGGGTTGTTTTGGAATGAGGCCCATCTCAATCGCTCCTCTTTTTCAGCATGTCCAAACTTTTTCATTAGAGATTTTATGAATTTTTGAATTGGTAAGTTAAAGGAAAAAGAAAAAAGAAAGTGAACTGGAAGCCACAATCTGCATTTTCAAGGCTCCAGGAAGATTTGACTTTGTAGCAATTCCCCAGTTGTAATTGCCTTACCAGACAGTTTAAATCCATTTAGAAAGTTCCACGTTAACTCCGTAGCCTCAAGAGCCTTGTCTCCAGAAATAGCTCTGGTTGGAACCGTGGCTGTGCAGTCAATTTTAAATCAAGTCTGTGACTGGTTTGCACCTGGGGAGCCTGTGTATGGAGACAGGCATTTCAGGGGCATGTGACAGGACAGGGCAGGGCAGACAAGGGGCACACACCTGAAGGAAAGGCAGCTGGTGCCAGGGCTCAGCTGCCAGGCCAGGGGAGCTGCCTGAGGGCACCCCAAAGGTGACACTCAGTGTGCTGTGGCACAAAGCAAGCTACCCACAAACCTGTATATGTTACAGCTTTAATCCCCACCACCGAAATTAAATGAAACCAGAATTATTTTTTCCCTTATAACTAAACCACACATGGAATGTTGTTAACTGTCCTTTGATTTGAAACTTTAGGTAATTAAATCCAAAACAGGTCTGATACTTCAGTGTGCTCCTTCTAATCATAACTATCACATTTGCAAAGAGCTACAGGGACCAGACTGTTAGAAAGAGACTTTTTTTTTCCATAACTTCACATGATAATTGTTTGCTAATTAGCTTGGGAGCTACAGTTGGTGAACAAGTTCATGGCCTATTTCGAAGTCAATGGGAGCAGCAACAGGCCAGCCCATGTGCTGAGAAGGTTCATATTACACACAGCCTGGCCTTTATCATCCCACTCCCAAGGCTTCACTCATACACCTCCTTTTGCCATGCTTGACTCCAGTGTTTTCATCATCTTGATGAGGAGTATGTAAAGGGCACCCTCCAATCATGACCAATGAACACTCAGAGCAAATCAAAACAATTTTAAAATACACCTCTGGGGTCTGCAAACATCTTCAAGCTCTACAGCCCTGTTCAGTTTCCTCAGTTTTCACTAGTTATAAACTCGAGAATTCCTGTTCAGTTGTCAAGCTTTTGCACACCCCCCCAATTGTTCCATATGGAAAACTGCATAGTTTATAGTTACAACACAGCAATTCTACTTGGAGACATCCAAGTTTAAATGTAGCATGAACTACACCCAGAAAAGAGGGAATGGGCTCAGGGTCAACCCAATACTGAGGTGAATTAGTATCAAAACCCCATTATGAAGCGATCTGCTGCAAGCTTTCAATTATTCTCATAAAAGCTCCACCCCAGGCTATCTGGGCTCCTGCACAACAGAATTCAGTCAAATCACTCTCCCACAGCACTTGTCCACAGCCCATTCAACTCTCAACAGTGCTTCCACTGATTAAAACACTGTAATCAATAGCCAAAACAAATTAAAGAGAGGGATATAGAGTCATCTGCCATCACTTGTATGTTCTTTATCTTTCAAAGGCTTCTAGCAATTAATTTGTTGGAAGTTTTATTGTTATCAAGTGAACACTTTATTTTGTAGGACATTATGAGTAAAATATGCTGTAATGCAGACAAACAATGACAATGGTTGTTATATTATAAATCTGCTTCCAAAACTGACTCATGCACTGAGAGTTTAGGATCTTTCTAAAGTAACATATTTGTTTGCTTATAAGAAGTAAAGGTCCTTCTGTATGAGATTTAAAATTTAATCAGAATAAAAAAGGCACTCAGCAAAGTCTGATTAGGAATACAGTAATCTGTGGTTGCATAATTAAGGGTGAATCATTTAAACAATTATTGATGAATGAATATAGAAATGTTAAAAACCATCAGCATGTCCTTCGCACTCACAGAAGATGACACAAAGTGCAATGAGATGCAGTACAGCCTGTAAAGATCCTCTTCCACAGACCTCATGCATCTGTCACAAAGTTAGAGATCATGCATTAAATCAGTTTATTTCTCCTTTTTTCTTTTTATTAACTTCTTTACATGTTCTGCATTGGTCTTCATCCAGAACTGTCAAAAGTCACTGGGTATTTCAAATCACAGAATATCCTGAGTTAGAAGGGACTCACGAAGATCATGGAAGTCCATCTCCTGGGCTGGGTGTCACTTCAATCTCCTTGGAACACTGCTCAGGGC
>JAOXXN010000395.1:3106431-3167761 GCA_026770055.1 Myrmophylax atrothorax
CAGACAGTTCTATCCCTCTCCCTCTCCCTCGCCCTCTCCCTCTCCCTCTCCTTCTTTTTCTACCCTTCCTTGTCCTCCACAGGAAAGGCACAAAGGTCTCATCATCTCATCACACAGACTCCCCCAAGGATAATGCAGAAATCTTCCCCGAGTGATTCCACTCTCTCTCCTCATCTCTGTCACTTTTGAATATCTCCATTTTTCATCAAAACATTCCATTTGCCTGAAACCATGGATCTCACATCTGGATTAATCCTTTTGCAGTGGATCTCACTGGTATGTAAAAAAATATATCAAATGATGTACTACTGTTTTTAAAGAAGCTGTGTTTTCATCCTAACAATTTTCCCTCCTACTGTCAGGCAGCTATTATTGTTACTCATTTAATGTAAGAATAAAAAGTACCAATAAATGGAAGAAAGCCTGTGAAATGCTACCCTGCCAAAAGCAAAAACTTGACATGTTCCCTTTGCTGCCTAAAAGAAACCTCTAAGATTCAGTTTATGAGTTTTAGAAGTCAAGACATTCTTTAATCAGCACTGGGTCATCATTTTGCCAGAGTGCACACCGAGGTATCTCCAAAACAGCTTATATGTCATCATTACATGAGTATTCATTTTTCATTCCCTGCATTCCTGTTGCATATTCATGGAATATCCCAACACCTATTAGCATATATACATATCCTTATAAGGTCTCTGAGGGGCTTCATCGAGGGTCTTTGGTGGTCTTCTGTGTCTGGAATCCCCAGAGTTCTAAATGACCACCTGAGTTTTCCTTCAAGACAATTACCTCAACTTTCCCTTTAGGCAACTATTCTAAACTTATACTCACTGTGTCTCTTTTTTTCTGAATCAAAGAAAATAGATTCCCAAATGAAATACACCCCTAACAAGCCACCACATTAAGTAACAGGTTCTAATATTAATAATAAATTGGCTATGGGCTTCAGAGAATAGCACATGAAGTTTGGGCTGAAAACTCCTACAACTGCACACAACAGTAAATACCCCTGTAAACAGTAAATTCACTCTTTCAGCTTTCTAATTCATTCCCTTTTCCAACTCTTACTGTATGTTTGTGAGCTGGAATGATTGACTGTCTCTGCAAACACCACTGCCAGGACAGATACAACCTGGCAACCTGCTGAATTGTCAATTGGCTCCCGTTGTGCTCCCTCTCTGGGGATCTTGCAGAGAAAACCTTGCCAAAGTGAATAATTTTCTGTCTTATCACAACACCAAAATCCCACAAGGGTTTTGCAAGAGGAAAGCTGTGCATTCCATGTTTCCCTCTCCTGTATTATGTGGTTTAACTCACTCCCATTTGGGGTATTCAGCTCCTTCTTTGGAGATTTCGAACTTAAGCAGGGGCAAAAATCTAATAAATGGTGATTTCCTGATGCTAATTAATTACAAATGCATCTGTTAAATTTGCAGATTAAATTGTTGAGCATCTCTCACAGGCAACCAAAGGTGACAATTCTGAAGCAGGATTTTGGCAAATCCTTACATAAAATCTCAAGACTGAACCTTTGCAATCCCAGGGAGGACTAGAGAAAAAAAGAAAAGCTGATAGTGTGGGGTTGATTTTTGAGGAGAGGGCTTGAAGCTTTCTCTGGTTTATTCAACTGCCATGGGCAATGGCAAAGCAGATGGGTTGACTGTAATTTCTAGAATGAACGAATGAATGTAAAACTTGATAAAGAGCTGCCTGATTGGAGGCACTTCTCAGCTAATGACCGTCAATTAATGCTAATTTCCAATGAGCAGCAGAGAAAATTACGGATTCCTGCTGGCTACACTGTGCTGTCTACACAGATCAAATGACTTTCTTCTCTGCACGGCTGCATAAAGCCAAGACTGACAAGTATCAGAGCGTAATTCAGACACAAGGCTGATGAATCTGGGGCATCCTGTTTGTGTTTACCACCACACACTTTGCTCACCTGGTCCCACTGCTTTGGTAATTAAGACCCAAACTTAAGACGAGTCTAAAGACAAGTCTTCCCACCTCACTGGTTGCCACAGAAGATACATCTCGGTGATTCCTTCCCTCTGCACCACGTAACACAGAGCTATGGGCAAAGCCGCCTGTGAGTGGGCCTTACCTCTCACACTGCCTTTAGAAGGCTTTAAGAAGGGAGGAAAGAAGACAAGACCTTGGCAAAATGTATAGGAATGGGATGGGAAGTGGTGGAATCCCCATCCCTGGAAGTGTTCATCAGGTGTACAGATGTGGCACTTGGGGACATGGTTTAGTGGTGGACTTGGCAGTGCTGGGTTAACAGTTGGACCTGATCTTATAGGTCTTTTCCAGCCTTATTGATTCTGTGATTCTATGTTTTTCCTAAAAAGCTTCCCCCCCTCAGCAGAAATGATGTCAGTAGTGCTGAGAATCTTGGAGATTTCTGAAGATTTGTTTTCTTTGAGCTCAGGCAGCCTGTAAACAGTAATGTTTGCACCATCAGCTCAGGCTGGCTCAGCAGGGCATCACCTTGCTGCAGCTGGTAACTCTGGGTGGGCCAGCTGTGCCACCTGCCCAGCTGTGCCACCTGCCCAGCTGTGTCACCTCTCCAGGAGCCAGCCTGTGCTATTCCCAAGTGGGATCAGAGGAGATGTCAGTGTGTGTGGTGCCCAGCACTAATTAGGAAGTGTTTGTTCCTAATCGGTTATGTTGTGTTGAGCATGTCAGCTGCGATCACCACCTTTTTGGAGCACGGAGCATGAGCCCACAAAGTTTAACCAACAGCCTTTTCTCATACAAACTGGCTGGAATATGCTGCTGGAAATGAGAAGAATGGAACTGCCAAGGGATCTTTCTGAGAGAACCTTAGGCATATGAAGGAGGCCAGATGGAATGAAATAACACAGAGGAGCTGAGATGTCACATATTTGAGAGCTTCTTAATTTTTTAGTACCATGGAAATGTATTTTGCAAGGCCCTTTGCTACTAAAGCCTCCTTGTTGATCACACATCCCAGCAGACAGTGCAAAGAATGGGGAAAAGCTGTACATTTCCTGGTCATCAGCAAACAAATACAGATAACCAGAGCAGCTCCTCTGGAAAGATAAGCACTACACACTCCTCCCTGTATTTTCAGCCTACTAATTACCATCATTTTTCTCCCTGTCAGCTTACAAACATATTCATTACCATGGGGCATGACTTTTGTTGCACAGTGTTAGTAAGTGAATGAATGAATTCCAAGACAATGCAGGAGAAGCAGAGTTGGCAAGACCACATTCTCCTCACACATTCCTGTCATTATTGTGGGTCAAATAAAGAAACAGGAGGTAGTTATTGCAAACATGCTTAAATGAGACCTGCAAGTGCAGGAACAGAGACATGTGGGGCTTCTGTTCAAAACTCCTAATTCACAAAGGCTGGGACAGCTGGAGGGAGGAATATTCAGTTGAAAGCGAATCCCTGGCCAGTATCTGCCCCCATCTGAGGTAACCACCTTCAGACCCTCTGAAACCAGCACAGATCCAGTCAATTTGGTCAGACGAGCTTGAGGCACAGTTCAAATATGAGCCAAAACAGACCAGATGAATCATGATGGGAAAGAGATTGTTTTCTCTTTTGAAACAAAGGGCTCTACAATGATTGACTCAGTGCATGCTTTGTTAGGATGGACAGGAGCTTCCTATACACGGTCTTTATTTTACTATAGTCTTGATTTTACCCACTATGTCAACCATTCAATTCCTCTTTGCAGTGTGACTAAACACTTCTGATGTTCCTGAGAACCTCAGTTATTTTGTTTCACTCACTGCTACACCACTTAAAATCACATTATTATGGGGAAGCTCAACTTTCTTTGAAAGAAAAAGATAAAGCACAGCAAACTTTTTTTTCTCAATCTTTTTCAACAGATTTCATTATTTTAGAAAGAGTTTTATCTTAGGCATTTAAAGGTCAGCCTGTTCAACCAGCATCTCTAAGGAGCAGCTGACATGAGCTCAAATCTGACAGATTTCACAGGTCCTGTTATCTTTGCTTTGGAAAAAAATTCTCCATCTCCTGATAAAAATATACTGAGAAATTCTAAATCCTGACAAGCATCTTCATTTCTGACTGTTGCTTTTCTCAAAAAAAAGAGGTCAAAGCCTGCAAGTTATTGAAAGAAACAGCTTTCCAGAACAAATGTCCTCCCTTGGGTCATCCAGTGATTCCCCAGGAAAATGCTCTCTTCTGCAGCTCCATCAGTGAGCAGAGTGGCCTCCTCAGTGCTCTGTGAGAAAAACCATCTGTGGGGGCATTTGGGTCACACAGGAGGCTGTATTTTGTATAAGCACACCACATACACTTGCACTCATATCAAAGAATATTCAAATTGGTTGCTTAAATGTAGATGTTTATTGCCTTTTGTGCAGCCTTGAGGCATTTGAGATACCCACACAGGGAAGCGAGACAAGAGACAGAGCCTTTGAGACTTGTGCTTTCCTGGAGTGAAAGTTGGGAGCTGCTGGGGCACAGCATCTCAGAAGACATGAAATATTTATGTTTATTCCAATGAGCCAAGGCCTCATTGTCTTTCCTCACCAGTCCCACAGACATCGAGACCCTTTGCACACCAAGGACAGGACTTCACCTCCCTTTGGTGGTCTGGGTGTCTAATCTAGGGCAGATGTCCAGAGTCCCTGTACAGTCAGAGCAGAGAAAAAGGATGCTCTAGAAGACATTTTCATCCATTTTTTTTCTTGGGGTGAGCTGAGTCATTATATCATTTATTGACTGAAGGATCCTAATGAGCAAAACTGCATCAAGAGTCTGAAGTGAGCTCAGATGAGCTGTATCCCAAAGTGCTGCTCAGCAGGAGCAAAGTTTTTGGGATCTGCTCCATAGCAGAATGCAGCAGAGCTGGAAGGAGCAGCCAAGGCAGCAAGAAGGAGGAATATGGAGTCAAAACTTGGAAATAATCTACAAGCACATGGCTGGGATTGTGCCACCTCTGTGGATTGCTGTTGGATAAACAGCCCCATTTGTTTCAGAAACACCATGTTTCCACTTTGCAAAAGCACACTGAAACACGCTCTACTAAATAGACACAATCCAGCAACCCTCACAAAGGGAAACGCCAGGAGCTCATTACCAAGCACTAGAAACACTGTGACATAAATTCTGCTTCCTTCTGGAAGAAACTTTGGGATTTATTGACTAGTGAAGCTGAAGCGTCTCCATCCATGGAGGTTTTAAAGGAGGTGTTAGACATCCCAGAATAATGTGACCACTTTATTTCATACAAGAAAGATTTAAAGATTGCCTCTTTTGGATAAAGCTGTCTTCATGCAAAAACCTGCAGGCAAAAGAAATTCAGTGCCACTGCCTCCTCTGCAGGATTATGCCAAGCCAACACAAAAGAGAGGGATGCTCCTAGCCAGGATGAGTCACTGATTTCTCTCCAGCCTTTCAGAAAGAACTGGACACTAGTAACAATATAAAACTCTTTTTAAATCATTCTTAGAGTAATTAAGGCACTATGATGTCCTGTCCTTCTCCCTATACATATCTAGGAAACTGGAGGGAAAGATGGGTCTAATTTCCAGCAGTGTGTTAGTGTTTTATAACATGGACAAAAGTTCTTCTGTGCCTTGGCTTCCCCACTGGTGAAACTGGAAGTACTGGCACTAAACTTCACTTCCCAATCCTCTGCCAGGGAGCAGCAAGAGTGGGACAGCCCTGCAAGGGCTTCATGGAAGATCCAAAGCTGACTGAGGACTGATTTGTAGTGCCACCATTTCGATACTGCACAGAAAGCTGCCTAAGAATGACTGAGAATAGGGCAAGTGCATTGGGATGTTTTCCCAGGCTGGGATCCCTTAGGGCTCCTCCACCTGCAGCAGCTCTGGCTTGTGTGACAGCAGGATCCCACCCCACTGTGCCACCGTCCTGTGCAAGCAGATCAGATGAGGGTGCAAGGATTGCACAGGCACAGGCGGATTCAGCTCATGCTGTGCTGACTCCAGGGGCTGTTCCCTGGGTCATGGAATCATAGAATCACAGAATGATTTGAGTCGGGAGGGACCTTAAAACTCAACTTGTTCCAATACCCCTGCTGTGGGCAGGGACACTTTCCATTTTCCCAGGTTGATCCAAGCCCTGTCCAACCCAGCCTTGAGCACTTCCAGGAATGGGGAATCTCAGGGTCAGGTGCGAAGACAAATGCCATCATTTCTGGGTCTGGAGGCTGAGCAAACACCTGCTCCAGGGTCATACTCCATAACCCTGGGTCAAGACTCATCCTGGGGCCGGCGCTTTGCAGGGCAGACACTACAAACACTGCAAATAGAGGCTACTTGAAACACAGCACAGACACACCCACAAAACACCATGGCAGAACAGCTAAGTGAATTTGGAGGACTGGAAGATCAGCCTCTCTTCTGCCTAAGCATATTCTTGAAGATCAGTGGAGAGAGCCTGGTTCCACTCCAGCGGAAGCCACAGTACTAAAGTTCCATTGACTTCAACAGCACAACAACAAAGCTCTGGCACTTCAAAGGCTTCTTTTATGGTGCTTATCCCGTTAATAAGCACCATCTGCTCCTTTCAACAGGACAGCCATCCACTGATTTGCTGACAGCACTTTGCTCTCCAGGGACACAGCCCACGTTTATAGAACCGTGGCAGTTCGCCTGCACAGGCAGAGAGGGCAGTGACAGCTTCCCAGGGCACAGAAGGAGTCCTGGAGTAACAACTGGAGGCTCAGCTTTCAGCACAGGCTTTGTGCTTGTGTGGAAAGTACTCGTGTCTTCAGTTCTGCACCAAAAACCATTCACTCAGCCCAGTCCACAGAGCAGGAGGTGAGAGCTGGGGTTCACATAAAATGGGGCTTTTTGTTACACAATTAGCATTTGTATCAGTCAGGGAGTTGGAGCAGCACTTTGTGGAGCCCAGAATGCAGCAGCTGAAGAGCATCCTTTCTCTTTTTAAAGCTGGGACAACTCAGAGCATAAAAGCAAAATTTTTGGACAAAAAAACTGTATAAATTTGAGATATTCAAAAGTCATTTGGACATGGGCCTGGACAACCAGCTCTAGGTGGCCCCACTTGTCAGGGGACTTGGACTAGATGACCTCCAGAGGTCACTTCCAACCTCAACCAGTCTGTGATTCTGTGAAATCTTTTTAAATACAGGAATAACCTATCTGTTGAGCTCCATTCAGTTTTCCTGGAGAACAATTTGATATCACCATGGACAGCCCAGGGTTTTATATATGTCACACACACAAAGTAAATCTATATATGGCCCAAGAAAGAAATGAAACAAGAGGTAGGAAAACAAGTCTTGCTCTGAATTCTCATCTCAACCTAGAGGAATATCAGATTCCCAGCAAAGAGAGACAGACCCAGGTACCAATGATGTGCTCAGGTGCTTCTCTTTATTGAGGGGGAAGAAATATTCCTGGTACTTGCACTTAATTTTGTGACAAGTGGTGAAGTTGTGAGGCTAATGCTGACATTGGCTGCATCACAGGACCTCAGGAACATGAGATAGCTCAGGCTGGAAGGGATCTCAAGAGGTCTGAGGGCAGTGCAGGTTGCTCAGGACTTTATCCATCTGGGTCTTGGCAATCATCAGGGATGGACACGGCACTACCTCGCTGGAGAACAGGAACATGCAGGACAATGTGGGAGCTGGTGGTGATCCTGGTGGCACTCTGCTTATCAGTGGCTGCTGGATGGACACTGAGCATTGATCTGTGCCCTTATCATGGAATCTTGGAATTAACAAGGTCAGAAAAGACCTGTGAGATCATCGAGTCCAACCATTAACCCAGCACTGCCAAGTCCACCCCTAAACCATGTCCCCAGGTGCCACATCCACAGGTTTTTTGAACACTTTCAAGGACAGTGATTCCACTACCCTGGGCAGCCTGTTCCAATGCCTGACCGCCCTTTCAGAGCAGAAATTTTCCAAAATATCTGACCTAAACCTCCCCAGGCATGACTTAAGGCTGTTACCTCTTGTCCTATGACTTGTTCTCTGGGAGAAGAGACCAACCCCTATCCAGCTACACCCTCCTTTCAGGGAGTTGTAGACAATTATCAGGTCCCCCCGACCCTCCTTTTCTCCAAGCTGAGCCCCTCCAGCTCTTTCAGCTGCTCCCCGTCAAATTTGTGCTCCACACCATTCCCCAGCTCCATTCCCTTCTCTGGACATGCTCCAGATCCTCAATGTCCTTTTTGCAGTAAGGGGCCCAAAACCAAACCCAGGATTTGAGGTGTATTGACTTGGCATGTACAGCCTCATTCTGCAGATTAGTACTAAGTCCCCCTTTATTTCTCTTGCTGTTGCTACATGATAACAGCTCTCTTACCCTGCCCTGGTGGTTACAAACAAGCTGATTTCAAGAGCTTCAAATTAATTGCACAGCAAATGAAATCACCCATTCAAAGAGCAAAGCTACTTGGGTTGTTTTCACATCTACTCTGCTCTTGGAAAAGATTGGTGTTGAATGTGAGTATTTTGTTAATTTTGAAAGCCCAGTGCTTGCTCAAGGTTTTGTTTCAAATAAAGGACTTGGATTGCTCCAAAGAAAATGGGAGAGCATGAGAGATGAGTGAAGGTGTTTCTAATGCCACTCAAAACTACGGCTGCCTGACAGCCCATCACAGCCCACACTGAGCAGATAACAAAGAAATGGGGCTTTTTTCATTCCCAGCCCTCTTTTGTGTCCTTTAAAGCATCCTCTGCTTTGAAGTAGCATATAAAATACAAGAACCAGGATGCCACTCATTTTCTTCACCTCTAAAAGAAGTGAAAAAAAAAAAAAGACAACAAACCTTGAAATGTCAATAATCTCTTCTTCCCTGAGCAGGCACCCAGCAAATCCCCATGACTGCTGTAAAGCACTTACTACCAACTTCTTCACTCTGGAAACGTGGGCACTTCACCATGATCCCTCACCTGGGCAAGATTCTAAATATTTATAAACAGCTGACAAGAGATTTCCTTGCTGGGTGTCTCACAATGTGAACCAGCAGTGATTTGAAGACTTGGGGATGCAGAAGTGTCAATAATGCTCTTGGTGTCTCCTTTCAGGATGGTAACTGAATCACCAGGACCAATACCTGGAGCTGGAGGGCTCACAGAGGTTTTTCATAAAATATTTGGGTTCCAAGTCCTGCTAGCAGAACTTCCACCCCATTTTTTATCAGCAAGTTTGGTTTTTAAGGTTTCTTGGCTGAATCCAAAGGGTTTGCTGGCTTTTGGCTAAAAGCGCACCCTAAACATGAGAGTAAAGCTTTGATGGATGAAGACTTTAATTCCTCTGGCCTTTCACTTGATTTAAAAGAGATAAATTTGTGAACTACTCACTAGGTCTCTGAGGAAGTCACAGAAGCTGATGAAAGGCCTGACTTGGATTGCTCTCTTCACCAGTCAGTTTGTCCTCTGTAGACAGATAAAACCACTTTGGAAATTTGAGTATTTCTACCCTCTAAAAACTACTTTATTATCCTTATAAAGTCTTATAGACTTTATATATAGAAATCCTGACTATCTTTTCTCAAGTGAAGTGAAGAAGAGTAAATGAGTCTTGAGGAGGGTGACAGAAGGATTAAACAAAGCTTCATCTAAAAGAAGAAACAACAACCATCCCATCCAAAGGAAGCTTGTTCTCTAAGCACAGGGTTACTCTTTTCCTCAGTCCAGGGAAGTCAGTGTTGCTTCTCTCCTAAGATGGATTTGTACTATATGGAGGATGTATCTGAAAAGCACTGCAAGGAGAAAGGAAATATTCTCTACACTAGAAGGCAAAGTGAGAGAAAGACCAATGGTGTGGCTGAGCAGTCAAGTGAAGGCTCAAGGCCAGGCATGAGAATAGGACATTGATTATCTCGATGATTATGATTACATTTATTGCAAATACAGTGCCTTAATATTGCCAGTGAAGTATCTAAATAACTACTCTATGATCTATACAGTTTAAACTATTGGTTTAAACTATTTTATTTTATATAGATTACTGTAGATTATAGTACAATTGGGTTATGGTCCCTCCTGTTGAGTCACGAGCTTTGGTGAGTTCCACTCTAACAGAAGTCTGAGAGCAACTTGGCCTCTTGGTCTCAGATTTGCTCAGTAGTCTATGCCAAAGGGTTACAACATAAGCAGGTTTGGCTACAAACACAGGTTTTCAGTCTCTGGCCTTGTAGAACTCACAATTACAAAGCAACAAGGCCCCTATTGAGCTACTTTGGGATTTTACCTCTGTATTTGATCAGATTTTAGTGGGTTTTATTCATCCATCCAAAAGTGAGTGTTCCCTGTCTTCAAGCTGGACATACCATGCAGGGACCCCTGCCAGGGTGGGACACACCCAGCTGTCTGCAGTCTCAACAGACCAGTTTGCCCTGTTGGCCCAGTCTCCAGCAGCATTTTATCCCCCTTTTCACCAAAGTCAATAGCAAACACCTCAGCTCTCCCACCTCTGGAATATATTATTTATAGGAGCATCCAGATAACTCCTTCTGTAATACCCCCTTGGTGTTCACAGAATCATAGAATGGTCTGGGTTGTGACCTTAAGGATCATCCACTTCCACCCTCTGCCATGGGCAGGGACACCTTCCACTATCCCAGGTTGTTCCAAACCCTGTCCAAACTGGCCTTGAACACTTCCAGGGATGGAGCAGCCACAGCTTCTCTAACCTGTGCCAGGGCCTCCCCACCCTCACAGGGAAGAATTGCTTCCTAAAATCTAATCTTAACCTGCTCTCTTTCTGTTTAAAGGCAAAGTGTTCTTATCTTAGTGCAAACCACAGTGGCCATCTGAGAGTGTGAAAGGGAGCTGGGGAATGCACATGGGATGTAGTCAAAGATTTGACTCCCTTTCATCACCACCACACGGGGCAGACCTGGACATTTAGTCACACGTTTATCAGCAGCTTTGCCCCAGCTGTTCACAGCTCTCACGGCTGTTTGCAGCAGGGCACACTGGGCTTCCCCCGAGCCCTGCACCTTGTCACATGGCAGGTCAGAGGAGGCACACCACCTCCTCGGCCTCCTGCTGAGTAAATTCACACATGCCTCTTTTCTTTAGTCTCCATTGACAAATTCCAGAGTGGAGTGGGGTTGGTAAGAGTCAGGAGAAGAGAGGAACCAGAGCATTGAGGTTTGGTCCTTCAGGGACCTGCTGACAGCAGCATTTACATGGCAATATGTGCACATCTGTCTGAGCCAGGATTCCCAGGCAGCATGCAGAAGCCAGGTCGGGCAAGCCTGGGGTGTGATTCATCTCAGCCAAGGGGAGTTGTCTAAATTAGTTAGAGCAGGTGATTCATGGCCCTGAATTTCTTCCACTGAACATAAGCTTCTCTCACTACCAGGCAGTCTGGCTCTGCTGCAGGGATTTGAAAGCAAAGGCTTCCTCTTCCTGGAAATGTCAATTCCCTCCAGGCAGGGAAACTGAGGTCCAGCACAGGTCAGGCTCATGACCCAATCCACTTTCATAATCTGGACTTGGAAGTCACCTACCAGTCCCAGGGAGACGTTTGGTTCCCTTTCAGTGAGATGTGGGGATTGAAAGACATCACACGACAAGCAGCACTCACTGCTCGAGCAGCTACAAATTCATTGCACGTAACTATTGGTAGGGAGGACCTGTAGGGTTTTTTGAGGAGGAGGGATGAGGCCAGGAGAGGTAAGAGCATTGGACAGCAGCTGTTGTGTTAGAAAGGCACTGGGAAGGCTGTCGTGTTACACAGCAGAGCTGTGCTGCCTTAAACCAGCTTCTGAGAGGCTTCTCTGCTCTACTACTGGTGTGCTGATCAAGCTTGGGCATATATCATTTAGACATTGCTAGTTGTTTGGGGGGATTTTTTATGTTGTCTTATAATGGGATTGTTGTTAGGGGAAAGAAAGTTACAACCACAGTGAAGAGGACTCAAGGCATGAAAGGGTGGTGGGTGCAGGTATCGGTACCAAGGTCCTTATAACATCCCAGTTCCCTGCTCACCACGTGGAAGACTTGGAGATGTTTGATCCCTCCCACAATGGTGACAGCGCTCAGGGCAGGGTGGGTAGGGCAAGGAGGAGTTTCTGGTTTGGGGCCATCACAGTCATAATACTTCTTTCTCCCTCCTGACAGAGGGGGAGGGAGGCACCAGCCCTGACTGCAGCTCCCCAACACAAACCCAAACAACTGAACCTCCAGGAAGAAAAAGCCCATTGCTTGTAGAACAGAAAGGCAGATGGGTCACTGAGATCCATCCAGGCTTGAAATCAATGCTGGGGCCATTTGTGCTTAAACTAGTTTTTCATTTCAAGCTCTTATCAGTTGAATATGGTGGAAGCCACAGACCCTGCGGTTGTTTTCATGGCAGCAGGAGGGGAAACCGTGGGCTTGGGCTGCACAATGAAGCTGTAGGAGAATGTGGGCCAAAAAAAGAAAAGCTTTCCTTGCTATTCAGAAGCTCAAAAGCAATTAAAGAAAAGCAGGGAGTTTGGAATAGCATAGAAAATTACTTGTCATTTTGAACACTTTATTCTCTTGTATCACATTTGCTTTACTGTGAGAGCTGTTTCCTAAATTAATAAAAACACACTACAGTATAACAAGGCAGCGAGGGGCTCCCTCAGCTTCAGCTGGAACCCACCATGCAAATTTCAGAGATTTGCAAATCTCAGGAACAATCATGAACTCACCTGAACAAATAGCTCCCTGCTGCTTATCTCTCTCCACACTGAATTGTCCACCCCTCCTGCACTGTGTGTACCCAGCACAACAACCCACCTCACACCCTCAAGCCTCCTGACGTGATTAACTGTGGCATCTTTAATAAAACCTGTGGCAATATTTCCTGCTAAAGCAGAGTGAAGATTTCTTTTACCCATCCTCCTTTATTTTGCCAAATTCCATTTTTATTTCATTGTATAATTAAACAGGCACTGGAGCATATGACAGCTTGGCTTAAATTTAGTTCTCACTTCTCCTCTGCAGCCCTGTCAGATACAGTTGGCCAGTCAAACACAGAGTTGGGTTTGTCTGGAAAAGCAACACAGAAATTGCCAATCTGGATCAGATCTTCACTTCATCAAGTCTAACATCTTGTCTCCAACAGCAACCAGCATCAGGCACTCAGGAGAGTGAGAGAAGCACCAGGTGCTGGAGGAGAAATCTGCACCAGTACACAACCTGCCCAAAGGGGAAGGTGTTCCTCACCCTGGGGATCCTCTGCCATGAGAGGGTGGCTGTGCACAGCACAGGAAGGACACACACTCACACAATCCGCCTGCAGCCTGGGTAGCTGCTGAGCTTTGTGTTCACTCTGAGTGGCTGTGGAACAGTCCAAGCCACTTCGAGCTTTCCCAGCAAGGCAAAAATTATGGTGTGTGCAAAGCCTGGAGGCTGCTCAAAGGCTTAGACCTTACCAAATGTCAGAGGGTAACATGGGACAGATTATTTTCTGCAAAATGCAGAACTCCACACACTGTAAGACAGAATGTGACATCATTTGGGTCCTACACAGATCTCTACACCAGGGAAGTGCAGCACAGACTTTGCTGGTGTGCAGGGCTGTGAGATTTATTCAATTTTTACCCTTTCCCCGTTTAGGGTTTCTTCTCTAGTTTAATTTGTTTCACCTTCCCACTAAACACCAAACATCTGCAAGCTGGTTATAGGCACCACTGCACTAACTTGCTTCTGTTCCTTGATACCCTTCCCAGCTCTGTGCAGGTCTGTTCCTCCAGGCAATTATTCCTGTAACTGGATAAGCTTGAGCTATGTCTTGCCTTTTGGTGACCTGACATGAGGATTCATCTCCCAAAGGAGGACAGGGCTTGGACATGCCATGCCGGCACCTGTATCTTCCTTGGAATGACGGTCCGTGTCAAGACATCAGGTCATGATGAGGTGGGTAGAGGATTTGCCAGGTGAACAGTTTAGGGGATTGGGGTGTTTGATAGGAAGGGGATTGAGGAAAGGAGCTTGGGGATGAGATCCCAGTCTGGGGAGACACTGGGAAATAGTTCTCATTTAAATAATAGCAAACAACAGCAAATATGTAATCCATATTTGAGAAACAGAGAGAGAGAGGATGTTAACAAAACACATTCACATGCATTTATACATACTGCCTAAATGTAAGAAGACTTTTTTAGACCAAAAGTGAAGGATTACCCTAAAACCCCACAAAAATCCCACTATGTAGCAGAACAAATTCCCCAAATGTGAGGTTTTCCAAGCGGGAGAACCGGGAAGAGCTTTCACTGGCATCTAGTGGTGCATTGCAGAGGCAGCTGATGGCACAACTGCACTTCCAAAGAGGATTACCCTGGGACAGCGGAGACAGTTCAGGCTGGGGGGGAGGGTCACCACTTCCAAACTGGGCTTAGGAAGAGGCAGTTTTGGACACAGCCTATCTCTGCCCTGACAACTGCATTTATGAAGCCCTTTTGGGGATGAACATAAGGTGTTCTGAGTCTATTTTTGACCACATGAGCAAAACTTTGGGATCATACCAAGGAATATTTTATCTCATTTTTCTTGGATTCTGGGACTTTGCACGGGCCTGAGGGGACATCAGGAAGATCTGGTCTGTTTGAAAAAGAGCTGAGGGTGGAACTCATCTGAGGAAATGCAGATGTCAACGGAGAGAAATGGGACCTCTGAGGGCACAAGTCAACCATCCTTGTAGAGGTGTCCACTTTGGAAAAAGGTTAATTGTATCCCAGTGGATGAAAGGACACTGACACAGCTGGAATGGAACGATCCTGGTCCCTTCCTCCAGAACATTCTGGCAGCAAAGGAAGCACACAGACAGTCCTTGCCCCAGGTGCTCCATGTGAGCCTCTCATCCATGTCCTGTCCCAAACTCTCTCCCTCCATGGTGTCACACACCCAGATGAGATGGAGCTGCTGACTGGCACCACAGATTTGGGGGAAGGTATTATGGAAACAGGAAGGACAGAAAGTGGGACATATTGCCTAAGGAGTTCTGAACATGACTTGGGGTCTACTGTGGCCCTACACTGTGGTCTGTCCTGTCTTTCTGGGACCTACTGTGGCACTCGTGCCTCAAAGCTGAACAGCTTCAGTAAAGCAAACTGAATGAGGCTTGTGTATCTTCTGCTGTGCATATACTGGTATAAAGATGGTTCAATTTTTATGACTTCTTTCCTTGCTGGGCTGGGATACAAGCTGGAATGTGGGTACATCTTCAAACTGGTGCTGCTGCCTCATACTGCTGGTTTGTACTGGGGCAGGAAATACATCAGCAGACTTTAGCCCAGGCATGTACAGTGTGTAGAGTAAATCTGAACTCCAGAGAACCTGTAACTTTCAATTTCCCTGTGTGATCCAAGCCAGACACCTCACCATATCCTGCCTCAGTTTCCCTGGATCGAAGAGGAGGAGAACAGCACGTTTGCAGCCTTGTGTCATCTTTAGGACAGGATTGGAGGGGCTGATGGATGCAGGAATGAGTGTTATTGACCACAGAGACATAGGACAGCACCTAGTTAGTGCCCCAGGGAAGAGCCATGCTGCAGTAGCTTTTCATCATTCCCATGCTCCTAAAACCCTCCCAGGGAAGCATCCTGGGCTAGAGCTTGCTGCTGATTCTCTAAGTCTCATTGTGCAGGTCAGATTCAGGAAGGTTTGGGTGCTTCCCGTGAAGTCGTGCTGAGGCTCAGCCTCTCACAGGGTGTGCTCGTCCCTCTGCTGAATCTACTCCACGAGCCTCAGTGTCCACCCTTGTCAAATCCACACACTCCTCTGTGCTGTCACTGAGAATTAAAGGAATCCTTTGCTGGTAAATGTGCACAAGTCTCTGTTGCTGCCTCCCCTCCAAGGGGGACTGCAAACTGCTACAGACAAAAAAAAAATCCCCCCTGGAATGCATCTTTCCCCTCCTGTCACTTCCTGGAGCAAGTCCCAGACAATCAGCCCGGGAGGGAAGAATGATGCTTGCCGTGCCTCAGGATGTTTTTCTTCCCACAACAACAACAAAAAAAGGGAACACTCTCAGCTGGGGCAAGAGGGAAATGTCCTGCTGCTGACCCAGTGGCCGTAGGAGCAGGGAGGGCAGGATGGGGATCAGAGATGCAGAGGGGGAACTACAATTCCCAGAAGGCAGCGCAAGCCGGGGACCCTTCCAGCTTCCCAACAACATCGCGGTGCAGAAGAAAGACACATCAGGGAGAAATTCCCCTCAGCTCCCTCACAGCGCTCCCGCCAACACCTTGGCGTGCCGTGGAAATCCCTCTGGGCGTTGCGAGCCGAGAGCATCTTCCCTGTGTGCCCCCCCTGCTCCGCAAGCCTTTGCTCTTCGGCTTTGTTTGGCTTCACCCTTCCTCCGGTAGCTCTCTCTGCTCTGGCCACAGACTTCCTTTAGGTCAGCCCAGCTCTGGCCGCGACACAACTTCCAGTCAAGTCACACACACGGTTGTGCCGCCGAGGATGCCTCGGAGGAGGGAGATGCGCGCCCGAACCTGAGGGACCGCTCAGGTAAGAGGCGTTCGTTCGTCCTGGTAGCCCAAAGGAAAGACGAAGCAACTCCCTGGCATCTAATAATGCCCTTGATTCACACCCTGAGTCCCAGGGCTTGCAGAGCTGGAAGTAAAGGGAGGATTTGCATCTGCAGAGACCGGGGTTTAAAAAAACCAAAACCAAATAAGTGAAAGGTAGAGAGTAGACAGGAGTTTCTTCTTTTACCCTTTTTAAAGGATGAATTGGTTTTGTCAAAAATCCAGGCAATTGAAGCGCTGCTGCTGGTGGGATGTGTCTGCAAGGGACAGGCGTGAGCATCCCTGGCGAGCGGAGAGGCCGCGGAATCTGCAATGAGCCAGAGGCGGCTGCGGCAGAGCGTGTCCCCCCAGCACCATCCACACCCCACAGGAGGGTCCCTGGGGCCGGGAGGCTCAGTCCGCTCAGGGCGTTAATGACCTTCCTTAATAAAAGTGCAAGGCTGAACTTTTTTCAGTCCTCTTTCCAGCCTGGCTGCTGCTGAGGCTGTGTCCTGCGTTAAAGTAAAACCTGTTGTAGTGTCACGGAGCAGCTCCCCCACCTATGGAGAAATCCTGGCCCCTCCCCTCCAAAGGCAAACGCTAAACTCAGTTCCTGCTGCGAGTGCTTTGTCTCTCCTGTTTCCCTATAATTTTGCAGGTAGTTGGTTTTTTTGAGTTCCTTTTATCAGCATCATCAGCATCATTATCATCATTATCATTATTGATTTTGTTTTCCTGTGGTTCTTCTGTAAAATCATGGAGAACTCAGCTCAGACAAGAGCACCACTGTGCTTTGGTCATAACTGTTACCAGCATCAGCGGGGATCCAAATGGATCAGATGGATGGTAAACGTAACTAAATCCGAAGTAATTTTCCCTATTATAACCAAAATCTGAAACAGGAGCCCACTTCATTTTCCACTTTGACCCTTCTCCTCTGAGGAACTGCAAACTCTGCACTGCAGCTGTGCTTGGGTATTTATACTCCACATCTCCCACCACTTGTCCCCTGATCCCTGGCATCCCCCCTTGGTGACAGGCTCCCCAGGGACTCATCTTCTCAACCACAGCCTTCTTGGCATCCCAGACCTCCAGGCATGAGGTGTCACTGACAACACGTGTCCTTGCTGGCCTCCTGCCTCATAATTGGAGATTTTGGCAGCCTCACCTCCTGCCACAGTACCATCAGTGAAATCCTGCCCAGCCACATATGCTCTTGTTGACAGTCATCTCCAGCACCACTGTCTTCCTCCTCACAGCCTTTTTGGCTCCTCTCCCTGCTGCAATTCACACTCCTGATAGGAGATGTTGCCCACATCTTTGATGGCCCTAATTTATTTATTTTTTCTAATGGAAATACATAGGACCCAGACCATGCTGCCAATTTAACCCTCTTGAGGAGGACAAAGTCACTTTGACTTCTCCATCTTCCCACTGAGGACAGCACTGACCTGTCCTCCCCTGTGCATGGAGATCTACCAGCCCAAAGCAGGACACCCCAGTTTTGCAAGTGGTGCCAAATTTGGGGTTTCTTCTAAGTTCAGGGGATTTGGGTTGCTGCACAGTCACTCACCAAAAAGTAGTCTAAGTACAACGCAAAGTTCATTACTTAATTAACATATTAACTTACATATCTTTGTGGTCAAAGGACAGAGGGCTGTTCTAAGAGTAAATCACTAGTGCAGCAATAGCAGAGCTGAAACCTCTGTGTCATTACAGCAGTGAATGCATCACAGATCCCCCATTGCCAGGGGAAATCGTCCTGTTTCTGCCCTCTCTGCTGGTGTCCAGCTGGGCCTGTGGTTTCCCAGGTCTCAGGTTCAGTCTTCCCTGCAGCCACCAAGGTGTCACCCATTGTGTTGACACAGTGAACACAGGAGGTGGAGAAGAAATAATAACCTAATTATTTTCATTTTATTTTTTCAGTCTGGCAATTAACAGTCTCCAAGAATACCAGAGAAGCCTTTCCATGAATACCAGAGAGGGCTCTCCAGATGAGAGGAGGAAGGAGCTGGAGTTACAAACATTGTGTCTACAAGCCAAATTGTCAGAAGGCTGAGGAGTGAGGAAGACCACACACCCTGTGTTGGCCCAGAGCTGGCCCAGAGCAGCAGCACCCTTTTCCTACAGGGAATAAAGTGCATCCACTCAAGTACACTTTGATATGTGTGTCCTGATGGTTTTTGTATCCCCACAGACAGTCCCTCCTCATAACTTTGTGGCTTTGTGGTACCCATGAGCTGCTTGGCAGCCCCCCCACAACAGGGGCTGCTGCCATGAAGGACATGGTTAAGCACAGTGTGTTGAAGACCCACCCATGTCAGGAGTGTGGTAAATCCTTCAGCAAGAAGGGGAATCTGAAGAGACACCAGCAGATCCACACAGCTGAGGAGCTCTTCACCTGTGGGGAGTGTGGGAGGTGCTTCACCACCCGGGGCCACCTCACAACCCACCAGAGCATCCACATGGGAGAGAACCCCTTCTGCTGTGGGGAGTGTGGGCACTGCTTCTGCCTGGGGATATGCCTGGCTTCCCACCAGGAGACACACACCAAGGCTGGTCCCTTCCTCTGTGCCTGCTGTGGCAAGAGCCCGAGCACCAAGATCTACTTCAACATCCACCTGCGGACCCACAGGGAGAAGAGGCCATTTGCCTGCATGGAGTGTGGGAAGAGCTTTGTGAACAAGGGCACCCTCACCACCCACAGGGAGATGCACAAGCGGGAGAAGCCCTTCAAATGCCCCGAGTGCAGCAGGTGCTTTGGGCAGAGTGCCACGCTGGTGGCTCACCAGAAGATACACCTCCATGGGGGTCCTTTCATCTGCACAGAGTGTGGGAAGAGCTTGAGCACCAAGAGGTATTTCAATATCCACCAGAGGAATCATGCTAAGCAAAAGGGGCGCATCAACAGTATGTCTCTACAGGTCATCCAGGTGAAAGAGGAGCCTGGTTTGTCCTTCAGGTCAGAGGAGAGTATGTTGGAGACTGTGGCCCATGAAGGAGATGTGGCCCAGGAGTGTAGCATACCTAGAAACCCATCCAACCCAAAAAACCCTCCTTGGAAAATGCAGGTGAAGGAGGAACCAGAACCACCCACTGGTGACACAGCAAGCACTACTGCAGTAGCCTGCCAGAAACTTTACATCAAGGAAGAGCCACCAGAAAACCCAGACTATGGAAAGCTTTTTGATCCAAAGATCCCACTGCTGGCTTTACAGGGGAGACAGCCTAAAAAGGAAGAAGATGCTGATGGGAAGCACAAACAGGAAGGCCCCATGGTCAGTAACCATATGCTCCATGTGAAGGAAGAACCAGAGGAAAGCATTGACTTTGGGATGCATTATGGACAGAAGCCAAATCTCAGTGCTATCCAGAGGATCCAGGTTAAAGAGGAACCTGGTGTGGAGGCCAGCCACCAGCAGAGCCAGAGCCCAGAGAGGAAGCAGAAGAAATGCTGTCACCCCTCCAAAGAGGGGATGCTGGAGAACCGGGAGAAATCCACGTCCAAGAAAGATCCATCAGCAAAAGA
The DNA here is from genome assembly GCA_026770055.1 of Myrmophylax atrothorax. Taxonomy (NCBI): domain Eukaryota; kingdom Metazoa; phylum Chordata; class Aves; order Passeriformes; family Thamnophilidae; genus Myrmophylax; species Myrmophylax atrothorax. The sequence continues at coordinate 3,126,419 of JAOXXN010000395.1, forward strand.
ATTTCCCAAGGGTGAGCGGATGTTTTCCTGTCCTGAGTGCGGGAAGAGTTTCAACCAGAAGTCCAATCTGACCAGGCACAGAAAGATCCACACGAGCGAGGGGCCCTACAAGTGCGGGGAGTGCGGGGAGAGCTTCCGCATGAGCCGCAAGCTGGTCCGGCACCAGCGCACCCACCTGAGCGAGCCCTTCAAGTGCTCCGAGTGCGGGAAGAGCTTCACCCAACGCTCCAACCTGGTGCGGCACCAGAGGATTCATACCAAGGAGGAGCCCTACCAGTGCTCAGAGTGCGAGAAGACCTTCAACCAGAAGGCCAACCTCTTCCGCCACCAGTCAATCCATGCCCGCATGGGGCCTTGCAAGTGCACCAAGTGCGGGAAGTGCTTCCCCCACAAGCGCCACCTGATCAAACACCAGCTGCTCCACTCCCGGGGGGGAGCCTACAAGTGTGGGGTCTGTGGGAAGCACTACCGGCTGAAGAAGTACCTGAGGAGGCACCAGAAAATCCACGTGCGCGAAGGAGCTGCTCCCTGCTCGGGTCTTGGGGACACCACACGGACTGGGCCCCAGTACACTGAGCAGAGGGCACTGGCCCCCATGAAGAGTGAGGAGGACAGCTGAGTGGTGTGATGCCTGCTCCCATGGGAAAATCCTTTGGGAAAAGGGAAGAGATGGAAGCAATCTGCTTGCCTAATGTGTGTGGGTGGGCAGGTCAACCTGAAGGTTTGTTGAGGTCAAGGGGGCAAAGCACTTCTGGAAAACAGTCCTCTCACACTTTTCTGAGGACAACCCCTCACTTGTTCAAACGTGTGGGATGGGGCAAGGGAGCCAAACACTTGGAGGTGGAGGGGTAAGAGCTTGGCATCCTTTGTAATGGTGTGTGCTGCTAAAGGCTGCCAAAGTAGTGGATGGCAAAATTACCTTGTGTGGCCAATATGTAGCCAGGAGGACCAGGCAGGATTTCTTTTTGTTACATTCCTGTATTTCTGAGAAAGATGAAGGGAACCTCTCCCATGTAGGCAAGGATTTAAAGCAAGGGCCAAGTCTCCTTCTTCTCCCTCCTGCATCTCTGATCCACACCTTGATTCTACTGGGCTGATGACCCCTTGTCCACTGGGTGGTACAGATCTGGGAGAAACTACTGCCGGCCAGACCAGGGTTTAAGCCTTGAATCCCCCAAATCAGTCTCCCAGATTGACTTAAACCAGGTCCCTGAAAGTGAGTTTTGCAAAACCAATGACTGTTTTCCCAGAGCCAGCTCAGACACCACAGGAGCATGCTCTGGTTTGTGTTCCCATAACCCCAATGTGTGGGTGTAAATGAGAGTGACTTTTCTCAGCACCGAGTTTTACATCCCTGCTGAGCAGGTGACTTTACAACCACAAGTTCCAAAGGCATCAGTGACTTCCAGCTTGAGCAACTTGAGCTGGCTCTCAGCACCTGCTTCCCTACCTGGTACTGAGATGCTCTTGCGAGGATATTGATTGTGTTGGGCATGATTTAGGGAATTCAAGCCAAGCAGCAGAACTACTTGCATAAAGTCTTCAGGCTTTATGGACTGGAGAACTGAAAATTATTTCCCTATCAGGATGTTTGCCCTTCCTCTCCCTGGTGTAAAGGGGACTGTGTAGCTACTCAAAAACCTGGAGAGTGAGCAGTGATTATTGCTCACTGCTGATGATTTGAGTGTTCCCTGGTTGGATGAATCTTTGTGTCTTGAAAGTCCCTGGTGAAGTGGAGTTGTGGATGGAATCCGCAATTCCCTGAGCCACTCCCCAAGACTTCTGTGCACACTTCCATGTGGCCATCTGGCAATGCCAAGCAGACACATATTGGGGTTCCTTGTGTTGCTGTAATATGTAGGGTCCGAGAAGCAAGTGGGAAAGTGCTAAATGGTGAAATAGAAATCTGTCTGGTTCTGTGCAAGAGAAGATGCCCATTCCCATCCCCAGGGCACACATAGCCTCCTCACCTGAAAACTGTAGATAAACTGGATCTTATGAAGCTTCCCCTCAAAACCCCTCTGACCTGGAGGAGATACTTTTTTGGGGCAGAAAAGGCAGTCATACAGGGGAAAATGAGTTTAGGTTGTTCTAGGGGAGGCTGAGGAGCATCCTTATTAGAAAAATTAGTCTGGGCCGTAAGGTGGGTAGAAATCTCTCTGCAGGGCTAAGAAACCATTTTTTTGGGAACAATATAGCTGTGCCAAACTAGCCAAGGAGAACAGCCTCTTTTGGGCTTGATGAGAGTCAGGGGTACAACAGAAACTGTCAGTGAGAGAAGATGATCACCAGATGAATGGCATTTACTTCCTTTTCATAGCTGAGGGTAGTCAGGGTGTAGAGATTTTTGCCAGGAAGAGGAACAGGTGTGAGAGGTTTGCCAGTTGAATTATTGTGTCCCTGCAATAAGTCAATGCCAGTAGGTTTCCCAGACATCACTGGATCTTCCATCATTGGCCATGGACACTGTGGGTGTCCTAGCTTTTTGGGAAGATGAGGGCTGATGGTTTGTAGTATCTCCTCAATAAACATTTATTTGAAAAAAAAAAAAAAGGAAACAAAGTGAACATCTTTTCTGTTGTTTTTTGGAGTTTTATTATAAACTATCAGTGAGAGAACAACACTACATTCTACACACAATGCAACAGGTGAGCAGTGCCAGAGCCAGATGTGTACCAGTGGTAGCCAAATTGGTTTATCCAGGGATTATCACAAAATCACAGAGTGGTTTGGGTTGGAAGAGACCTTAAAGATCATCTAGTCCCAAACCCCCCTGCTGTGGGCAAGGACACCAGGATTGGACAAAGCTCATTCCTCGCAGTAGCAAAACAGCCTTCATCCTTTTCGCCCCAAACCCATTAAAAGGGCTCCCAGATAGTAATAAGAAAATGCTTAAAGTCCAAATCATTGCCTCGTTTTTCACTGCATAGGTTTTTATGCAGATACCCACATGTGTCAGCATTCACTGAGCAGTCTGTCCCCAAGTGAAAAGGATGCCCACAAGGTCTGGTTTTGCTTTGAGGTCTGTATAAATTCAGGTTCTTCAAACTGAAACCAATGGAGTTCAACCAAAGTAAAAGTTAAGTTAATGAAGATAGATCCAAGATCTGATGGCTTTTTTAAAAAGAAACCTTCTGGTCTTGCACCCTGGGTCAGGTAAGGCTTGTTTTGCGACAACTGCTGTCGTGTTTCTAGGTGTGCACATTGTTTCCATGGATTTCAGGAGGAATTTGGTGGAGGATCACCTCGTTGACTCACTGACCATCTGTGTATATGATCTCAGAGCTGTCTCCAGCATTCAGCATGGCCCGTCTGGATGGAGATGGAGATGGAGACAGGCTGTGGTGGGGAGCACTTGAATAAGAGAGAATATTCCGTACTTTGGTGGGACACGTGGAGCTAAACAGTGTTTGGTGTATCCTGGTGTCGTGGGAACAGAGGGTCCATGGCTCCAGAGCAAACAACTGCTCCAATTTAAGTGCCCTGAGATATTTACTTTCCCTCTGAGGATGTGACAGTTCCCATGAGAACTTCTTGGAGAATCCCAGGCTGAAGGGAGCCTGTTGATCCCAGGGATGGGGAGTGAGGAAAGGAAAAAGACCAGGGTGAAAACTGGGTGAACAACAGGCTAATCAGTATCACATACTTCTACACATGCTTTATCTGATCACTTTTGAGACTCAGCCTCCATGGAGAATGAGTATTTACTTACTACCACCTCTTTTTCCATCCAGAGCCAAAGTGAAGCAGCCAGGTAGGACCATGTAGGACCAGGTTATCGAGCTGAACTGCCTGTAGCCAAGGCACATGGCTCCTCTCCTTCTCTTTTCCTCTCCTCTCCACAAGGCCACTGCCTCCATCTCCTGACCCAAAGCACAGTCCCTCCATTGAAAGGATCTCCTGTGCTCAAACAAAGCAAAGGTGAGAGATTTCCATCAAAGCAACAAAGCTTCTGGCTGGTCACCACCTGCAGATCTCCTGAACAAGGCCATAGAAAAATCTGTGATCTCACTAAGCTTTCAGGTGCCTTCCAGTCCAAACCATTCCTTGATTCTATGATATCATCCCCCAAAAAGGTACCTGGTACAACAGCATAAGGTTACTTCTCCTTTGCCCAAGGCTTCTCTCCAACTATCCAACTATTTCAGTATGTCTGTGTCACCTCATATCCTTAACTAAAAAAAACCCAAGAACGAATTACAAAAAAGAGAACATGAAAAGACCCAATTTCTGGTTATTGTCCTTTATTTTGTAACTGGGAAAAGAGAACTGAACAGCATGTCCGTGTCACTTTTTTTGTGGTCACTTGGCCCTTTGTGAGCCAGGAGTGTGACAGGGAACAATTCAGAGTGTACCTTCCTCCCCAAAAGGTCAAGGAACACTGGAGCTATGTTTCCTAAGGTTTTGAACTCAGGCATAGTAACATTTATTTCTCCTGAGGGTGCTAAATTCCTGTAAAAGACAAGTATAATAATTACAGTATTTCAGCCTAATTTTAGAGATGAGGAAACTGAGGCAAACTTTGGATCTAAACAAAACCCCAAGAACAACCTGTATCAGATGCACACTCTCATTCTTCTGTTCCCCCATGTCATGGTTTAAAACAGTTGTGGACCCTTTTAATCTGAATAAAGATGTCAGGAGAAAATTGTTTGACTTCTAAGTGACACATATTTGAAATCAGAAAACATAAGGAGCGCAAAATATGCAATGCCCAACACAGACTGAACTCCTTTTTTTAATGTATATTTTTTTATTACTATTTTCTTCAAAACCTCCGAGTTCTGAGAGTGTCCTCCTAATATTTAACCTGTACTGCCAGAGCTGCTGTCTGCAAGGTGGTACTGATGAATAGGCAGGCAAAGTGGCTGTGTCTGTGTGAGTAATTCAACCAGGCCAGGGACACTTCTCCAGCCCTGAGGGCACCCAGCTGGCTTGCATCCATACAGCTAAACTCCATTCAGGGTGTCATCATCCAGCTCTGCATTGGAACTCGTCCTTGGCTCCAGCTCTGGCTCAGGCTAAAAGTTTCAGTGTAAAATTTGAGAAAATTGTGCTCTAAACCTCAGGAGCATCTTCTTTATTTTTTTCAGTGACATGGCTTGGGTTTCCCTTTGTCCTGAATTAGCACATGTTCAGCCATCACCAAACGATCTAAAACTTGCTCTGTGATCCAGGTTGGCAGGGCCATGGATTTACTGTGTGTTTCTGAGGGCATCAGCACTCCTGGTTACAGCCACAGCCCAGACCAGGCAGGCTGCTAACTGCTACGAAGCCCCCAGGAACAGGCTGCCCTGGGAGCTGGAGACTCACAAGGAGACTCAGCCACAGGAAGGAAGCAGTTTTCTGGGACTCCCTGGGTGAAGACCCCCTCCACCCTGTGTGGTGGATGGCACAGACATGGGTTCTGCCACTCTCTCACCAAACATCCTCTTACAAGTCATCTCACTTTTGCAAAGTGTTTGGAGATCCACACCCAGAAAGGTCGTGGAAGAGGAGAGCAGGATGGGTCATGGTGTGATTCTTGGGGTTGTTCTGTGCAGGGCCAAGAGCTTGACTTGATGCTCCTTGTGAGTCCCTTCCAACTCAGGATATTCCATGATTCTGTGACTCTTTTCCTTGCTTGCACAGCTCTAAGGTGGGGTCAGCCACACAAACAGAGTCAAAGAATCAACGTGGACAGCTAAGAGATACCTACTGGAGATTTCTAGCACAAAGGCTGCCTAAAAATGACAATTAAAAAAGGCAACTGTTGTAAAGGAAAAGCTACTTCCTGGGCACTGCAATTCTCTGAAACAACACCTGGACACCAAACTCAGCATCCTCCAAAGCAAACGGACAAACTGCATTCCCAGCAAGGAGTACAGCACCCAGGAGCCTGCAGCCCAGGCAGCACCAGTGCTGTGGGGACCAGGCACTGGGCAGCCTGGTCCAGCAGGGCGCCTGGGGCTCCTTCCCATCCATGCTTGAGAGGATTTAAGACTACTGTGTCCTACCCTCCAAGCCCCTTCTCTCCCTGCCCCAGCTCCAAAGCAACAGCTGAGGAGCTGCTCCTGTTCATGCCTGTTCAGGCATGTTCAGGCAGCTGTGCTGACATGCAGCCACCTCCAGGAAAAACAGCATGGAAGAGCCAGAGAAAAAAGTTTATCCAGAGTCATCTCTGGGCTTGGAAAAGTTGGTTACTCTAGAAAGTAAAAGTATTTATCCACTATATTTATATGAAGATATCACTTTTCCTAGTTTAGGGATAATCCATAGGATAATCCATGGGCATATTTTTCATGCAGTTGAGAGCACGCACACATTGCACAGCCACAGCTTCAGAGCAGCATTTCAGAGTTCACCAGACCTGTTTCTGTGCTCAGCTGCATTGCCAAGATGTGTCTCCCAAACCTGCAGACCACTGGTCTGTGGCATGTAAAGCCACACGAGGCAGGGGAAAATCCTCTCCAGTGTCCTCAGTGTCCCACATTAGCAAAGATGTGTTCAATTGGTCTGCCAAGAAAAGGTGTTGGGTTGGTCCTGGATGTGACAGGACAAGGAGGGAATGGCTTCAAACAGAAAGTTGGTGTGTTAGGTTAGATATAAGGAGGAAATACTTTACTGTGAGGCCCTGGCACAGGTTGCCCAGAGAAGCTGTGGCTGCCCCATCCCTGGAAGAGTTAAGGGCCAGGTTGGACAGGGCTTGGGGAACCTGGTCCAGTGGAAGGTGTCCCTGCCCATGGCAGGGGGTTGGAAGGAGATGAACTTTAAGCTTCCTTCAACCCAAACCATTCTATGATTCTGTGATTCTGAATTGTCACTCCCAGAGCTCACTTCAGCAACAGCAAGAAGGGGGTTCACCACCCTCTTTGCAGAGCTGAGGGCTCCCTGTGGCCAGAGCAACACCCTCCACCCTCCCACTCCCTCTTGAGCTGCCAGATTTTGCCTCTGAGATTGCATGAAGATGGTGAGACACAACACTGTGTCCATACAACACTAACTTTCAGTACCTTCACATGCCTTTGGAGCCCAAGCAGTCCCATTCCCCATGAAAATCATCTGGCGTGAAGTGATCCCTTTTCCCCTGTGCTTTTAGGAGCTGGATTTGGCTTGTGCCCTGGGCTCCATCCCCCCATACAGTCCCTTCTGCTCTGCATCCTCTCCATTACATTAATACCCTGCCATTAACTACAGCAAAGAGCTCTGATGCCATGAAGTGATGGCAGGAGCCGAAGGAAGGATTAATACATCACTATTACCTTGCAAAAACTGGGCCAGCTTGTCCACGTGGTCACCAGCTGAGCCAAATGGATAATTACATAAAATTAAGGTCCATTTCCATTTTATTCTCTTCTCCCCTCAGTATATCTGCTTGATTTTCAAGATTTCATTTAGCATTGCTGTTGTTTTAATTGGCTTTTTTTTAACCTGCATTTGTTTCCTGGTGGTAAATTCGTCAGCCCTAAATAGTCAGAGTGATAACAGACCATGATAATAGTACAGGAAACTATCACATGAAAAGCAGAGAATTAATTCACTCACTGGAAAACAGGCTGTGGTGGAAGACTGCTGCTTCCTGAAAGCTTTGCATCCTTTTAAGCTTCCTTTTCTTCTGTTTTGTGCAAGATGTTCTTGCTCCAATAATCTTTACACAGCTCTGCCCTATTTCTGCCAGCTACAGAGCTGGTGTGTGGGCTCAGCCCTTGCCTCATCCCTTGTTTGGGGATTTTGCTTTCAGGAATTAAATGACAGCGAGGAATAAATTATGCAGCACCCCTTTCCTAACTGATTTCTTTAACTCACATTATGTCTTGCTATAATCCTGCTGCACATAAACATGTGGCACAACTCCTGCCCTGATTAGGTGACTGCTTTTCCAGCCAGGGGATTTGGAGAGATGAGTAACAGAGTGTGTTACTGGAGCATGGATACGAGGAAAAAAAGGCTTTGCCTGAGCATCCTCCAAATGAGACCCCAGAGGACAATTAGTGGAGTGTGAGCACAGCCTGTTTGGACACTGCTTGGGGAAGGGAAGCAGCTCTGTGTTTATGAGCTGTGGTTGGGCAGGTTTCCATGGGCTTCCTAGAAAAGCTTGATAGCTGTGGGGGTGAATGAAGATAAATCCTTATAACAAAGTCTCTCACCTGCAGATCTTCCCAATGTCTAGTAAGAAAGTAAAACTAAGTTGGAATATATTTATTTTTCCCTATCTCAGTGGTTGTGGGTCCACATGTGATTTGTGGGGTTGTTCCTGCACAGGGCCAAGAGATGGACTTGATGATCCTTGTGAGTCCCTTCCAACTCAGGATATTCCATGATTCTGTGATTCTGTGCTCTGGGGCTGGCTTTGTCTCACCTGAATTTCTGTCCCTACAGCAGAGATGGAGCTGGTCACCCCCTATGTAAACCAAAAAGCAAGAAAGCAAGAAAAAGCAAGCAAGAAAGAAAGCAAGCAAGAAAGAAAAAGAGAGAAAGAAAGAGAGAGAGAGAAAGAAAAGAGAGAGAGGGAAAGAAAAGAGAAAGATTAAGAAAGTAATTTTTCTGCTCTATTTGAATTACAACTCTGGGATTAGACTCCAGGACTCTCTCTGGCTGCATCTCCACTAGCAGCAAAGGGGAGGCAGAGTTGGAGAGAGACACCTCATCAGCTCATGGTGCTGTTAGCCCACAGCATCCAATTTGGTTGGAAGGGAGCAGGGGCTGTAGGGATACAGGCTGCAGAGAGAGAGTCAACACTGCAGATGCCTCTGATGGAAACACATCCCAGCCCTTCCCAGTGTGTTGGCTGTGCTGATGGAGCTCTGCCTGCAGACAGTCTCTGCCTGTAGCTCCCTGAGGGAAGCTGCTGGTGCAGACCAGTGGAAAGACCATTGTAGTCCACAAAATTTCCCAGTTATGTTTTTTATGACTTTATTTTCACTTATTGGTAGTCAGGAAGTAGCTGGGCAAGACATGGTGCAACTAGCAGGAGATGTGAATACCCACTGAAATATTAATATCTGATCCAATGTTATTGGCTGGTTTTGCCTATAACTCTTCTTACAAAGAAATATGAAATATTTTGCAATTATCTTTTTTATTTATTATCACATCCCAGCATATTTTTGTTCTATAGGATCCTCCAGCTATGATTCACCTCTTTCCCTTAGATTTTTTTTTTCTGTATGTCCTCTGATTTGCAGACAATTTGCCTCTATTTTTCTCATAAAAAGGTGTACTAAAGAAAGCTGTGCTGTTGGGTTCAAGTCATCCCAAATGGGATGGAGGTGGGTGAGGTGAGAGCAAGGGATGGAAGCATCCACATAGGACCAGGACAGCCTGGTTCTCCCCTTCATCCCATGCCAGGTCTGAAGGGTGGATGATGTGAGAGTGCAGTTTTGCTACAGGAATCACTGAGAAGAAACTTAACTTTCCAAGTCTCTCCATAAATATCTGGAAAAATACATGCAAGGTCCTCACTTGTCTTGGTGTAAATCTGCCTGAAAAAAAAATCTGTCATAAACAGAGGCACTTGGGCTGCTCCTTTTGGGACCTCTCTGAGCCAGACCTGTGCCACAGGGCACTTGGTGACACATTGGGATGTTTCAAGGACAGGTTGGACGGGGCTTGGAGCAACCTGGTGTAGTGGAAGGTGCCTCTGCCCATGGCAGGGGTGGTGGAATGAGATGATCCTTAAGATCTCTCCCAACTCAAACCATTCCATGATTCTATGATTTTTTCCAATGTCCCTTACCCATTTTCCAAGCAACCAGGCAGATTGCTGGTTTCTCCAGCCTCCATCAATCCCCATTTCTGTCTGCACCAAGGAGCTGGTTGAGAGGGCAGCCTCGCTCCTTCCCTCCCACAGAGGGACATTTGTTATTCAGAACAAAATATTGCATTGCCATGTTATTTAATCAAGTCAAAATTCATGGGCAGCATCTGTGCAGAAGATAAAAATGTTTTGGGACAGTTTAGTCCTTTTCCTATCTGAGTGATTACTGTTATGTAAAGTCTTCTGTCTCAACCACGGAGATGGAGTTTCCTAAGCGAGGGACCAGAATAATGCCAAGTAACCAACCATCTCCCCTTGATCACATGGGATTAGTACAATTAATCTGTAGGTATTAGAGACCAGCAGGGTTTTGCCTGGAGGATATAATATATATTTATTATTTCATATCTGATTTTCCCCCAAGAGCAGAAAATTCAATCATGGGCTTTTCGTTGCATAGTTTTATTTTTGCAAATGGTGTTGCAGGATTTGGAAAATTACTGAGGGGCTCCTGCTCAGATGAAAAGAAAGCTCAGAAATACTGAATTAATATGGGAGGTGGTTCTCCCCCTCTACTCCACTCTCATGAGACCCCACTTGAAGTGCTGCATCCACCTCTGGAGCCCCCAGCATAAGAGGGACATGGACCTGCTGGAGCAAGTCCAGAGGAAGCTACAGAGGTGTTCCGAGGGCTGGAGCTCCCCTGCTCCAGAAACAGGCTGGGAGAGCTGGGGGTGTTCACCTGGAGAAGAGAAGGCTCCAGGGTGACCTTAGAGCCACTTCCAGTGCCTAAATGGTCTCCCACAGAGCTTGAGAGGGACTTTGGACAAGGGCATGGAGTGATAGGACAAGGGCCAGACCAGCCAACAGCCACCAGAAGATGCAAAGCAAATAGAGGAAGAAAAGCACAAACACACAGTGATCTTTGAGGACCTGTTTCAAAACTGTCACCTGCTAATTTTATTAATTATTCACCACTTCTTGTATTAGAAGAGAAAATTAACCTTTCTTTTTTATTCTCCTTCTTCATACACTTCCTACATGTGGGGATGATCCTAGTTGCTGTCTGAATCCACTAGCAGAGTCCCACTGGTGCAAGAGGAGACACTGAGGTGCTGGAGTGTGCCCAGAGAAAGGCAATGGAGCTTGGGAAGGGTCTGGAGCACAAGTTTGGTGAGGAGCAGCTGAGGAAGCTGGAGGTGTTTAGCCTGGAGAAAAGGACTTTATGACTCTCTACAAATCCCCCAAAAGAAGTTGTAGCCAGATGGGGTTGGTCTCCTCTCCCAGGTAACAACTGACAGGATGAGAGGAAACAGCCTCAAGTTGCACCAGAGTAAGTTTAGATTGAATATTAGGAAAAATTTCCTCACTAAAGGGGTCATCAAGCATTGGACCAGGCTGCCCAGGGAAGAGGTGGAAGCACCATTCCTGGAAGTGTCCAAAAGGTGTGGAGATGTGGTGTTTAGAGGCATGGTTTAGCGGTGGACTTGGCAGTGTTGGGTTAATGGTTGGACTTGATGACCTGTCATTTCCAACCTAGCGATTCTATAATAACTTAGAAAAGACCAGTAGGCTTTGCCAGCACTTTTCATTTTTCTTAGCATGATGAAGTGAGTGAGAAATGTTCCCCCATGGCTTGCAGGGAGATGGCTGCAGATTACAGCAGAAAGCAGAGTGTTACATGATCAGCTTGGAGAGGAACATGGAAATGAGTGTGGCAGAGGGATGTTGAGTTAGAATGAGGTTCAGCAGCCCCTGCTTATAAATACTAAACTCTACCTGTGTGGTGCAGAGGGTGAATTGCAGGTCACAGCAAAGATAGGGATCAAAAAGGTTTAAGCTGAGTTTCCAAAGTACATCTGTTGGAGCTGTCTTTGTTAGGACAAGCCCTCCACCTTTTAATTTTTTATTGGGGGGACTTCTGCGGCACACCAGCAAGGTAAGGTTCACGTGGCTACCTTCAGACATTGACTGTGCTCCACCCCACAGCATCCCCTCCAGCAGCAGAGCAAAACCAGAGGTCTCATGACACCTGTTTGAGAAGGAGACAAATCACACTCCAGACTCTGCTGATCACAGAGGCTGCACCAGCGGCTACAACCATCCACACTTTGGGTGGTTGAATGAGGCTCTGAGCAACCTGGTCTGGTGGAAGGTGTTCCTGCCCATGGCAGAAAGGTTGGAACGAGATGATCTTTAAGGCCCCTCCCAACTCAAACCATTCCATGATTCATTCCAGATACTACGCTATGCAGTCCCCTGAAGGTGAACTACTATGAACTACATTTCTAAGACTGTCATAGGCTCGTTGCCCACCTACATTAAAATCCAGGCTGCAACAGCATTTTCAGCCATGGAATTAACAAAGAGCATTAGAGCAATACAGTGCTGGAGGCTCAGAGCTGCAGCATAACCGAAACACTCAGTAGAGTTAAAAATAAAACAGTTTCAGAGCCTAAATACCTTTCTTCCACTTGCTATTTTCTGCCTGACAGCACCCTCTTCTGGGAAGCGGGAGCTGCTGGCTGAAGGGTGCACCCACTCAGGTCCCACCAGCTCCTCAGTGCCTGAACACCAGAAAGGAAGGGCAGAGCCCTCCGGGAGTGAGTTTAGGCAGAGCGGCATCAGACAGTCTCTTCCAAGCTATTTTTTGCAGTTATCTTTGAAGGAGTTTGAAGATTGCTGCGTGACTGAGTTCTGGTCAAAGGCACAGCACCCAGTTACTTGGTACCCACAAGGTGATGTGTGCAGGTACCAGCAGCCAGCACAGACACAGGTAAAGCCTGGAAAGCTTTGAATACTGATGCTTTGGAGGGCTGGAGCAGCAAATAAAATCCACACTGTCCTGGGGAGGACTGCACTAAAATATTTAATTATGTCTTCAGACATGTCTCAGCCTTTTTATTTGCTTTGAAACCCAGGTGAGCAATTGGCTTTTTGGAAATCATGTGCATGTTAGGACATGTGTGTTCAGCTGGCTACATTCATCTCATAGCACCATGGGCTAAGAAGGGTATGGAGCAGCTCAGCTGCCCACAGATGCTGGGCAGGGCTGGGGCACCACCACCAGCAGGGCAGCGCTTCACAATTCACCTCATCCAAAATCCTCCTCATCCCTTGCCCTCCACAACAGCAGGAGCACCTCACTTGCGGCCAGCATTGGTCTGGTGTCCACTTGAACTAATTTAACACCGTGCAGCTGGTCCCAGGGCTTGTTTTATATTTTAATTAACAACTTTTTTAACTACAAACCACATGCAGGGCTTACTGCATCCTGGGCTAACACTCCTCTTTGAAGGCCAAGTGACAAAGTCAATTCACAATTTGCTGTCTAATTAGTGCCCTGGTGATGGTTTCCCACTCACTGTCAACTTTCCCAGTCACTGCAAAGACTTCTCTGTTCTTACCCTGAAGCACATGGTACTGCTGCATCTGGTGACAGTGTGGGAGTGTTTAATTACCTCTTTCAAGCCTGGACACCAGCAGGGGCTGGGAGAAGGATGAAGAGGAATTGACCTGACTCTCCAAAAAGTGTCTGAAAGTGAGCAGGTCTGACATGTTCTTGGAGGCAGGAGGGTCCTTTGGTGCAGCTCAAGATCCATGTCATTTCACAGACTCCTCAAAAGCAGGGACACCTCAAACCACTGATGGCTTTGGAAAGCCCTGCCTGCTCTTCTGTGCTCCTCTCCCTGCCCATGGCTGGGTTTGCACAGCACCTGGTACACAGGGCTTGTCCAGTCTGTGTTTCACTCAAATTAATTACCAGTCTTAATTTATTATATTAATCCTGTATGGCTTGGGGTATTTGCCGAGATCATGACCCTCAGTCACCCATAGCACAGGGGAACTGGAGCTAAGATGCTCTGAGGGCTGCAGCACCTCTGGCTATGGAAACAGGCTGAGAGCTGGGGGTGTTCAGTCTGGAGAAGAGAAGGCCCCAGGGAGACCTCAGAGCCCTTTCCAGTGCCTGAAGGGGCTCCAAGAGAGCTGGAGAGGGACTTTGGGTATGGGCATAGAGTGACAGGACAAGGGGGAACGGCTTCACACTGAAGCAGAGTAGATTTAGATTAGATGTTAGGAAGAAATTTTTTACTGTGAGAGTGGTGAGGCCCCAGCACAAGTTGCCCAGAAAAACTGTGGATGACCCATCCCTGAAGTGTCCAAGGCCAGGCTGGATGAGACTTGGAGTAACCTGGGATAGTGGAAGGTGACCCTGCCTGGGGCAGGGGCTGGAACTGGATAGTCTTTAAAGTCTCTTTCAACCCAAACCACTCTAGGATTCATGTTTTTTAAGGTGTCTTTAAAAGAGTGTTAACACCCAAGCAAAAGCTTGGAGGAGAACATTTCCTTGCCCTCTGAAGATGTTTCTAGCCCAGGAATAGAAATCCCTGTAGTGGCAGTACCAGAGCCCTCTTCATTGGCTGGATGACAACTGAAAAGGCTGAAATGATATGGAAGGAGACAAGACCTCACTTCTCCCTTTCTCAGTGGGATAAGCCTGCAGGTGTGAGGCCTGTCCTACCTGGTCCAGGCCAGGCAGGGTTTAGTGCTCCCCAAACAACAAGGTGCCATTCCTACCTCCAGCTGCAGGAAGGCACTCTGACAGCACGGAAGTTTGAATTTCCCCAGTGCCCAGGGAAGTCAAAGGGTACCTGCCTCTTTTCCCACCTCCTCAGGGCAGTCTCTGGCTTCAGTCCTTGCTGCCAGAAGACATTTAATGAAAAAAATGACCCTGCTAGCTCCCTCAGCCAAACAAACCAACCATGTCAAACAGGAGCAAGAACTCAGACCGGATTTTCCACCCCCTCTGTGTTCATCCCACATACAAATGCCCCCAGTTCTGCAGGATTAAACACCTGCAGCCAAAAGAAAGCACTGAACCCACCCCTTTAGGTGGCTGCTTGAAGCACAGTGCAATAGTGGAAGAAGGACTGACACCTGATCGACCCTTTATGGACACCAGGCCAAACATCTGGTACCACCTTGCATGAGAGTCCAAGGTGATGCGAATCCATACGAAAAGCCTGTACGATCCCTGCCTTCCTGAGGGGCTGTAATGAGCCTGCAACACCCACAGACCTAAGCTGGAGAGCAAAAAAGAGGAGGAATAAAGTAATTTCTGAAGAAAGTACAAGGCTGCAGGAACACAGAGAAGCAGGCATAGATAATGGTGTTTTTATTCATAACACCCTCAACTCAGACTGCAATTATTTCAGTTTTTGAAGTTAAATCCGGGCAGCAACGGAGGAAAAAAAAAAACCAAAAAACAAATAGTCCCTGTGTGCACAAACAATGCAGCTTTGAATAATACACAGTAAGTTTATTTCATATGAACATGAACAGTAAAAAGTGGGCATTTGACAGGATTTTTACTTCAGGTCCTTTTCTTTATTCCTCTATTGTGTCCTTTTTGCCAGTCTCTTGTCCCTCAAATTGTGGATACTTTGCCTCAACGTCAGCCCAGGTGAGATAACCATTCGCCAGGTCACGGATGATGGCAGGAAGTTCAGAGATCTGCAGGCAAAGCCACAAAGACATAAGAAACACAGTGTCATCAGAATCAAACTGCTCTGCTGGATATTTGGGCAACATGGCGAATTTTTGCATCTCCTAGAGGATCATTTTTGGAGAGAAAACCATTAAATAGAGCATCTTAAATCACAGCCTGTGTCATCTCCGTTATCAGGGTGATCCATGAGGGAAATGCAAGTATCACTGGACCACAGCAAGGTTCATCCCTGGTAATGTTGTGCTACAGTTTTGGAAGTGAAAAAAACCAATACACACATCCAAAAGGTGCTGTAAGCCAGGATTTAAACAAGCCCTATTTACTCTCAGAGCAGCACAGAAGAAGCTGCCAGCTGCTTTTTCTTTGCTCCTCATAGCACACTGTCATGGTGCAAAGCATCAGCCAGAAACCAGAAAATTGACAGAAATGGAAGGAAAACAAAGTCTCATCTCTGCTGCCGGGCGGTGAGAGGTCACCCAGCTGGACAGAGAGAGAGATGGGTGCCCTGGGGAACTGGCACTGAGCTAAACGCCCTGCCAGCTCAGCAGACCCAGGCAGTACAGGTGCTTCTGTACGGAGCAAAGCTACAACTTCAGCTTCACAGATGAGCACCACCTCCTCCTGCAGCAGAAGCCAAACTGTGCCTGGGGTGGGGGCCAGGGAGAGAAGGGCACAGTGAGAAGAGAACACCAGAACTCCCAAGACTGCATGTGCACAGCTCTAAGCAGTTCTGCTCACAGGCAGAGACCACAGGGAGGTTTCCCATTCCAGTCTCTGCACTACAACCATACCAGCTGAGCACACTTAGGGCAGGTGTGGCTTTTGGGGAATGGTTCATCAGTTTCTCTAGTGCTGCACAGGCAACACGAGCAGGAAGGAAGCTGTAAGGCAAACAGCAGGCAAAGATCTGCCTTTTGGTGCCTGTGGAACCTGAGGAGCCCTGCCTTTGAAAGCCAGACACAACCCAGCTAATGCTTTCACTCAGCAGCCTTCACTTGTAAAGAGCCACTCTCAAGAGCAGTGCAATCAGCACAAGCATGGCTTTCAGGTAAGATCAACACTTCTGTACTCAAGAAAAACAAAAGCTTCTTCTCATTTTATCAGCAGTGCCTGTATCTTCTGTTGGACCAGTAACTCTTCCCTAGGGATTTCTCAGAACAGCTAAATCACCTGCAGAGCTGGAGGCGGCTCCTGCCGGACCAGGAACAGCAGCTAATGCTCTCCCCAGGCCCATAATGGACGTGCCTGGCTCTGCCAGCAGCCAAAGCCACCCGCTGGCCCTCACCTCGGCGCGGATCTGGCGCATGGAGTCGCGGTCGCGCAGCGTGGCCGTGTGAGGCGTCCGGTTGACGGTATCGAAGTCGATGGTGATCCCAAAGGCCACGCCGATCTCGTCAGTCCTGGCATAGCGCCGGCCGATGGAGCCCGAGGAGTCATCCACCTTGTGAGAGATGCCGTTCCTGGTGAGTGCTTCAGCTGCAAGGAGCAGAGAAGGGGGATCACCAGGACTCGTTACATGCTCAGCAGGCGACACAAACCTAGCAGAGGCCTCCTGTATCCTCATGGCACTACCTGAAGTGTCCTGGTTTCAAGCAGCGTCACAGACCCTCAAATTTACTTTGACAGAATATCCAAATGTCCCAGTCTCTGTCAAGATACAAGCTCAAACCCACCCCACAGGTACACTGCTGCTCTCACAGGTCCCCGCACTGTATCACTCAACTCTCACCCAAACTGCAAAGCCATCGACTTCACAGTCCAAACCACCCCACCCTCACATGTGTAGGGGCGTATCCAGCATAGGAAGAAAAGGCCCCAGGCAGAACTGATGTCAACAGCAGAAGGCACTGTCTGACGAGCAACCCCTGTTCCTTCATGTATTCAGTTTTTTATGGTTCCTATCCTGCATCATGGTGCCCACTAGCAGGGGACAGTTTGACAGAATGTTTGGAGGCTCAGCAGCTCTGGGACAGATTCAATAAATTAGCTGGTCAATAAAAGCAAAGCAAATTTTAATAACAAAACAAACAACAAACACAAAAACTGTCCCCACACTGCTCCAGACAGCTTCTCCTAAGCAGTGAGGAAGATTTATTTTTGACATAGAAGGAAAAACAGAAATGTCTTTTACACTACAAACTAGCATAGGAAAGGTCATGGCGTTGGGTTTTTTGAGGGAAGCTTAAGAGTTTGATGCATATCCAAAGCTTACAGATACCAACTCAGCTGGTTGAGGTCAAAAACACTCCCTTTGCATGTGTGAGAGCCACGTGATCCCAATGCTATTTTCTCCCTACAGAGCTACGGAAGAAACCTCTCCTCCCAGTGCACATCCCCATCAGACCCACAGTGCTTAACACACTTACATAATTCCTTGACAAAAGGCATGAATTCCTGATTCTGGCTCAGAGGAAGAACAGAGCACTTGAACGGTGCTACAACAGCTGGGAAGCTGAAGAACTAAGGAAAAAAGGAGAAAGCACAAATAAATAGAAATTTAATGGTTAGGTCAGACTCTTGTAAGGTGAGAATAAACTCGGAGGCTGGAGGCAGGGTCACTGTTCAGGAGAGTCACTGGCCTTCTCTAAGACATCAACATTCAGGGCCCAACAGTAGCACCTCACACCACTGAAGGACTGGTTTTCTCCAGCTCTTGTCCATCCCTCCTTACCTCCTGAAGCTAAATGTTACCTGCAACCAAAAGAGGCTTACCAGAGAAATTTAATCTCATCTGAATTATAGAAAAATGAAGCATGAAGGGGTCTTTCAAGGAGGTTTATTCTTATTCTCCATTTGAGAGAATCCACACACATGAAGCATACGCAGCTTAAATGTTCTTAGCACCCTCCACAGACACCCTCAGAAAATAAAAATGTGCCAAAAGTGAGGCAATATAATAAAATTTTTTCTGGCAATCAGGAAGGCATAAAAGGGACAGAAGTAAGTTATGTGAGATGTACCACAATACAGAACAGCCTACACTACACAGAAAGTAACCAGAAGGGCAGTTAAATCAAATACATTATACTTTGCCAGCAGTTTGTGATTGAAAGTCAACTGTGTCCTAGCTCTGGGCTCCTGAACCTTGTTTCCTCCACTCATAACTGCATCACATCCTGTAGCACATGAAGGAGCACTGTTACATTTCTTTCTGACAGTCCAGCAGACAGAAACAACGAAAAAGAACCAGCCTAAAGTTTCCAGCCAGTTTCCCATGGGCCACCAGCAATGGCCCAGAGCATCATTTTTGGGCACTGGCTGGAAGAGGCTGGTGCTCTGTATGTAACACACACAGGCCCCTGCTACAGCAAAATTTCTGGCCAAGGTTTTAGTGGGGTTCAGAATCAGAGAAGGCTGAATTTCAGGGGGATGCAAGCAAACAGTTAGTCCATTGTCCATCTTGCTGCACTGAACTATGATTCCAGGAAAAGCAGCAGAAAGAAAGGAAATTAAACATTGAAGAGATGCCTTTCTCTGAGTGATGGGACAGTGCCAAGTATGAATCCAGAAGGAGGAATTTGTCACCCCCTTGCTGGTAATAGAGCAAGAGCTTCATACACACATGGCCTCGGAACGCTCTCAGAGCGCATGTAAAAATGACACGTACGCTGGCAAAAACAGCAACTCAACTGCCCACCTGGGTTCTCCATCTCTACTGGGCATTGTGCAGCCTTATTTTAGCCCTTTCCATGAATGTTAGGGAAAGGCAAATGCTTGCAGCTGGTTCAAGCTGAGGCCCAGTGACAGGAAAGCTCACCGTTCTCTGCTCGTCTCCTTCCCGGATGCGGAATGTGTGTTCAAACACTGTGTACATGATCCTTCCAATACCAAACGAGGGTTCAATTACATTTGGGACGATTTCTTCCACTGGAACACAAAATAACACATCATTAAAGATGGATTTCTAGACAAAAAAAGATGCAGTTACTGATGCTGTC
This sequence comes from Myrmophylax atrothorax, assembly GCA_026770055.1. Lineage (NCBI taxonomy): Eukaryota > Metazoa > Chordata > Aves > Passeriformes > Thamnophilidae > Myrmophylax > Myrmophylax atrothorax. The sequence continues at coordinate 3,145,602 of JAOXXN010000395.1, forward strand.
TTTCTGCTCAGAAGTTCTGCTTACATGTATCTGAGCACATGGAAATACAAAGGTTAAATTTTTCTGCTCTACATACAAATACCTGAAATAGAGATTTGGACTTAGTCAACACACAGAACGTATTTAGGCTGTGAAAAAAACAACTCAGGGCCCCTTCTCCAGCCCCAAGAGCAAATAACACTGCACAACTTTCATCCATGCAGATAAACCCTCTTCCACTTTACAACAGCCAAGCCTCATCCAAACTGTTCCCTGGGAACAATCCCTGCTCCATATCAAGCCACAAACCACGTCCAGGCATTGTCTGGGGGTGCTATTTGGAACGGACCAAAGCCATGCCAGGGAGCATAACAGCAATTAAACAGCCCAGATGATGGCAGGGCAATGCCACCCTCCCTATTCTGCACGCCCTTGCAATGTGTCATGAGGGAGAGGGCAAGGATGAACTAGTCAGTGTTCATAAAACCCTCAGCCTTGTGATGCGCTGTTAGTATACACCCATCATTCTCTCCAGTCTTTGCCACGTGTCTGTCAGAGGCTTTTTCTCCCTTCTCCCTCCTGTGTATGAAAGGAGCTCAGGGAAAGCTGCTCCGCCCTGACAGAGCAGCTCTTTACAAAAAGCTCAGATCACTGCTGGAGAAGAAACAGGCATCAGCTGCTTCTGAAGATCAGAGTAGGATCCAGCTCTCCAGCACTGCATCCTGACTGGCTTCCCACTCTCTGTGACTGGAGAACAATCCTCTCAACTAAGCCCAGGGTGCAACTCTGCCTTCCTGAAGAATTAGGCCCTTGTCCAAAGTCCCTCTCGAGCTCTCTTGGAGCCCCTTTAGGCACTGGAAAGGGCTCTAAGGTCTGCCTGGAACCTTCTCTTCTCCGGGCTGAATAATCCCAGCTCTCCCAGCCTGTCTCCAAAGCAGTGGTGCTCCAGCCCTCAGAGTATCCTCATGGCCTCCTCTGCACTCACTCCAGCACGTGCACACCCTTCTTGTGTTGCAGGTCCCAGAGCAGGATGATCTTGTTTTAATTGTGCATTGACCAACCCATTTTCAAGACAAAAGAGGGGAAAACTGTAAGCTTTTCCTTCTGTTTACAGACAGCAGCCAAACTGCCAGATATTCAAACCAACAGCTGGGGTTCTGCTTCCTGGCCCTCATTAACAACTCTGATTCCTTCTTCAAAGCTGTGGCAATGCAAAACCTGGCATAGCAGCAGCATGTGCTGACTGAAAGGTATCTGCACATCCCAAAAGCTCAGCAGCTGCAAGAATACATATGCTTTGCACAAGCTGCTCTACCCCCTCCTACCAGTGCTTATGTTCTCAACTTGGGGCAGGATGATCCACTAGTTAACAGGATGAACTGGGGAAAGCTCTACCTCAGTCTCCTACTCTGTCAAAGGTTTCCCAAATGACTTTGGGTGAGGCACTTACAGAGCTGGCTGAAAAGATAAGACTTCTCTGAGGAACTAAATCCATGTATTTTGGAAAGTTACCTTCTAGTCCCATGTCCCTATCAGGACAAAAGCTCTAATTGACTGAAGGTGATGGGATTATTGACTACCAGAGGAACTGACTAGAGTTGTGAGCTGAAGGAGTCTGGTCAGGAGGGCAGACTGGCAGGCTGCCAGATGCCAGAGGACTTGGTTCCAGGCAGCAGTGACAAGAGGTCTGAGCACAAGGCTCTGCATGGAGCCCTCCCAACAGCCTGTCACGACCCATCTGCTGCACCGCCATGGCCATAGAGGTGAAGGCTCCCACACCTTCCCAGATCCTCCATCGCTGCAACAGCTGGTTCACAGCACCCTGTGGGACCTCACAAACCCTGGAATATACAACTGTAGCAGTGTGACTATAATACCTAACCCAAAGTCTGTTAATGGGTTAGTGACAAGACCAGGCGAGAAGCTGTGATTCCAGACATCAGTGGTCACTGAAGTCCCACTGCTGTGTGAAACCTTTCCAACTCAGTTACATTTCAATGAAATTACATTTGGTGTTTTTCCTATTGCATGATACAATTTTAACAGGACAATGCCACTGCTAATGTGTATCACATTCAAAGTGTATCCTGATCGGCTGCTTATATTCGAGGACCAAACAACAAAGATACAAATTTACCATGTAATGTTTTCTGAAATCTCTTCACAGTAACCATGTCCTTTGTTAATTTAAAAGTTTTCCCTTCAGTTTCAACAGTGAATTCCCTGCAAAGGAAAGAGAAGTCACTTAAAAGCTACAGCAATAAAGAAACCAATTGTATTTCTTTAATTGCATCAGTTGGTTGACTATTAAAAGAGGGATGGCAGAAGCCAGGGCAAACCCCAGAGATGAAAGAAACATGAAGCACACACATTAAAAGAAATTTGCATTAATAATCAAATTACTACATGTACATTAAAAGCCACCATTTTCATAATCACAGTGAACTTAGTTGTGGTTAACAGCCAGAAGCAAACTCAGTTAGGAAATGGAAAACTCAAGATGAAGCATGTACACTGAACAGAAAAAGGAAGGCACACAAAGCAGGCACTGGCTGCAGACTGTACTATCAATAAAACCAGGGATGCTGCTTGTAACTCATCTATTGAAACATTTCAGTGAGATTCTGGAGGGACTAAACTCACTTTCTTCTGGGTTTGATGTGTGCACACCATATTCTCCAATAGTTTCTCTGGTACTGTTTTTCTACACTTCTACACTCACAGAGATGTAAAAGAAATAAACCTTAGCTCAGGGAAAAAATGAAAGATGAAAATGTTACCATTCTGGAATGCATTCATTAATTCTACACCTTGTACCATTTTCAGCAGGAAATGAAGCCTATTTTTTTACTGCTGTACCATAAGCTTTCCCATAACATATACAGCTGTTGGCCTGCTTCAGCCAAATTTGACAACTGTAGAGATCTCTCATATTTTCAGTTCCTGCATGTGTTAGGAATGCAGGCAGCCAGGTCAAGGAAAAATACACAAATTCTTGCCTCAGTAGGTCAAAGGCTGCAGCAAGAGGTCCTAAAGCAGCTCACTAAACACTGGAGGATACTCACACAAGTTTTGATTCTCATTTAACTATTTGCCATTAACTATGTTCCATCAGTCACAGAATTATTTTATTCATTTTAAAATTTAAGTTTAAAAACATCTGGCAATCCTCATCAACTCTCAGAGCAGAGCAGGGAGGCTGGTAAACACTTGCCACTTCACTGAAGTGTCTCTCTTCTGGGATGATCCTGCTAAAGCTCATTCCCACACAAACAAATATTTCATTTATGTGCATACACCAAGAGATCTGTTGATGGATGACCAGCAGGGACTGGTGGAAGGGACAGCACTAAAATATTTCAGATGAGCCACACAGCCTGGTCTCATGAGGAAGCTGTTTTCAGATGGCTCAAATAAATCCAGCAGCACTTGGCACTCACACCAGAGGTGCCAGAGGAGGGGACCACACACACACACACACAGAGCCAGCTCACCCTTTCTCGTTGAGCAGCTGCTCCATCTCAGTGATGTAACACTCATCACACATGGAAAGGTATTCCATCACCACCTTTGCATCCTTCTTGTAAGCTTTGCCAATGGCTCCCTTATTTGCCTCAAACTGAACAATATTGACTGTTCTGTACAAGGCAGTTAAGGAGCCTGTGAGGACAAAGCAGAGCCAGGTTCTTTCATTATGTCAAAGCTAATTGTTATACAAAGCAAACAAATTTCCTCCACCTCTGGATTAAGGAACTTCCCTCCAAGAGAGGAAAGGAACAATAAAACCCACCCACAAGCTCCAATCTTTGCAGGTTACTTCCCAAACTGATGCTGATCTGTAGCTCTAAGTTTCTCTGTTAAACTTAGAGATGTAACTTTAATTAGAGCTTCACAGCTCTCCCAAACATCTCACTCTCAAATCACTTCTCACTTCAAGAGAATCTGTTTTTTTCTGAAAGGATATAGGTTCTTTGAGAGGCTTCTCAGCTATAAGAGGGACTTTGGTGGCACGGGCATGGCAGGAAAGGTCATAGCAGGAACGATCAGCACAGCCAACGATCTCAATCCAACCCTGAAAAAACAAAAGGGGAGGCTTTCACCAACTCACTTTTTTGTCCACTTAACCATCAAATATGTTTATTCACCCCTAAGCCCTCCCTGCTCCCATGACTGTTTTTTCTACATAATTAGCTCTGTTACAATAAGCAGCCCTCACTCACTAGTTATCCCTTCATTTGAATGATCCCATTTGTTTCCAGAGGAAACTATCAGTCATCTAACCAGTGCCTGTGTTCAAGGCCAGGTTTTCCACATGGCTTGGCAGAGCACAGCACTGTGCCAACAGCTCAGGGCTGGGCCAGAGCACACAGTCCTATCACTCACATGCCACAGGGACACAGACATCATGGCCTGGGGTGTCACTGCTCCCAGGCACAGAACAGACAGCAGGGAACCAGCCCCATTGGAATGGCTGAAAGCCTGGCTTACAAGCTGGTATGACACAGATCCCATGCAAGGGAAGCTCTCTCTTCAACATTTCAGGATGTACAGCAAGGAGGAATCAGTTCACAGAACTGATGAAGCCTTCTAATAATTCTAGCAGATACAAACTCCCTCTGGATTTTCTAAAAGACAACTCCATATAAGAAAAGGCTCATCAGCTGCTTCCCATTCACTCTGTCACATCAGTGTGGACATTCAGGCAGGCAGATGCTGTGTGGCTTTCCAGTCTGCAGTGATACAGCAGAGTGTCAGGAAGGGTATGTGAACAGAAGAAATCCCCGTGCATGAAAAATCATGGTGTTCCAGAATATCCTGAGGAATTTTTACACAAATTAAAACATCAGGGTACAGCTTCTTCTCAGAAAACACAAAATACAGGTTTATGTGGTTGTTCAGCCTGGAGAAAAGAAGGCTCTAGGGAGACCTTACAGCCCCTTCCAGTACCTAAAGAGACTATAAGAGAGATGGAGAGAAACTTCTGACACAGACATGGAGTGATAGGACAAGGGGGAATAGCTTCAAACTCACTAAGAACAGGGTTAGATCAGATATTAGGAAGAAATTCTTATCTCTGAGGATGATGAGGCCCTGACACAGGTTGTTGCCCAGAGAAGCTGTGGCTGCCTCATCCCTGGAAGTGTTCCAGGCCAGGTTGGATGGGGCTTGGAGCAACCTGGGCTAGTAGAAGGTGTCCTTACCCCTGGCAGGAGTGTTGAATCTTTTTAAGAACCCCTAACCCAAAGCATTCTATGCAGGAACTTTACAGGATGGATTTTAAGCTATTCAGAGCAGTTCACTTCTTACTACTGAGTGCTGCAAGTTGTTATACATATTTTTGGTAGAGTTAAGTGACAAACCAAAGTATGGTCCAGCCCACAAGGTTTTGTCATGCCTCTCAGATTGCTGTGCTCACTTCTGGGTTAGGGTGTTGGACACACTGCTCTGTGAGTGCTGTCCTGACCCACAACAAGGCTTACAAAGCTTATAATCTTATTTATATGGTGTAGCCCACACATGTCCAGTTTTGGGCAGGCTGGGAAGAGAGGCTGTGAGTTTATGGAAGTCATCTATTCATGTCCAGAGGAAGCCACTCTTTCAGTCATTTCTATATGAAGACAAGTCACCCATCTGAGATGCAGGAGGTTTTTTTTTCTAACCTTAACTTTGGTAGAACTTTACTGGCTGCTATTCCTCTAACTAGCTGTAACACAATATCCCTAGTGATAAGACTAAATCCAATCAACAATACAAGAGAGTAAGTACTCAAGGCCTGAACCAAAAAGCTCCTAATGACTCAGCAGGAAGATGTTAAAAAATCCTTGGGAAATTTTTCTCACAGCACCAGCTGTCTGAACTGGCAGGAATGAACTTATTTCTCACAGACTGGAAGAGGGAAAGGAAGACCAAGCATTCAGGCAAGAAGAAATCTGCCCTGGAGTAATGCCTCCAGCAAAACAAATCCTTCTCTACTACTGTTCCAGGGGTTACAGTCTTTGAAAAGCACCAGGACTAGGTTTCCTTTAATTCCAGATAGAATTCAACCAGTGAAATGTCCCTAGGCTGCTTCAGGCTCCAGAAAAGGGGTCTAGACTTACAAAAGCTGCATGAACAGTTGGGAGCTGACCTGTCCCCTTAGCTCTGGATTCAGAACATTTCCACAGCACTAACGGTGTTCAGACCGTCCAACATGGGACTGGACAGAAACATCAGACTCGCGGCCCTAATTTTAAAGAGCAAGAAATAAAGCAGATCTGACAGGGAGTGCCCCTTGCTGTTCTCCCTTTGCACTTACATATGATGTTTTGGACTCTGCATCCCAGCAGTCACAGGCATAATGAGCCATCTCATTCTCCATGTGCTGTCGGAAGCGCAGCTTCTCTGGGGACACACCGACCTTTGTAAGGAAGAGGTAGATTCTGCCAATGAAGTAACCGAGAACGGAGTTATTGATCACACCCTGCAGAGGGAAAAGGCAGGAAGAAAACTCATGTTAATTCCTCAGGAAGCAACACCATGATTTGTTGTACTTCTGCAGACAACCTGACACCTTACAGACAGAACTCTTTGCCCCTGCCTGAGGTAAAGTACTATGTTTCCCATGAAACTGCTACATGTTTTCAAATTCACTTCATGCCACTGGCACTATCTCCACCTGAACAAAACAGTAAGTTATTGTTACTCCAGGACTCATAACTCACTGTCTGTGAAGATCACCCACTTGTAAATACCCTGCTGCGTGCAACAGTGCAGTCGTTGGCACTACAACAGCTGCACCCTACAGTTCAAAGCTGCAACACAATAGGAGAGTGGTGTTCTTTTTTTGGGGTTGGTTTTGAGGTTTTTTGGTTTGTTTAGGTTTGGGGTGGGGAGGGGGCAGTGTTTTGGTGCTTTTTTTATTTGGGGTTTGAGGGGCTGGAGTGGAGTGGGTTGGTAAACCTACCGATTCATAATTGGATGAATCAGGTAGTAAAACCTCAACGTGCAATCCAGGTACTGATGGGGGTCAGCAGCTGAGTATCGAGATTCCCAGTTAGTGCTTGTATTCATGTCCTTTGCCACTAACTGAGAGTGGAGCTCAGCCTCTAACCACCAGCCAGCACCACCTGCATCCTTTCTTCACTGGTAACAAGGGCCAGGCTTGGATCTCAGTGACACCGACTCCCTGAGGAGAACCTACTCTTAAACCTGGGAGCAAACCCCAGCTGGCACCAACACAGCAGTCTGTAACTTAGCCTTGAGAGCAATATTCAAAGCTCCAGGTGCTTGCAAGAGGAAGGTTACCTGTTGGACAGCATCTCCCAGCCGCATCATGTGGGCAGACTGCCCGCTGACCTGGGCCTTGGAGGAGTACAGGAGGATGTTGAGATCTGCCACATTCTGAAACTTGGGGTGGTTCTTCTCACTGGGATCCACAAAGTGCTCAATTTCTGCCATGGTGAATTCCCTAATGAAAACAAACAGATGTGTATTCAATATTTTATGCATTAGCCACAGCCTCTCTAATAAATTATTGTGCTTCAGCCTCTCACAAGCAAGTCAGTGGTTTAAAAACATATGCAAATCCTGAGCCAAGACAATGTACAGACAGGAACATGAACCAGTCTCCTCCCTGGATTTAGTTATATCTTCAAATTCCTAGTAAAACTTTCTACAAATTCATCTAGATCTCTCCAGGCCACGGTTAACACCAGAGTGAATCAGAGGAGAGTGTATCATCTTTGGAAACACTTCCAGAAGTCTTTTTCCAGAGTGCTGTGATGCCCATAGCAGAAGTATTTGTTCCCTACAGGGTCAGTGAAGACTAATCCACTGATTAATTCCATTGCCTTAACTCATGTCAGAGGTGCCAAAAATAACCAGGTGAGGTGGTAATTTCTTGAAGGTAATGAAACTGCTACACTCAGCAATGCTGTGCAATCTGTTTTAAGAACTTGTCTTTAATACATCTGTACTCACAGACTGATTCTGAGCCTTCTTGCTTGAAATCACTTTCCATTAAATTAACTCATTATCAAGAACCTTTAAAAAGCTCCAGGTAATCATTAACTACAAATCACAGCCATCAGGATGTAATTTGCTATGACTGCATAATAACAGTCTCCAATAAATGTGCCACAAGCGTATAATTTATATTTGACTGAAAATGTATTTCAATGAGAAAAGTTCTCATTTCCAGATGTGCAAGAGAGAACAGGAGGACTGAGAAAATTCCAAAGAGTTCCCTTCATGTTAACAATGCCACTGCCTCTCCATGACATTTGTGGCACCACATTAATCAGTTCCCAAGTTTACAGCAAGTCCTGCCTGTGCACGGGAGCTCGTTCCAAACTACATGGAAGAGCTTTCCAATCAGAATAGTCCAGTTAAAATACAGAGATTATCATTAATGAAATGCAATAATCACTTTTATGTGGAGACAGAACTGAAAGTAAATCTCAATAACCCTGAGCTTTCCTACTCGACTGATCTTGCGACACAAAACACACGTCCTGAGCCAGGTTATCTCGCAACTTCCTCTCTGTAGTAAGTTGTGGAACTGCAGAATCTGCAGGACTGAGACAAGGACATATTGCTGCAAGGTCAATCACGTTTTGATTTCAGTTTTGAACTAAATTGCATGAACATAATTAAACAAGCAAAGTCCTGTAGAGAACACAGCTACTTTTAAGGTGATTTGTTTAGGCTATGATGGAAGCCAAATTCTGTCAGGAAAAGTGAGTTTCTTTCTCATACAGAAACTGTTTCAGAAGTTCTACTTTTTACAAGCCAACCTCAGACAGAATTCTGTACTTAAAACCTTAACTAAGAGTTCCTGAGACTCACTAGACACATCATCAGCATTCCTCTGGGAGAAAGCACTAATGTGAGAACAGTCCTGTGCAAAACAAACTCTGGAACAAAAGGGAGGTGCCACCTGCTCCCAGGTACCCTCTGCTGAAAGAGGAAGTTTGCAGTACCTCACTCTGATAAGGCCGGAGCGAGGTGAGATTTCATTCCTGAAGGAATTTCCAATCTGGGCAGCAGCAAAAGGCAGTTTGCCTTGGTTAAACTCCAGAAGACGTTTGAAGTTGAGGAATATTCCCTGTGCAGTTTCTGGCCTCAGATAGCTGAAAAGAAATGGGGGAGAGGAAAAATCAGCAAGGTAAAAGGGCAGGGAAAGCAGGGAGAAAATAAAAAAACACAGTTACTACCAAACTTAAAGGTGGTACCTGTTTTCTTAACTCCAGACACAAAACAATGAAGCAATAGACTGAAGGGCAGGGAAAAATCCCTACATCAGTTGCAGCCCAAACACAGCCCTCCATGGTTACCCCCAAAGTAAACTGGATGACTTGGCTGGGATCTTGAGATGCAAGCATGGAATGGAAAAAGGGGGTTTGAGTGAAATACAGTGGCCAGTGACATCCAGAAGGTCACAGGGAATGCAGCGTCCACCGTTCCTGTGCTGCACCAGGCTGCCCACAAACATGGATTTTGAAGCAAACTGACTACAGCTGTGAGGGGTTTTAGTGTAAGGCCTCTACAACCCTTACAGTGATTTGTGACTTTCTCAGAGAATACGACCTACACAGAGAATATCACATACTACACTAGAGAACACAAAGAACATGTAGCTTTTATCCCATTCCAGAGCATATGCAAGAATTATATTCTCTACTCTTCAGTGAAGGTTTAGGTTTTAGTTTTGAAGACCCTGTCTCAAAACAACTTTTACACTCTTACACATGTAAATTATGCTCCCACTGGATCACCCTGCTGAGTAACTTCATCCTCAAACAGACACCCTGAAGTAGGTTTTCCACAGCCATGAAGTCACTGACAACTGCAGATCCATTGTTAACTGGATTTATGGAAACTACTCCATCCAGCAAAGGTACAGTTGGGATCCACATATTCTGGGTGCTTCAAGTATTTTCATGATTTCAGAACAGCTCCTTGTTTCTCTTGCCTTCCACCAAGAGTACAAGGAATGGGAACCTACCAGAGAAGGCTGGGACTGAAAGGCAAGGGAAGGTCACTCAGGAGACTTCATTTTTATTCCAAGCAATCAATCCATAAAGCAGAATGAGATTAGTACCTACCCAGGCATGTTTCCTCCAGGCCCAATGGAGGTCTTGAACATCAGATTGAAAGAAACGGGAGGGGAAAGGTCATTCCCAGTGACAGGTGACTTCACACTGTAGTTCACAAAAAGATCTGCAAGTTCTTGCTGGCCATAATTGTCCAACTAACAGCAAAACACAGAAGAATTATTTTAATTACTTGACAAGATTACAAGAATTAATGATATCCTCTTCATCTCTTACTGAGCATGAGCCACAGCTCTGAATCACCTGCTCAAAATATTCCTATTTAACATAAATTTTCAAGCAAGCTGAAGTTTGAGCCAGTGACAGAAGAATATACTGCACATTTGCAAACCCATTTTAGTAATGTAGGTCCAGGATTCAGTCATACCACAGGAAGTCTGAGCACAAGAGTGGGTGTAAAGCAGAAGAAAAGTCATTGGGACTGCACCACCACCCACCAGAAGCTTCTTTTGAACAGTTTCAGCTAAAACACGGGGAGCTCTGTGTTGGCAACTTCTGCAGGGCTTTGTCTGCATTAATTTCTCTTTCTTCTGCTGTGTGAGATACAATATTCAAGCTATGCATTAGATGTTCTTTTAGAGCTGTTCTGCATTTTAGCTAATAGAGCCAATCTGCAGCTCAAGGCTTCTTGGTGAGAGATTTTTCATTTGCTGTAAAAATAACGTGGTCATGACCAGACTCTTTCACACCAGCCCCTTCAGGACACTACTTGCCTTTTCTCTGGAAATCAAGCAGTAGTAGAACCACTACCTAACTGCAACCTAACTACCTAAGAGCATGATTTCTGGCATTGTTTTGTGCATTTATGTACCAGCTTTTTTCATATGTACCTTCAAGTGTTGTTCTGCTACTGTAAAGTATCTATACTGAACAGTGCAGCAATAATTTAACATTGGAGTTTAAAATCAAATGAGCTATCAAATTGTCATGATACTTCATGTATCAGAGAAACAGGATATAAAAAGATTTTATTAATAGAGAAATTTCTCTAAAGGATGGTCAAAGTTCAGCTTTGTAGTGTGGAAATCCTAATAACAGCTGCTTAGTGACACAAAACACTGACAAAAATGTTTCTCTTTCTGCAAGAAAACATTCATTTCTATGCATAGCTCTGGAAGCATTTCTCCTAGAAGTCATGAGAACAAACATTTAAAACAAACTAAGAAAAACAAATTAATAAAAACTACAGGCAAATGTCTGTACAGCTGCTCTGGAATGTCAGCCTGAGCAGCAACTATTCTCATGGTAAACACAGGAAAAATCCGTGCAGGGTGATGGAGACAGAGCAACAAATCTCAAGGGCTTCAAAGCTGAGACAACTTCAAAACATACCAATTCAGTGCTAGGCTGATTCAGAAAACCCTGACAAAACTTCTCATCCATCTCTGTTCCTTTGTATGACAATCCAGCAGTGAAGGATTGACAAAGGTAAAAGCTTTTTGCCAGGGTGTGAAGTGGAACAGTGCAGACCAACTCCAAAGCCCAAGCTTCAGCCATACCAAACTAACATTGAAGAGACTAATAGCAATAACTCTCCAAAACAGTAGGAGGGAGATGTGATTAACCAGCAAGCTCACAGTATTTATTAACAAATAGGTTTTCAGCATTTGAGAGCACGTACAGCAACATGTATCTCTGAGGTAAACACTTCTGAGCATCCTCAGGAACTGAAAGGGGACACCTCTGGACTTGGTGCATTGCAGCTCCCCTGCCGGACACCTCCCTGAAGCATCCACCTCCCTTCGCCTGCACCTACCTGTGTTAGAACATTTTCCATTTCTGCCTTTTTCTCTGCTGTGCACTTCTTGTCAGACATCAGCTTTTGCAGGTGAGCTGTAAGAAAAGTAGGTTATGAGTTTATATTCCAATTCCATCACTGACCCCACTCTAGAGCCTGGCAAATCAGAAGGATCCTCCAGCAGGAGTTTAAGTGTGTTTCCACAACTACTCTTGACAGTGTCCATCAGGTCATTCCCCTCACGTCACCAGGGCAATAGTGGTCTACAGTTCACTGTACTGATGTGCCAGAGGGAAAACAACTGGTCCTTATCTCTCTTCTTTCCAATATTATTTCCCTAAACCCAAGCAATGGCTTTGCAGTCCCCTTCTCCTTGTTTCCTCTCCATACAAACAGAAATTAAAGGCAATGTCTGATCCCGAGCCAGCAAGGTTAATTTTATCCCAGTGCACAGAGGCACATAGGGAGCTGGTACAGTGGGGTCAGACTGCATTCCACTGCACAGCACAACATCCTCCACGAGACACAAAGGCAGGCAGTGATGCCAAGACTTCCCACTCTTGTTTGAAAAAAGCAATTTGACTTTCTAGTCAGTAACAGTTCAGTTTGGCAGTAACAGCAGGTGGCTGTTCACCAGGGATGGGCTGCAGAGGAGACAGGGACGTGCTTGTTTATGAGGCTGTTCAGCAAAGGAGGCAGAGGCCTGATGGGCTTCTTTTGAATTTTTTTTAACTAAAAAAAAAATTCTAAATGAGTATTATGAAAACTGCTTTAATGCCAATATAGCTTGCTCCACATGCTTAACTTCCAAGGAAAAGGCTCAAAGTGTAGAGAGCAGGAACTACTTAAACAGAGAATAGAACAATCCTTCCTTTCACATTGGAGCTGTACGTGAAAGTTTTCAAATACATTTCTTATTTCTAAAACTCGTATCATTTTTTGTTTGCTTTTAAACAAATTCTAATCAATAATTAGAAAGAAATGCGAGGACTTTGCAAATCTAAGAAATGCCTGAAGTCTGTTTCTAAGGTACACACCACAGTCAGCAACTGCCACGTAAAGGCCCTGTGCGTGGTAAAAACATGCTGACTCTTTACATCATCATTACATCATTTCTCAGCACTGAATAAAAAGCAACTGAAAGTCAAGAAAACCAAGAACAGAATGAAGTAAAGAGGAATCTTGTTATACAGGGAGTCCTCAGCTCACACAACACAGTAATCTTTTGTGGCCTGATGATATCAGATTTTATAAAAAGGGACACAACTATGTTTTCACTGGAGATCCTGTATCTCATTTAAGATGCCAAGAGAACTCATGGGGTCTTCAGTATGGTAGGATTATCTAACTACAAACACGAGTATGAAAGTCTGGCTACACCAACAGGCCTCCTTTGAGAAGGATTCTCACTACCAGTGTTTGTACCACTACAAGACACCTCCAAGCCCACCCAGCCTTGGAACCAAGTCAAACCTTTTAAGAGATGGTCGGCACGAAAACATTCCCCATTTTTCACATCTTTCACCATGAAGTCAGCAAACTTGTCTACATGGCCAGAAGTCCTAAAAAAGATAATACAAAAGAGAGGAACATGACAGCTGCCACCAAAGAGCCCCAGGTACTGTGTGACCCCAGAGGACAGACCATTATTCTTAAAACTATGTGCTCAAACTGCAGGCTCACTCCTGCTTCAGATTAAAGAGTCACAATAAGCAGCACCATCCCACAGGAAATCTGATCTGTGTGAAGTACCAATACATCTAAATCTTAAAATGTGTCACTAAGATGACACTTAGTGCCTTTAGGAACTGCACTGCAATCAAAACAAGACATAGCTGCAGTTGTGAGGATCAACCAGTAATTCAGGTGGACAGATTCCCAGTATTTTAAACCAGAGATCCACAAAAGCTTCTGCCTGTTATGGCACAACAGCACAAAGCAAATTGACTCAGCTCAGGTCTCAGTCCAAAAGCTCCTAACATCATCACAAACCTGTGCAGAGGTGAAAGGGTCCAGAGTTTGAACTCTGCTCTCACCCTGGAAAGATGGTCCCTCTACCTGGCCAGTGAATAAAGAGAAGCCTTCAATCCCCAAAGCTACAGAAGCATCATTTGCATTCAGAGCTCAATTAACACACTGCATGGTGTCACCCCTGCACAGGGAAGGGAAGGATGGTCAGGCCACTGTCCTAAACAGGACCCAGGTGCCTCAGATTTAGGCAAGTCACCTGATCCTTTTTTTTATTGTCTTTTATAACTTTTAGAAAAAGAAATAATGACAATTTCTTACCTAATGGGACTACTAGGAGACATTAAAGCATTGGACTGGCAGGCACAAGTCCTGCTGTTTTTCCTGATTTATGGAACAACACTTCTCACATTGACCTGTGCCCTGGGATCTAATTACTTTGCACTGCAGCAGGGTATGAAATTGGGTGACCCAGTCTTAAGATCCCTGTGGGTAATTTTACTGCAGATTGTAAACAGCAACTATGACCAGAAATGACATGCAGCAATAAAAAAGACCCATAGTTACTTCAGAACTGGCTCTGGCGTGAGCATGGTGCAGTCAATCTCCAGGATCTGCTCTTCCTGAATAAAGTGATGTCTCCATGCTTGGATGATGTTGTTCTTCAAAGCACACCCAACAGGCCCAAAGTCATACAGACCACTGACACCTGCAAAGAGAAAAAGGCAAAGAAATGTGGTTGGTGCAAGACTGTACAAACCTGCACTGTTTGGAGCAGGTGTCCTCCCATCTTTCCATCAGTTGGTTTCATGTTCTGAGCATGATGCATCAGCTTCCCTGGCTGAACAGATTATGGGAGTGGTTCACTGCAGAGAGCTCTTTCTCTCAAGACCTATGACATAAAGGCTGAAAATAAACACTATGAAGCACCCACAGACCACCCAATACACAAACCAGCACAGTTCAGCTGCAGAGCACTGGGGCATCAGGTAGTGGCAGAAGCTGAAACTGATAAATATGTGCAACCAACAACACTAAAAGCCATGCTCCCTCCACCAATGGATCGTATTTTGTGGAGAGTTTTGTGGGAGCAATCTATCCGAAGGATGAATCTCAATGCAGAAGTGATCATTCATAGGTTGAAGCAATATGTTATTGTCAGTAATAACACATCTGCCAATCACCAGTTTGACCACAAAGATAAAAAAGGGGGGCGAAAAAGCCAACAAAACAACCCAGAGTGTTTGTTTTAGTTTCTTAGGTGAAAGAGCAGTAACTATACAGGCATTGTGCTGCCTCCTGAGATGCTCATATCAGCCCCATTTATTCACCTGTGCCATAAAGCTGACTGACAAAGTTCACTACAGGAACAGGTTCTAAAGTTCACAGTAGATTTGAGCACTATTGATCCTGATATGGGCCATTCACTTAAGAGTTGAACCTGATGATTCTGTGGGTCCCTTCCAACTCAGAATATTCTGTGAATCTGTGATTATCTTGCCAGGAAAAGCTCAGACAGAGATAAACAGTTATGAGAAAATAATCTGATTACCCCTTTAAATGCCAAAACACCCTACCCCTCTGCAGAGACACCATCTTCTACAATGCAATGCTCAGAACATGCATCCTGAAGTCCACTCATTTAAATTCAGAAAGGAAAAGACAAAATTTCAGCCCAAAGGGGTAACTTCTGCAAGGCTTACAGACTCATACAAGAAAGTTAAAAGCCAACTTAAAAAGATTTTCTTTTATGCTGCATTAATTATAACACTGCAAGAGTAGAGCATTTCACCTAGCCAGAAAGACCAGAATATTAGCCTAAAGGGAATAAAATGTAAATTTCTTCAAAACCATACCTCCATAAATAGAAAAGGCTTGGTCATAGAAAAATCTCCTTTTAAGAGTGTCTTCCATCTTAACTCTGTCCACGATGTCATCTTTGGGCTGTAAGGCCAGTTCCTGTAAGTCAAGCAAACCAAAATCAGGGAGTAGCTCCCATTTCTGGCAGGAGGAGAAATCCTCTCCACTCACCAGAGTCAAAAATCTGAAAGACCCACTTTAAAGCAAAGATGTCCTACCAACATGATAATTTTCCAAAGGGGAATGGTCCCACTGAGATTCAAGTGCTCAGTTACAAATATCACTGTCTGAATGCAGCACTTTAGACACCTGAGGTGGACTCATGACCTCACTTTCAGATAACTAAACCTGAGCTAATTATGCTGTTTTCTTCACAACCACTGCAAAGAAATGCCAATTTCCCAAGAAATTCTTCTGACCTATTTTCCTCTCCTGACTATAAAAAGAGCTGCAAGTGGCCAGCTCAGACTACACACACGTAACTCTTGGCACACACGAACCTTTCAATAAAGTGCTTCTCACATGAAAAAATTTTGACTATGAAGATTAGGAGCACCATTGTCCTTATGCTCTGACAAAGCTGTGTTTTTAGGTACTTGAACACGGAATATCTGTTTGCAACATGTAAATATATTTCATAAATATGCACCCCTGCACTCACAAAATTTAGTTACAGTGTGTCTTAATGCCTTGACTAGATACTGTGAAAACATTTTACAGCAGACTCATTTTATCTGAAAATTTATTATTTTTGTAATCAAATTCAGGAGTGAGGTCAACAAACTTGAAAGATTTTCTTCCAGAAAGATGTTTTGATAATTAAAGCGGAGTTAAGCCAAGTAGTTCAATAAATTCAGATCCTCCTAAGTGGCTCATGCTATCATTTTGAACAGCTTTTTGGTAACTAAAAGTATTGTATGTCGACTTATTTCAAACTTTTCCTTTTTTAACATCTTTAAAGGCAATAAGCATGGTCTAATTTTAAAAAGCACTGTACCTCTGCTGCTCCCATAAATTAGCAGAAGCCAAGGAATAACTTTGCATGAGAGACAGAAAGAGTCAAAACTAGATAGAGAACACTCATGACAGCAAGTCCCAGAACAGGACTTTGAAACCATAGTTGGGAATCCATTTGGAAGACTCTGCCTAAAAACAGAAAATCACATTTCAGTGACCAGGGTTTCCTAACAGACAGGATGGCTTTTGCCCAGAGAGGGACAGAAGGAGAGCAACAGTGACACAGCCCAGTTCTGAACTGGTAGGAAGAAGTGGCAGCAGCACAGCAGTAACTGGAGCAGGTACAGAACTCTGTAGACCTCCTTTACTACCTAAAGAGAGTAGTTACTGAACTGGTGCACATGTCAGAGAAGCACATGTTTATAAACATAACTATATTCACAGATAGAAGGCAGAAGTGCCTGTGTTAGCCTTCAAGGGGAAGAAAGACCCTGTATAGCAACAGAATCACCTCCTGACCTATCATACGGTTTGAGGACATAAGGCCAAGTAATTTCAAACACTCAACTCAAGGATTCAAATTCAGAGTTGCTCTGCTGTCTTTACATAGGAACCAGAAGGACTGAAACCATCAGCAGCTGCTAAAGCAAGGAGGACTCACACTGCTGCCTCCCCCAAAAGGTGCAAGTGACTGTGATGCCTTGCTGGGCACACCATCAGGACAGACACACTCCCATCCCGGAGTGCTGCACTCCCAAGGGCAGACGCTGCGTTTGCAAGGTCATTCTTGCCCTGACAGCCTACGCAAATTGTGTAAGTGGTGAGCACACTCCACACTGCCTCCTGCACCACTCTTCCTACACAAGGTGCGGCTGGCAGGGATACCGGATCCCAACCTGCCTGGCTACATCACTCCAGACTTCCAAGGGTTGGGAAACAATCACGGAAACATTTCGATACTGTTTACTCCAGGATGACCTGGCTGTCAATGCAGCTTTCAGGCAATGGTTTCAGAGCACAAATCCATGACGAGTACTAAGTAAAGATGACATTTACTTGGGTTAAATGTGTGCAAAGAGGCAGCCACAACCCCAGACCCGGCAGGGAGCAGCACCTGTTCGTCTCACACGACTCTGCAGGACAAACACGGTCAATGGGTTTCAGTTCAGGTGCACTCACATTCTCACAGTGAGGCAGCTGAAAGCAGTGGTCCATTTATTTATTAATTCATTAAGAGCACCACCAAAGCACACCCACAATCATTTTAATGTGAACTGCAAATTAGAAAGAACCTCGCAGTTTCTGGGGTGAATTTGCACACCTGTGTTTCAGCTTCAAGAATTTCTTTTTGTTGTTTCAGTCTGGGAAGGAGAGGGAAGCTCACAGAATAAAGAAAATGTATTTTACTTGTTTATTGATCTAGACACAAAACAAAATTCAAGTTCCACCATTTCATTTGCACAAAGACTTTTCAGAGCACAAATGCATTTAAAAAAGGGGATGCAATTTCAATTTACCCCTCTCTGTAAGGCTATTTGAAATATCTCCAAAAACTGTTTAAACTCTAGCAAAGGAAGTTATTTCTAAATAAACATGTTCTGTACCAGGCTGGGAATTTCAAAGCTGCACAAAGAACCTGAAGAGGAAACTCACTACAGTGAACAGCATGTGCTCTCACTGTGCACAAGAAAAGATCTATACAGTAAACAAAGATTAGGGACATACACAATCAATTTCAGCTTTGATTATGGACAACCTCAGTAGGAACTGGTATCTATTTGTTTGCACACTGATTTAATGCTAAAAGAAATTAGTGTAAGATAAAGAATGAAACTGCCTCTAGTAGAAAACCTGGGAACTACTTCAGAAGTGATTTAAACAGTCTGCCCTACTGTGACTATTTAGCCCAAACCAATACTGCATAAAGGAACCAAGTAGAGATTTCAAGGCTTTTCAGACAAGACTGTGGGACTCAGAACTTCATTTCCAGACTCACCTTTGCTTCTAGGACCCTCTTCCGAGCTTTGAGCTCTGCTACAGCTCTGTCTATATCCACCTGGGGAGCTTTCTCTTCCTTCAGCTTCCTTACCAGTTCTCCCTAGAAGGAGGCAAAGAACAATGTAGAGTCATTCTTTGAAGATCTCTCCCTCTTCCAGCTCTCCCGGCAATGCAAAAGGAGGGGTCTGTCTGGCATCCCACTCTCCACACAGGTCTCCAGAGGCTGCAGGTGAGAAACACTTATGCATTTGAGAGTAAGCAGAAGTAATGATCACTAGAGAAATTCAACCACCCACAGTACTGTTAAATCCCAGACCTGCTATTAAATCTCAGTGTGCAAATATACTCCTCTATGTACTGGGGATTTCCACAAATTCCTCTTTTCTGTCTTTGAGGATGCACTAAGTGGATTCTCAGATGGTGAACACAGGCTTTGTGCTCTCCCACGCAGTAACTCTTCCTTCTACTCCTTCCCTTTTCTTCAAAACTTACGACCATTTCAGACTTCTTTTCCTCTGTCCTGTCTGATCAAAGCTGGCCAATAAGGACACAAATTTTCAGAAGGTCTCAGAGAAGACAGGCACTCTTAGCCTAATGTCTCAGCAAAGAAGGCATTGCATGATCTATAAAAGCTGTTATTATTTTTAAAACCTGTTCACTAATTTTGAGAAAGAATATTTTTTTTAAAAAAATACCCTTAGAATACCCTTCCAAAGCCTAAATATTTCAGAGCAGCAAAACCTGCAGTGGGCTTACACCAACATCTTGACCTGAGTCAAACCACCATCACCTTGTTACAGTTCCACAAAGGTCTCTCTGCCCTGTGTGGACAATTCTGCCCTTCCACCCCAGGGAAGTGTTCAAGCCCTACACACCCAGCTGGGTTCTTTTCTGAGCATGATCCTCAGCAGTCATGCCCAGCTTGTCAATGAACTGCGAGATAAATGAATTAAAAGCCTTCCTCTGAGTCCACTCTTCTGCACCAAACTCAAGACCTATCTTGAATTACTGAGAAGGACAAAGGAGCTGGAGGAAAAAGCACAGAGATGTCAAGTGGGATGTTCTAAAAATGGGATGCTCCAAGTTCAGCATTTTTTGTGCATCTTGCTCTTCTCTCCACTGAACAAAAAGAAAGAAAAAAAAGGGAAAAACCCCACAATCCATAGTGATTACAGTATTTCCATAACACCAGCTTTTTCCTAAATTCTGAGCTTTCCTGACATTAATATTACAGGTAACTTAGAAAGCAAAGAGAACAGAATATACAAATTGCTGTTATGCAATCAGATTAGAAAAACTAAAAGTACTTCAGAGACAGAGGGGTTCAAAGGCTAATTTTATTAATAAAGGAAGTAAGTCTCCAAGGACTGCATTAAACCAAACACACACAAAGAGAAGAAGGAAAAATAACAACCCTGTCAGGCTCCTTACCCCCATGGGCTACAAAACCAGAACAAATCTGCTGTTTCCTTCCTGTGAACTACTTATACCAGAACGTGAAAGTTTCACTCTGGGACTGAGGACTTCGATTGCCATTCCTGGGTAACGTGGCAGAGGGAGGGATCTGATCTGGTTTTTTTTTTTTCTTTTAAAGTAGTAAGTCCAAATTGCCTTTGTTGAGCCAGGGGGTCGGCAGTAGAAAAACACCAAGACAGCAGCAAAGCACCTACTGCTGAGTCAACAGAGCCCTCACCCTGCTCGCTGCTGAGCATCCAAAAGCAGCACACAGCAACTCTTTGTCCTGACCTATAAGTAAGACATACTCAGACATACGCAAGGAGAAGGAAAAAAAAACACAACTGAAGCAAGTAATTACATTTGCTGACAGCACTCAATCTAATTAAAGCTCCGATCCTGAGCCCAGCCCAGAGGAGGAGTAAACAGCAGCACTCGATGTGGCAAATTTTGCTGCAGCTTTGTCCCACAGAGCAGCAAAGCAGAGAGGGATCCACCCCGGATCACGGCAGCTTATTGCATCAGGCACTGCTGCAGGAAGATAGGCTGCTCCCTCTCCATAGGCTGAGAGTCCCTTAGGTTTAATTAAACTCCTTCTCCTGGAGCTGACAGACACAGCCCCTTGCATGGAGAGGTACCAACTCCCCCAGTCTTTGTTACTCCCTCCCTTTCCTCTTGGACAAACATCTCAGGGAATTACTACAGTCAGTCATACAAAACAGTATGTGCAGCCCCAGCTACACACATCTATCCACAAACCTTCCCTTGGCACCCCACACTCCAGTTTCAATCCCAGAAAGAAGGGGTGCATTGATACTTTAAAGGCAAATGACAGCACCCAGGATTTTCAACTGAATAAATTGGCTGGTTCTAGAGACCATCGCTTTATTTACAAGCAGCTCCCTTGCCAAGGCATTATGCTGTACAGTGATTCATAATACAAACTCACTGAAGTGCTGGCATAATTAGAGGGCCATAAATCCACTCATTTAATGGGAAAACACACGCACAAATCTATGGATACAAGGGACACACACGTAGCTATGTGTGCAGCTAAGGAGAATAATATGGATCCAGCCACTTAAAGGAGGCACATGGGGGCCCACGGGCACAGGTAAAGAGAGGAAGGGGAACTCCACAAGCTCCACTGCCATTACTGTATGCAGCAAGGGCACCCAGATTTACTCAGGAAATTCACAGACAACCAAATCCATCACAGGTAAGAAGGATGCTAAAGATGGGAGATGGGAAGAGAAGGTGATGCAGCCCCAGCCAAAAGGAGACGGCACCTACCTAGGTAAACGAGAATGATGAAATGGAAAATATGCAAAGGAATCACCGTGCCTTACTGCATCGGGCAAATATGCAACTGTGAGGAACGTCATCTACCTCCGAAACCAAAGAGAAACTCGGCTCTAAGGGGACACCGCCGTGTGACCCCAAGGGATGCGCAAACATATGGGGGCTGTTCTGCACAGAGAAGGTGGAGAAAGGCTCTAAATGAGGACACGGGCTCGGGCACTGCGGGCACGTCCAGCCCGGGAGGGGACACCCAGGTGGGCTGACGCACAGCCCCGGCTCTGCGGGGACGGGAACGGGGGGACCCGCACACGGCACTCACTGCCCTGCGGCTCAGAGGGGGCCCCGCAACCCGCACCGGGGAACAGCGCTGGGCAGAGACCCAGCGAACACCCGGGGGGACCCAACTGGGCAGAGACCCGGCCAACACCCGGGGGGACCCAACTGGGCAGAGACCCCGGGGGGGACCTTCCTGGGCAGAGACACGCGAATACCCAGGGGGACCCTCCTGGGCACAGACCCCGCGAACAGCCGGGGGGATCCTCCTGGGCAGACTGCGGGGGGACCCTCCTGGGCAGAGACCCCGCCAACACCCGGGAGGACCCTCCTGGGCAGGGACCCCGCGAACGCCCCGGGGGACTCTCGGGAGGGGCTCAGGGATGTGTCGCGACTCCCGGTCAATGTGGGCAAAGCCCCGGGGATAGGAAAGGGGGGGACACGTCCCCCAAAGCGCAGCACCCCCCGGCCGGGCCGCGTTACCTGCTGCCGCACCGCGTTCCGGAGCGGCGCCAGCAGCGCCTCGGCCTGCGGGC
>JAOXXN010000395.1:3172890-3193437 GCA_026770055.1 Myrmophylax atrothorax
CCCCGCTGCATCCCAGCCCCGGCGCGGGGCCTCCCGGCTGCACAGCATCCCGCTGCGCTTTGGGAGGAGCGGCCTGGGACAGACTTTCCGTGCCGGGATGCCTTGCAAAACCGAGGGGCACCCAAGCCCAAGCAAAAGGTTCTTTCGCAACGTGGGGCGACGGCGGGGACAGTCCTTGGAGGCTGCGACGCCTCCCCGAGACAAAATCCTCCCTTTTCCTTCCCTCCCACTCCCGTTTTTGGTTTCTTTCTGTTTTTCTTTCCTTTTTTTTTTTTTCCTCTCCAAAAGGCTGCCTGCTTTTCCCTAGCTCGTTTCAACCATCAGAGTCTCAAAATCAGGCAGATGCAGCTCCGAACACGAGCTGAGCCACAGCAACATGCACACACGGTCCAAGCTGATTTCCCAGCACCGGGGGATTTTTAGGCTGGCAGTAAACTCTGCAGGGCCCGAGGCAGGCGAATAAATAGCTTAACCTGGCTTTCCTCTATAGAACTGAATTTTTTTTAGCCTTTAAAACAGTGTGGCTGCATCCAGCCTGCTTCTAGTGTACAGCCTCCAGCTCCTGGTTTCTCCCAAGGAAATACTAGGAGAGAAATACCTGGCCCTCATCCAAACCCACGGCACAGAGCATGCAGACAACCATGGGATGAATTCTCAGTCTCTGTTTTCATCTCTGGGGATAAAGTTAGGTGCAGCAACCATCTCTGCTCCCTTCTGGTGCATCCCTCCTCCTATGAGTGGTTCCAAGGGTGATGCTGCTCTGCCCCTGGGCCACAGGATGCTACCTGCACGGAAGGATGTTCTGAGGGTCCATCTGCCTGTGGAGCTTCCACATGCTTTACTGTCATCACTCCTATCCTGGATACAAAGTGTTGGGCTATCTGGATGTTACTGAAACTCACCCCCTCCTGGGACAGGGCTATTTTTAGCCTGAAGTAGGAAGCACAAACCTCACCCTGAGCTTCCTCTAGGGTTTGGTTCTTCCTAGAGGTTTCTCCTTACTGGAAATTTCCTTTCTGCACCTCTGGCTCTGATCCAGCCAAATGCTTAAGCACATACTTAGCTTCAAACCATCCAGTCCTCCACATTCCCACAGTGCTTTCTGGGATGAGTCCCCTTGTCCCTTCTCTCCTAGGGAAAGCTTATGCCTCTCCATGTTCCTGCCATGAGATGATGGGTCTCCCCTCTGCCAGAAGCAGGAAGGAGAATCAGCTTGCTTTGCTGTGCACCAGACACAAAACTAACCCTGTACCTATGCAAGGAGTTATCAAACCTATTTTGTGTTCTATGAGGGCATGTGAATGCTGCATGTGAAGATCTGGGGTCCCCAAGTATGAGCATCTGCAGCCCTGAGAAGTAATGTCTACAGCTCAGCCCATCCTCTCTGCCCTTCTCACCGGGGGATGGTCAGGTTAATGCTTAAATTGCCAGTAATGCCTATGAATATTTGATACTGTCTGAGATGGCGAAGCAAAATCCCTCTGTTGTTGTCACCAACAGGGATGCAAAAACTTGCCATGTCAGTGATGTGCCCCGATACCTGTTCCCCAAGGAGAAGGACAACCAATTCATTTTGGCACAAGCCACTGAAATAGACTGATCCATCTGGTCACCACCCCCAACATCTTGGACCCTGATGATGACCTTCCAGGTTTGGTTGTGCAAAAGCTCTGATGGAAATTCTTGATGATTTCCCAACCCTTCCATTGCTGTGAATTTAAATTCCTAAAACCCTAATGCAAGGAATTGAAATGCATATTGATTAAGAGCCTTTTATGGATGTTTTGCAGAGCATATTAATAATTATTTAAAACTTGCATTCCAGTATTAATGACTCCTGTCTCTGGCACTTTGCAGTGGTTTGGTCTTGACTTTTAATTGAAATCCTTTAGTTAAGAAAAATTCCTTCAGCCAGAGAAGGTGAAGTGTTCCTCCAGGTATGCACCACAGAGAGAGTTTCGCCCTCAAGTTTCCCAAATTTCCAGGTGTCTGAGACTCCAGAGAGGAGTCTCTGTCCTTCAAGTGGGTGCATGTGAGTTGTCCTCTGAGAAGTCATTTCTTTGGACTTCTCCTCTGAGTGCTGCAGAACAAGGGTTTTGCTGCTCTGGCACTCAAGGTAATATCATGGGAAAGATTAATAACCTCCCTCAACAAGGCAGTCACCCATGTGCAGACCACGGTGGCACCTCAGTGCTGGTGCTGCTCATATGTCCCACTTCCAACAGCACCAGTGCACATACATGATCCAGAAAATTCTGAACCAATTACTGCTGTCACCAGGTTGAACATCTCATGACTCCTTAGTCATGTTTTCTTCTTCCCTTACATCTGATCCCAGGTAGCTTTTTCCCAGCCTTGAAGCTCAGGTCTGAAAGTTCTCGGGGGCTTGGAAAGTTCCCTGGAGAAGATGGGGTGTTTTGTAGAAGCAACAGATGGCACTTTGGGGCTGCCATGGTCCAGCTTGGAGGAGACAGCCCCTTATTTAATATTTTCTGGCCAACATAGCAGACAGGGGTCTAGCATTGTGGTTTGGTGTAGAAGACAAGATCTTGCATGTTATGGAGTCTTGTTTCAGTGTTATCTTCCTGTTCCAAGACTAGAGACTTCAAAATGGGGTAGAAGAGGGTTTGTCTTTGCATTCCCTTTGCCTCCATGGAGAGATAAGCCCACAATAAATGCATCTGTGAATCTGCTTCCTCTGAAAGGAAATCAATATTTTTCCATCCAATCTCTGGTGAGACAGGATGTTGAACAGCAATCAGTGCCTTCACCCCCATACATGGGCCTGGAGCCAGGGGAATTCCAACACCACAGGGATTTCCAGGTCACACTGCATGAGCACAGGATAGGAGAGTCCCCACCTGCATCAGAAATGACCTCTGGCAGTGACAGCAGAGATCAGTACTGGCCATGATATATTACAGTTCTGGTTTAAAAACCCCTTACCCCATCTGCTGATGGCGTGCTAAATGAGTGTTTGATTTTTTTATGACTGCATGTAAAACATGAAGCTGGGATCCAAAGTGCTTCTCTCCACCATGAGTGGCTTTGCTACAAGTCTCATCAAAGCCACCAGTCACTGGACACTTCCCCAGGGACTGAGTTGTCTGTCCAGGTCATCACATGTGCAGTCCAGCTGTGCTTCTTACGTGATGATCTTTATGGTCCCTTCCAACCCAAACCACTCTGTGACTCTATGATTTTGCTTGGAGTCAAGAGTTCAAGGATTTTATTGTTCAAGGAGAAAACAGGATTCTGTTCTCTTCCCACTCCTTTTTTTTTTTTAAGGTAATGGTGGAGTTACTTTTCTTCACACAAAATGAGGATGCTGGTGGTAACTTTTGCAGAGAAGGCACAAGTTATGTCCTGGCAGTCGGTGCCCTTGTGCCTCTCCCATCTCAGAAACACACACCCACTGGTCAGGATGCTGCTTTCCTTATCCCTCAGGTACTCAGCAGCAGAAGGTGGTACGTGGGATGGAAATTACCTGCAGGTAAAGGACCAGTTGGAGGATCCCATGGATAAAGCTGACGAGCACACACACCAACACATGATGGTTTCATACTAGAGATTCTGAGGGATTTTTTTCCAAATCTGGTGAGTTTCCTGAGTGGAGACAGAGCTGCATTGCTATAATATTAGCCTGCTTCCAAACTGAGACCTACGCACAGACCCATATTTGCTGAAGGATCTCGCCTTCCCAATGACCTACATGAAAGTCCTCCACCCAGACACTCCTTATCACTTAGGGCAACTCAGAAGCCATAAGAGAGGTATCACAACTTGAACTCATCTTTAATTACCTGGAAGTTTTTCATACTAAATCAAACAGAGTGAAATGTCCTACCAGCACAGTCTATAATTCATGACTCTGTTGATTTCTCTCCCAGGCTACAGTGACATCAGTACATAACAAAAGACTGGATCCTGTCAAAGAAATCAAGGATGAGATATTAGAGGTACTGGGCAAGTGCTCTCCATGGGACATGAAAACCACAGCAGCCTGCCATCTCCCTGTGAGAAAAACGGGGTGAAATCACATGAGATTAACTCATAAAAAATGTGAATTTAATGCAGATTTGGGTTTATATATTGTAGCATCTGGAGTTTCCAAAGAGTGTGACCACATCCTCCTTGAATTCAGCAAGCCTTTAAAAGTGTACCACAAAGGAAGCACAGACATTATTTATTTAGGGAGAAAGAAAAGCTTTTGCTTTCTGTTATGTTACAGAACACCATTCTGACACAACTCTGTTTGTTCTGGGACCTGTGTTATGGAAGCAGATCTTCCTTGACCCAAAGGACATATCCCAGTCTTCTATCTTTAAGACACATCCCACTCTCCTGCCTTTAAGCCAAGGCAATAATATTTTCCTAAACAATAATATTGTGTTGTTATACTTCTAGAGCATCTAAATAATGTGTCAGAATAAGGAAACCAGATCTTACCTGCTTTTTTCTCTTCAAGCTAGTGACAGACCATGTCAGGGCATCCTCCATTTTCCATCTCTCAGCCTCCAACAGCACCTGTCAGCAGCCCATCTGTTGGAGATGCCTCTGCTCTGTAGTTATTTAAGGACAGGGACAACAATGCTTACATCATTCAAGAGTCTGGGACCTGTGAGAAACCATCAGGTTTTGATTCTTAACACATACCAAACTTGAGCATTGCCTGGTGGGACAAAGCTGGTGGGATATAGATGTGTTCCAATGATCCCACGGCCATGTTTTTTTGTCAAATCCAGAGCACACACTGCAGTGTTCATGATGGCAGTCTGTCCATCTCACCAGCCATTCCAGCTGGCACAGCCACATTCCTGGGCACACCAGGACACGTGGGTGCTCGTGCATGGTGGAGAGATTTGTGGAGGGCACTGCTTTGAGGACAGGCTGATGTTCCTGAGTCACTACCTTAGCAAAAGCCTCAGAAAAAAAGGCAATGAAACAGGATGTCATTGCAATGCCAGGGCATAGCACAGCATCATTTCCACAGCTCCACTTCTCAGATGCCACCTTCAGCAGTGCCATGTAGGAACAGTGACCCCCAGAAGTGGCTCTTCCCCTTGAGATGAGCACCAAGTGTTTGTGCTGGGGCTGGCTGTCAGGAACAGCAGATGGTGCAAGAGGAAGTATGGCCAGCAGGATCAGCCAGCTTTTTTCCTAGAGGAGGATGAATCAAAGCTAGCAAGCTCCTGGCTCCTGCCCTGCACAGTGTCCAGTCCAGGAGAAGAGAGAGAACTGGTGGTGGATGGGTTGAGCTGTGAATGTGGGAAGATCTCTGAAGGTGGGAGAGTCTTGAAAGCAGGAAAGTGAAGCTCAGAGGGGTGTGCTGAACTCACTCTAGACTGGGTGGAGCAGAAGACCAAAACATTAATCAGCTACTGAGCACTAAAATAAGGCTGGTCTTGGCCATTTGGAGTTGGCCACCACTGACTCTCCTCGTCGCCAGTCAGTTCAGCACAAGCTGGACAGGATATGCCTGGCAAAGGGCCTGCTGAAGGAGATGAAATCACTGTGCTATTGCTGCCTGAAATTTCCAACACCCTTTTTTGGAGTGGCAGCACCACTGATCATCTCCCAGGTGTCTTCTCATCTCCCAGATGTCTACCTTCCTGGGAAGTGTAGGACAGCTGAAGGGTGTGCTTGATTAGTGTAAATGAAGATGAAGAAATATTATATTGATTGTTGCTTCTGTACTGGAATTGCTTTCGTTTTCCCTGAAGGATGTAAAAGCAAGAAGGGCTGGAGCAATGAACCATAGCTGAGAAGAACCAAAACCACCAAGGGCTTCTATGGCTCTCTCCCTGCTCCATGGGAACCAGGAAGGATGAATCATGAGGCATGACAATCTGCTGGATCATGGGACTGTGAGATACCAGATGGTCCTGAATAAAGCAGAGTTCCAGGGAATCCCTGGCTATCCTCTGGAACAATACAGGTAGCCTAACATCATGCTCCAGAGACCTCTCTGGTAGCGACAGGGCACCCCACTGGTGCCAGCATAACTCCCAGTGCCCTTGGCCCTCAGACAGACCAGCCATGGCTATGTGTCCCCCCAGATCTCTAGGTCTACCCTGGAGGAATTGGGTAGAGGTGGAGCAGCAGCCCCTTGTTTCTAGCCCCACCAGGGACCAGTGGAGGGGTGGCCAGGAGGGACAGAGAGCTGAATCCATGCAAGCCAGGTAGCTCTGCTTGTTCCTATTGGGAACTTGGGGAACATCAAGGAACAAGTTCTCCCTGCAAGTCCTGTCCTATTTCTCCACTGTACTGTTCTGCAACAGGGGCTGACCTGGGCCCCTCTCTCACACTTACCAGCTCTACCTCATTGTGACTCATGTAGGTGCCTTGAGTTGCTCAGGATTCCAAGTATGTGGGATGCTCTTCCAGTGAGTTTCATAAGAAGGAGAACAGGCAAGGGCAGTCCTACCCTGAACATGAGCAGAGAACTTTATCATGGCTGGTGGTTACAAGGAGTGGGGAAATGGCAGTGGGTCAGGAAAGGCTGGGTGAGTATCCAGCAGAAAAGGAATGGCAAAGAAAAGGAATTACATGGAATGACAAAGTTATCTAGAGATTTGGAGTATAGAGAGCAGAAAGATGGGTAAGGGCTTGGGGGAGATGAGCCTGGGCCAGCTGCAGGGTGTCCCAGCAGGGAGGTTAGTAGAGCATCTGAGACATCTTATGCTAGAAAATCTTTCAAACTATGCAAAATCTTTAGAAACAATAAATCAGTCTCTTCCTATTAGGTTAAATATCTGGTTCTTGTAGCCCTGGTGTTTAGATCTGGCCCTAAATCTCAAATTACTGATGATAATCTCAAATTATTTGATGATGATGGCTTTCAGTGTCTTGAAAACTTCACATATATTCTCCAGTATAGTTGGTCTAAAACATATTCTGCTCATTTTTCTGGTGTCATGATCAGCCAGAGCTCCTGGGTTTTGTAACCTGCTTGTTTACACTGCTTCAAGCAAATCAGAGTCAGGCCTCTGGATGTTGTGGTGTCTTTCACCACATTCTTCCTTCAGCCTTTTTTTCCATCTCTTCCACCCCATCCCTGACAGGGGAAGCACTGTTCTTTCCATGCTCCTTGGTTCTGTTTGAAGCAGTCATAGAAAAAGTGACAATTAGGAAATAAAGAACCTACAGTATCTGCTTTGGCAGGCACAGCACATCCCACTGCTGAGCTGCTCGACTCAAACCAGCAGCTGCCTGCCTGGGTCACACAGAGATATTGCTGCCTTATATTCTGGGATCTGGCTGAGGCAGCCTGGGGCACTGCCACGCTGCAGAGACACTGACAACCCAATGCTGAAGTCAAGCAAAACATGTTTGTGGCAGTCCTGTGAGGAGCAGGCAGTTGGACTTGATGATCCTTATTATTTTTCACTGTGAGGGTGGGCAGGCCCTGGCACAGGTTGCCCAGAGAAGCTGTGGCTGCCCCACCCCTGGAAGTGTTTAAGGCCAGGTTGGATGGGGCTTGGAGCAGTCTGGTCTAGTGGAAGGAATCTCTGATTATGGCAGGGGAGTTGGAACACCATGACCTTTGGGTCCCTTCCAACCCAAACCATTCCATGATCCCTATGGGTCCCTTCCAACCTGAGGTATTCTATGATTCCATGATTTCAGGATGCTCAATTGCAATTCAGAAAATAATGGTGACTAGAAGCAAATGACGAGGTTAGATTACTTATTATTTGGGAGATTACCTGGGGCAGGGTAACAGACATAAACTTCAGTATTCCTGGGCTATTGTGCTCCATCAAAATGATTAAAGGTTGCTAAGCAATGTCTGTGTATTCCCCCCAGACTGAAGGAGTGTAACAGAAGCAAATGAGCTCACTGCAGTTGAGCAGAACTTATATAAAATATAAATATACATAATTATTTCTAATGATGATTTCTGATCCCTCAAGTATTCCAGGCAGCTGAAAGATATAATGAAAGCCAAGATCCTTATTTCATGTCATTTATAGTGCAGAAGTCTTTTGGATCAGCCAAGGTGGATGCAACCCCTTCTCTGGGTCTTGTCTGGCCCTGGCTTGGTGTCCAGGGCTGATGCTAAATGCTGCCTGAAGCCTCTTCCTGCCTTTCCAAATTCAGGGGAAATGAAACCAAATCTCCATCCTAAATGATAAAACAGAAAATCTTATCAAAGCACAACTTTATGAAAGCCAAGGCAGATGAAGAGAGCAGGAAGAAAGAGAATAACATCCTAAACCATTAAACAAGCCTCATTTCCCCACGGATCCCACACCATAGCTTCTTCTTACTTTTCTGAGGCAGCAACCAGCCCCTTCCTGTGAACACATTACCTTTGCCTTTTGTGGGACCCTCCATCCCCTTTCCCAGGGGAGGGTGCTGGGTAGAGGGTCCCCCTGGAGCTCTCTGCCAGTCCCTTCTGTCCCTGCTGGTCATCTCTCTCATCTCCACAGGACACTTTCTGGTGCCTCCATAGCACCACAAGTCTAGAGAGGACCCAAAATCAGCATTTGCCATGAAAGGGAGCATTTCCCAAAAAGGCTTTGGGGGCTATGGTAGAGTACCTAAAGAAGTCTGGAACTGCACATGGAGGTGGCGTAACAAACAGGAAGAGCAGATGATGGAGAATAAGAGATAAGGACCTGAAATTATCCTGTCACATCTCACAGGCACCCAAAAAGGAGACTGAGGCGCACAGCAGAAAACTACCAGTAGCACAGGAACCACCAGCACTTGCTGGAGGTTCATCTTCCTCCTCCAGAGGAGGAACAGCCAGCCCTGGAGACAGGCTGGTGCAGCCAGCTCTGTGTAGTTCATCTCTCCTGATTTCCTAGTATTTGTTCTCTTGTTCTGGGAAGAGTTGAGAGCTGTAAGAGGCCCAGCTCACAGGGATGTTTAGAGAAAGGAAAGTCCATTGTGTGAAAGACTTTGGTATTTCAGAGTTTGTTTTCCTTTTAACACAGAACAAAACACCACCATGTCAAAACCCTCTGTAAGGCAAAAGAGAACAAAAAAACCAAACCAAAACAAAACCAACCCAAAAACCAACAAACAGTGGTGTTCAGTTTGCACATGGTCTGTGGAAGCATTTTCTCTTTGCTTTTTGGCTTTCCAATCTCAAGATACCTACTATTGTAGCTAATTCAGGAAAAGAAATAAAGGGGGAAAAAAGAAAAGAAAAATAATAAAAGAAAGCAAAATCCACAGCAGAGCAGAGGGGGAGCCTTTCCCTGCACCAGGGTCTAATCCTGTTTCCATGGGTTTTCTCTGCAGTGGCACCAGGATCAAAGCACCCTAGATGGGATGCACAGCAGCAAAGGAGCCTCCAAGTTTTAAGTGGGAAAACCAGGGAATGGGCAGCACAGCAACTCTGTACAACATCAGCAGAGCTGTTTTGCACCAGCTTGCCTCGTGCAGAAGGACTCGGGCAAAGCAGTCCAGAAATTTTAGAAAGGCTGGACTGGACGTCAGGCTTGGATCTCAGCAACGAAACTGGGGGAAAGTCACAGCTCTGGGCGGCGTTTTGGGTCAGACCCTGCAAACTGCTTTCCCACCAAGAGCTCCCAGCCCAGCTCTCCCTGCACGGGCTCATGTCTCTCCTCACGCTTTCAGCCCCTGGGACCCTGCGGGGTGCTGGTGCTTGGCCGAGTTTCCCCGTGGGGCAATCCCGGGTGCCGATGCCCTCCCTGGCAGCAGGGAGCAGCTCGCCACCAGTTCTCTCCGTGAGCGTTTTCCGAGCGTTTGGCATCGAGCCCGGCAGCCTTTCACTGCTGCCTTTTCATTCGCCTTAATTCACTGCGTTTCCTTTCTTGCTCCTTGCGAGGAACAGAGGGAGAGCTTGTTGCAGCAGACGGGCCCCATCCGCTCCACCAGGCTCTGCTGGTGCGAGGGCTGGAAAAGAGGGATACAGGCGAAGGGGCACCTCCCACCCCTCCGGGGCCCCGCGTGCCGCCTGCGTGCTGCTTCCCAGCAAATACGGTAAGCGCTCAGCCTAAAATTGTAAGTCTGATCTCATGACACAGGGTGGCCCTGCATTCCTCACCTCTGACATAACCCGCTGGGAGTGTGCTCCGCAGAAAAACACAAACAAGATGTACTGGCGGGCTGGCGGCGGGGACCAGGCAGCTGGCAGATGTTCTGCAGAGCCCCCGCGCAGCCCCCCGGGTGCCACAGCTCCGCTCCAGCACAGCCTGTACCCTCCCAGCGAGGGCAAAACCCCAGCCCGTGCTGCGAGGGCAGAGCCGGCCGTGGTCTCTTGCGCTTGTCGATGCGTGGGTGGGTGGCTCGGTGTTCAGCCTCCCCCGGCCCTGTGTCCCAGGAAGGGGGCGGTGGGAAGGTTCAATATCATCCAGGGAGGCAGCTGGATTTGTTCCAAAATCTCCCCTGGGGTTTTGCTCAGCCTGAGGGCATTTTTAAGGGTTGCGGTGCTTTTGCAGGCGGGGTTGGTGGTTGTTATTTTTTGCCTTTTGTTTCGTTCCGCATCTGAGTCCTCCTGGGGCAGGCTCTGCTCTGGGTCTGCCATGGCCGTGGCTGGTGCGACTGCTCCAGCACCAGCTCCCCATTCCCATTAGCCTCCCACTCCCAAGCAGTTCCACAGCCATCCCAAGGCCACATTTTCTCTGGGTGCGTCATGCCCAGGTGCAAACTGTGCCCCACATAGCTTGGCACCCAAAGCCTTGGGTGTCATGGGGAGGTGATTCCTCCCTCCCAGAGCGCTGGGATTAAATGATTTGCCAGGGATCACGTGGAGAATCCGAGTCCCGCTGCTGTAAACACGAAGCTGACTTTCCTCCCAGCCAAACCCTCCTGCAAGCGCAGCCTTGTCTTGAGCAGGGGCAGATCCTGCTCGGTGCGGAGCTGCTCTCCCATCTTGGCCACGCTGAACCACTTATTTACTTTCTTCTGCAAATGCCCTAAACCTTGACAACGACCTATTTTCCCTCCTGTTGCGCAAAGCTTCTTTCCTAGAAAGAGCCTTTCAGACGCTCGGTCCAAACAGCCCAGCTCTTCTCCGTGTGTGGAAAAGCAAACTGTAAGTGCCTGGCAGGTTCAGTTTAGCTCCAGCACATCCAAAACCCACACGCAGATGAGTCAGGAGGCTCAGGCAGGCGCTACCTGAAGCCATCCTGCGAGACAGACAGCCCCGTTTGCAGAGTAATCAGATAAGCAACAATCAGCCTTCAAGTCCATTCCTCAAACTTTCGTTTTATTAGTGCTTTTCATTCGTCTCCTTCTTCTCCAGCATTCAACAAAGCTAGGAGACAGCTTTTCTCCAGACATTTCTCTTTCTGTCCTTACCAGTCCCTGGCAGTGAAATCATCTTTTTTTTTTTTTAATTTTACATTTGAAAAAAGGAAATTTTAGGAAAATAATTGTCCTCCTTCCTCCGCAAAATACTTCCAAGTTTTTAAGACTACTACTCCTCTGCAGAGGATGGTTTGCAAGAGAACAAGACAAACAATGGTAATGAGAAACAACAGGAACAAGAGGAAAAAACAATGTTTCAAATTTGCTTCTTCAGAGCACACAACGTTTGATCCCTGAGCAGAAGCAGAAGGACTTTGCTCGTGGGTCCAAGACTCCTTTTAGCCACCCTTTCACCTTGGGGCTCTCCATCCTTTGCTTTTCCTCAAGGAGGTGCCCTAGACTATGCTCAAGCTGTTGGTAGCACCGAGTTACCTCCTGATCCCCACACTGGTGATCACACACAGCTCCTTCTACAATTTCTCCTCCATCTCTAAACCACAGCCCAGGTTTTTAAGTTAACACAAAGTCAGTGATGGTTTATTTTAACATGCCGGGCTGTAACCTGACTCTAGAGATACAAATTCAGCCTAACAAGTTTCACTTGGCCAGCTAAGAGCACAGGTTAGAGATTAATCCAACAGCAGCAGATGGTCGGGGTGGACACTTGCTGCTTCCCACGGCTGCTCTTTTCCGTCCCCTGGGCACCTGCAGCCTGGTTTGGCACCTATCCGTGCTCTTGCCTGGACAAACAAGCTGCTCTGCACAAAAACAAATGCAGAATTTGAAGGCTGATGTGCTGGGGACAGGGTCTGGTTGTGAATGGCCTATGCTCCCCCCAACACCTACACATGTGCACACACACACACATTTTCCATCAGTTGGAATTGTCAGACTTCAAATCACTGCCAGTTGTCTCTGTTATCTTGTCCATCAGGACAAGGATGATGGTGAGGACTCAGTTTAATCTGGAGAGGTTCTTCTGTGGCTTTTATCCCCAGTTCAAACCAGCTTGGGGTGATATTGTGAGTGCAGATACTGGGATAGGTAACAGACCTCCTTGCTTATTGGAAAGCTCTATGACTGTTCAAAGGAGTGACTGATTCCATAAATGACCTGGTTTTCCCTGGATGTAAAACTTCAGATTGAACCCTTGGATGGGTTCTTGCATTCCAAAACCAGTAAATCTCCCTTTCTCCCTCTCTTTCTCCCTCATCTCCCTACCTGGCTGCCTGTTTGCACAAACCTTGTAGGCTTCAGCCTTTGGGAATGCAAAGGTACCATCAAACAAGGCTGGAAATTATCTCCTGGTCCACAAGCAGTTAACAGGAAGTGGCAGAGAAACAGCCTGACCACATCTGCTTGTTTTCCTGCCAAAAATGCCAGAGACTGCTGGGATAGATGTTAAAAAGCCAGCACCCTCCCAAGGTGGTGATGAATACTTTGGGTATTCACACCTGGAACAGTCTATAGCAACCCCCAATTTTCCATGCTTTCACACTGTGGCACTGTGGAGGCCGCTGGAAAGTCAGCAGGAGTAAAAAGCATAATTTTAATTTACCTGAAGAGATATAAATCAGGTGAGGAGGTTGTGAGCATTTCTTCTCATTATGGACCTGACAGGACAGTCTATAGCCACACAGGAGCCGTGAAGAAAGCTTTCCCTGGTGTGAGGGTCATGTGAGACTGACATAAACCCTGGCAAGAAGGCTGGGAATAAAATAGGGACATAACAAGGGGGATCCTGAGGTACAAACAGAACACAGAGCAGAGAAGGTCCCAGACACTCCTCCAGGCCTGCCTATCCCAGCTTGTGGATTCATGTAAGAGAGGTGCAGAGCTGGGCTTTGGCACATTCCCTCAGCATCAGCTGGAGACACTCAGGAAGTAGCCTGAGGGCAGACAGGTGCCTGTCACAGAGGAAAAGGCCATTGGAGAGGCTACATGCAAGAAAGCTGCAAGTATTGCACTTGAAGGTGTAGTGGATATAACTGCACTGAGGGGCTGTACAGATCCCTCTTTCCATCTCTGCTGGAATTCAAGGGAGCAATGATTTTACTATTAGTTCTGGAAAGCATTACATGGAGGTTTTCCCTGCTAAGGGCAAAAGCTGGACAGGACATTGTGACTTCCCTAATGCCTCCTGCCTGGATAAGCAGAGTTGTCCTGCTCCTTTCTCCCAACCCCTGATCAAGGCAGGGCGTCTCACACATGACTGGAGAGGGTTTAATATCCTTGGAGGAGGGAGCAGTCTACAATATGGTTTTGTAGGAATTTTTTACCTCTTCCAGCTGACTCATTTGGGGTAAGATGGGCTGTGCCCCAAAGGGGACATCCCTGGCTGTAAAAAGAGCATAGAGAGACTAACTGAGGCACTGCAGCTGTGACCTGGTGGGACATCAGACAGCCCATGGCAGCACCTCTCAGCGTCAGCCACTTATGCAGGCTCCAAGGAGCTGACAGAGTCAGATCCTGACTGTCCTTGTGGTCAGGAAGATGGAATAAGATCCTGGTATTTTTGCATTGAGACAGGTGTCCTGCCTGGGTCCTAGTGACAGGACACAAAGCTGCTTTCAGTATCCACCAGTTTTCCTCCCTCAAACTCTCCCCTGAGAAAGAGCATGATCCCTATGTCAACTATATATGCCCTGCCTGGAAAACCATGGGAAAAAGGGCCCTTGACTGGAGCTGTTCTTTGAGCCTCGGTAGCCCTGCAAATAATTTTCCCAGGTTTTCAGGCAAGTTTTGAAAGTGGCATAAGGCTGACATGATCTGAAATACAAGTGGTCTTCAAAAGAGCATTATCTAGCCATGGTATTGTATTTTTAGCCTGCTGCTAAATGCACATTGAATGCAAACAAGGAGCTGGCTGGTGGGCTGATGTTGTGCTTGCTTATCCAGGGATTATTGGGCACCTGGGATTTTCAGTGGCACTACACTGTTAGGGGTAACAGACACTGACTGTCTTTGGGGATCTTGGCTGTGAGCAAGTCCCTGAGCCCCCAGGCATGGACTGCTTCAGTGTTCCCATCACATGCTGAAATAAAGCACCTCTACAGCCAGTCAGCTGTGCCACAGCAGGATTTGTTTTCTGTAGCTGATGTGCTGTATTCAGTACTTTGGCCCATAATGATGAACAGTCAGTGCTAGCATCCCATCTGCAGAGAAGCTAAAAGTTGGATGCTCTGAACAGACCAGGGCTGGGATGTTGGCAGGTGCCTTTACCACAGAGGCAGCACTAATCTATGTCCAGTTTCATTAGTTTTCTCCATTTTAAAACAGAAACCCTTGAAATCAGCAAATGTTAGAATTGCTGGAATGCCAATGTTAGAATTAAAAATGAAATTAAAAAAAAAAAACAAACCAAGAAAAAAGCTTCTTTTGAGCACCCAGAAGCCACAGCAACCACAGGGAAATAAACCATGTCCCAGAGTTATTATCTTGCTGTAATTCCGTGCACAGCTACAGGATAAATAGCCTATTCCTGGAAGTGCTCTTTCCACAGTTGCAACTATGGGCTTAGATTTAAGGTCAGATTACCTGATTTAGCAAATTGAAGAGTGTCAGCTGATCCACAGTAACTAACCAAGTTCATGCAGGAGTAATGCTGTGCCTCCCAACCTTCTACCTCAGTGTCTGAAATCATCTCCCCTAAACCAGTAATTTTCAAACCCCAATGTCTGGGCTGTGATTCAGCAACATAAGGAGCATCCCAAAAGACAGGCCCTAAAATATTCAGGCATAAGCTAAAAGCTATGCTTGGTGTCCATACATGAAAATTCTTTTTTTAAGGCTTTCAAAATTTCAGCACTTGAAATTTCCTTTCACATTCACTTTGAACTAAGGGATGCAAGGAAGAAAACACAGCCCTGTCTATAGTCACCACTGGACAGAAAAGTCCCATTACTGTCTCCTCCATCAGGCAGGAAGGAGCTTCAGAGTGATGCTGGAAAGTCACATATTTCATTGCTATTTGTTTTCTATAGAACTGCAGGCTGCTGCTTCCCAAGGCTGAGGATCCAGCCCCTCTGGGCTCAGGTAGGAGATGTCACTGACTTGCTGCCATCCTCGAGTTTCTCTGATGAGGAGAAGTGTCTCCAGGATGCTGGTCCTCAATTCCACTGGTGTGTTTGGGAATCTGTTCAGCTTTCCTCTAGATCCAGCATGGCATGAGTCCAGGAGGAAAATACTGGCACTGCAGAAGTCTGCCATTTTTAATTCTTCACTCTGATTTCCTCTTTCTAAACCCAAATGTGGCAACAACTGGGTTTTCTTTTCCCTGAGTTTTTCTTCTCCCTGAGCTTCTGCAGAGCCATAGGCATGTGGCAGTGTGTGAGGGATTTAATGAGATTTGTGCTGTTAGCTGATCCAGGAAAGGACTGATGTGGATAGTAAGGCAATTTCCCAGATCTGCAAGGAGAACTGCATGGCCAGTATCATTGTGTTCAAATAGTAATCTGCTTTCCAATACCTTTATAGGGTGCTGAAACACTACCCCAGCCAGTGGAAGAGCAGGGGTTTGTGACATGGAGAAACAGACCTGGAGCCAGTAACACCGAGATCCTCAGCTTCATTGTGCCAGATGTGACATAAGAGGCTGGAAAACCTCAGGTAATCACTTGGATCACATTCAATCAACTTCCTGTGGAATCTGATAAAGCCTTAAACATCAGTGGGGCTGGGAATGGGAGCGAGTGGATTCATCCAGGACAGTGATGGACTCGGGATGCTCTGCAGGTTGTGGGGACCTGTAGGACCCCCTTCAAACAACCCTTAGATGGTGCTTTTATTTCTTCCCACTGATGAGATACAGAACTAGGGGCCTGGCAGCTCTGGAAATGAAAAATTCCTGATGTAACCATGGTTTTCATGATAACAGTAGGGACTGAGTCTGTAACACCACTGATGGCAGTTTGGGGAGACCTTTGGTTTTACAGTGCTGTGTCTGGTGGGCAAATCTCTCCTGGTCCTACATGGTGCCCAGTTCTCCCTGATGTTTGCAGCTGGAAAACTGCAAAGAAAAAAGCCCCAAAGTGCAGCATCCTAACCCATTTACTACAAAATAAGGCAATTAAGGATGGGACACACTTCTGAACAAAGTGCTACAGAGACATGACAATGTTGTTTGTTCTCTCTGGACCTGAGCCCAGAGCCTGTGACTAGACCTGTTGTATCCCCACACCTTCAAAGCCAGAGCCTGGGCTGTGTTCTTTTTCTCCTATCACAGGATGAGAGCTCTCCTGGAGCCACCAAAAGAGCCCAAACACTTTCCCCTGTAATCTGTCATGCCTGTCAGGATGCCAAGAGGCACGCCAGACCTACACCCTGGGCCAAAGCAGCTATGTAGACATGCCCAGAAAGGGGAGTTGGCACAAGGTATTGTACATAGTGAGATATGTGAAGCTGCAGGCGAATAGTTCGGTAATCACATGGGTAGGTTAGGCTTGGCAAAGGGCAGAGCATGTCTGCTCAACCAGAAAGGAAGAGGCAAAACAGCTTGGAAAAGGTTTGGAGCCTGTTTTAGGGGGAGCTCAGGAGAGCTTCACGGGGTTAAACAATAATAATTGCCCAAGAATGGCTGAGGTAAAGGACTCAGTAATATCCCAGTGAGGCCACAAACACCCTTTCAAAAGGGTTTTCCCAGGAAAAAAAAAGATCACATTCCTCATAATTAATCCCATTTCATGATACGGTTCACGAGAGACTGGAGGGAGGAGTTGCACCTTGCTCAGTGTTTGTGTAGGGGGATATATTCCCTAAGAGCTTGTTGCTGGTGCTCAAGGCCATCCAGTCCCCTGATGAACATTTTTGATCAAAGTCTTTCTGAGCAGATCTATTTTCTTCCCAACCCACTCAATACCTTGATTGCCACACAGCTCTTTTAACTGCTTAGGTAAACATGCTGTCGCTCCTTGGCATTTTGCCTCGTTAAGCCCAAAAATACAAGTGGCACAGAAAATTAGAGAAGCTGCTCTCCTTCGCCAGGAAAAATTATGCTATTTCTGAGATAAACTGGTTTTAATACACCTCACTGGCCATGCATGGATACATTTATTTATAGATACACTTGAACTGGACGTCCAGCTGTTGGATGCCTATATGGAGACAGGAACAGAGGGAGAATTATGTACATATAAACCCTGACATACCTTCAGTCCAGTTGCTGTCTGAACGTAGATTCTCGGATATGCTGAGATATCAGGGTCTGACCCCCATTAAAAGGGGTTTATGTGAACTGGTCCAAGCTCAAAATGGTGGGTATGGCCTGTTCTGGAGAGCTGCTACTGCTGTGCTGTCCCTAGGAAGGACAACAACCAAGACTTCCATGCTGGGAACTGCTTTGCACCCCATGGTGGAGCAGGAAGTCAAATCACAACTCTGGGGACCCCTCTGAGCTAAGCCCCACAGCTGGTGGCTGTGCACAGCAGAGTGGTGCTGTCCCCTCCTGCTCATATCCTTGGCTCTCCGTGGGCTGAGGTGGCCCCACAGGAGATGAAGGACTGCACAGGACACATTTCACAGGCCCTCCCTCAATCAGCATCCCTGGGGCTAAACCACAGTGAGCAGCTCAAAATCAGAGCTCAATTCACAGCAGATCTTATTTTTGAGGAATGACAGTGACACTGGCCAGAGCTTGAAGTCATTTTCAGTTTTCCCCTTAGAAAGTAAACACATAGAAGTCAACAACAGATGGAGCATCACATGGAGTTACACAGGTCAGCACAGACTGCAGAGAACTCCTGAGTCTGAAGAAGAAGTAATTTGGAGGGGGGAGCAGCTGGGAAATTATTCTAAAGGATTGAGAAAGACAGCAAAAAATACTGGCGTGAGCCACCTCCTCTGCGATAGCACAGCTGAAAGCCTTGGGTTTGTGGAAGAAGACAAAGATGGGCAGATAACAGAGCAAGCTGACACCCCCTGGGAAGGACAGCTCTGGTTTGGGTTTTTTTTATTGGCTGGAGACTAGAGAATGCAAGCAAAAAGGTCTTAAACTGATCACAAAACGGACAGGAATAAAGCAGGCAAATGAAATACAAAACTGGATTTTTTTGTAACAAGAGCAGATCAAAGAAATTTGACAGAGATTTTCAGCAGTTTAGAGAGTACTGTGGGGAGTCTGGGGTGAGAAATGAGGGATTCAGGTGAGTGGAGTGTTGCAGTAATGGGCTGCAGTGTGGAGGAAGATGGAAGGGAGGAAAGGGAGCAGAGGACACCTATTAATAAAAAAATACACATTTCATTTAAGATTTATTGATACCTCAGAGCCAGAGAGTCTTCCATGCCTTTGCATCTTTGAACTGACAGTACCCAGGAGTGGGCAGTGTCAGGGATCTGTTATGAGCTGTTGGGTTCAAGTGGAGAAAAGTTATGGGTGTTAATTTGCAGAAATGAAAATACCTTGGTTAATAAAGATTGCAGCCTGAGAAGCCTGTGCTGGAATAGCAGAATAGCATTAGTGTTCCTAAAAACACAGCTGGTCATTGCTGAACATGCACTATCATGCATCAAAAAAGCAATCACTCAGTTGGGGACCTCAGGATGGTGCCTGTGGATTAATTCAGTACTGGACAAAAATTGATGGTTGCCTTGGGACCAGTGTTTACTACCTAGTGACATTCAGGGAAAGGACAGTCCCATCTGGTCATGGGGAGAGCAGTGACGGTGCAAAAGGACAAAGTGATCACAGTGGACAAAGAGCAGGCCATGAACTCGCCCCAAAGGAGGGTCAGGAGGGACTGGTTTTGTCATGGAGGTGGAGGGTTGAGTCAATATGAGAAGGGATGTGCCGGTAAAGTTGCTTCCACGCAGGGTGTTAATGAAACAGGTACTGAGAAGTTCCCGTTAAAAACAATGCTGGGAAGTTGAGGATGGTGAGTCACCAAAATAATGTGATAATAAATGTCATAATAAATGTTTAGCACAAGGGGAGGGCTAACAAACAAAAGCTAAAATTGGGAGTGGACTTCATTACAGCTGAGGATTGCTTCCGAGAGGAGAGGATACAGGATACTGGGCTGCCTGATCTGCTGGAGAAAAATAGCAGAGTGGAAAGCAGATACAAGTGAATTTGTATTCCAAAGGAGACAGCTTTTTTAACATCAATGCTGACAAATTATCAGGGTACACTCAAAGGGCAGTAATATATATTCCCCCACAACAAACCTTGTGTGCAGCCATCAGACACCCTGGCAGGCCTTGAGGGGAAAGAGGCACCTTGGAGGCACTGTGACTCATTTGGTCCACTTAGGATTTCTGCTGGAAAATGGGACAAGTGGCTCCTGGTCCCCATCAGCTGCTCCATCAGAATTTCAACAGATTTAAGTAGATGAATGGAGCTCCTGATACTTTCAGATCAATGCTGCTCACGTGGCAAATGGAGCTTTAAGCAGAAGATGGGCTCCCAGAGGGGTAACTGGTATCTTTAATAGCCTGTGACTGGTCAGAGGTTGGGATTGTCTTGGCTCCAGCCCGTGCATCCCCACTCACACTGTGTGAGACACCCTGGAGGTAATGCCAGGCAATTTGCCTACCAACAGCTTTGAATACTGAGCAAATATTTGTGTTATCATGGCTTTAATTTGCCCACCTCAGTGATAGCTAAATGTCAACCCCAAAACAAAGCAGTGCCACCTGGGAGAGACCCCGCGCTCGGCCACGCGCTGCCCGTGTGGCTCCAGCTTTTATCAGTGCGTCGGGTGAAAGTCCGACTGTGAAACAACATGAAGAAACTCTCTATTTCCAAAGGTGGCATTTGGTGGGAACTTGGGGCATTTGAGCCTATTGAGGCTGTTTTTGAAGTCCACGGACTGTTAGTACTGGGTCTGCTAATGAATAATGATCTCTGAGACCAACCCCCTCTTGTCTCTCTTGTTCCCAGGGCTCGGTTGTTTCTGACACCGATTTGCTCTCTGGTGTTTGCAGCCAAGTCTCTCGTCCGGTGCTGGAGCGTCCCCCCTCCGGAAGGGGCTGTGCGGGAGCCACCGCTCCCCAGGCCGCGGGGACATTTGGAGTGACCGGGAGGTCACACGGACGGAAGAAAACAAAAGCAGCGGCCGCCCTGCCACGGAGCTGCCCCGCAGCGGGGAGAGCACAGCCAGGGCATTTAAGACCTGCCTTTTCCTTCATACCACATTCTTTTTACTTTCTGTAAAATATTTTTGTAAATATTTAAATCACTGGCAAATCTTCTTTGGGTTAGGGTTTTCTTTTCTTTTTCTTTTTTTTTATTTTCTTTTTTTTCTTTTTTTCTCCTCTCCTCTCCTCTCCTCTCCTCTCCTCTCCTCTCCTCTCCTCTCCTCTCCTCTCCTCTCCTCTCCTCTC
>JAOXXN010000395.1:3195052-3209432 GCA_026770055.1 Myrmophylax atrothorax
CTCCTCTTTCTCCTTTCTCCTCTCCCTTTCCCCTTTCTCCTTTCTCCTCTCCCCTTTCTCCTCTCTCCTTTCCCCTTTCTCTCTCCCAGGTGAAAACTCAGGGCTGTGAGGTCTCTGGCTCCATGGTCCTGGCTGTGGGCCATGGATGGAGGAGCAGAGCAGCAGCAGCAGCAGGGTGGGCTGACCTTGCAGTGTGGGGGGAAGTGTCTGCCAGCTCCAGTTTGGTGGCACTCAGAGTTTGTGTTACAGCAAGAGGAACAGAGGCAGCTCTGGGAAAGTGCTGAAGAGGGGTGGGCAGTGAACTAAAATAAAGTGACAAAGAGCTTGAGAGGGCTGCAGCAGGGCTCTGATCTCTTGTGTGCCTGCCTTTCTCTCAGCTGTGGATAAAGTTCCTATTTCTCAAGCAATTGTAACTCTCCCAGGAGAGGAAGGAAGTAGAATCCATGGAGGTGGTCTGGGACATCTCCAAAATAAAGCCAGATTCTCCTGGAAAAGTCTGTAAAAACCCAGTTCTGTAAAGGAACAAGATCCTGCTGTAGCATCCTTGGGGTTACATGAGTGCTGAGCTGAAGCATGTCCAGAGAAAGAAAATGGAGCTGGGAAAGGGTCTGGAGCACAAGTCTGATGAGGAGCAGCTGAGGGAGCTGGAGGGGCTCAGCCTGGATAAAAGGAAGCTCAGAGAGGGACTTTATCACTTTCTACAGCTACCTGAAAGGAGACTGTAGCCAGGTGGGGGGTGGTCTCTTCTCCCAAGTAACAAGAAATAGGACCAGAGGCAATAGGCTCAAATAGTGCCAGAGGACGTTTGAATATTAGGAACAACTGCCTCACAGAAAGGGTTTTCAAGCCCTGGAACTGGCTGCCTAGAGAAGTGGTGGAGTCACCATCCCTGGAGATATTTAAAAGACATGTAGGTGTGGCACTTGGGACATGATTAGTGTGGACTTGGCAGTGCTGGGTTAATGCCTGGACTTGATGGTCTTAAAGCTCTTTTCCAACCCAAGTGGTTCTGTGATATTCATGTCTGGAGAAAGATATTCAGCATGGACTGAATTAATTCTGTTCTTCACTTGCCACACAGCATCCTTAATGCAATATGTACGAGGACCCTGGTGAGCTCATTGACTTGTGCTCATAGGACCAGGAATAAATGAGTTTGGAAGGGACCTCCGGAGGTCACCAAGCCAAATCTTCTGCCAAGAGCAGGAATCAGAAATAACTAGGCACTTGTTGTTAGGCTTCCCCTCTCAGTTGGCAAGAACCACTGCATAAACATTCCCTTTATTAACCATTTGAATCTATTTCAGGCTGTACCTCGAGCTGTACAGGCAGATTCTGGCCCTGACACCTTTCAAGCTGCTGTGCTTGGATGGTTTCAAGAAAGGCTGTATCAT
The DNA here is from genome assembly GCA_026770055.1 of Myrmophylax atrothorax. NCBI lineage: Eukaryota > Metazoa > Chordata > Aves > Passeriformes > Thamnophilidae > Myrmophylax > Myrmophylax atrothorax. The sequence goes on from JAOXXN010000395.1 coordinate 3,196,447, forward strand.
TACCCTCTCTTGCATTTGTGATTTGCCATGTCCCACACCAGCCTGCTCAGTTTGGTGGCTTTCCCTCCCTCATTGCCTCTGCTCCAGCCCTCTTCACGCTGCCCTGAAGCTCCCTCTCAGGGCTGAGGATCATTCACTCTCCCTGGACTCCTAATTCAAACCCCACGTCTTTCTCCTCCTGCCATGGGCCAACTTCTCCTCAATTTCTGCTTTGGTTTAAAAATGGTTTAAAAGTATTTCTGAGTATATGCAATGTTTGGAACATCCTTTGAGTCAGAATATTGTTTGTTCTTACAGCCTTTGCCCACGTCACCTTCCTTTGCATCCTCTTACTCTTTCCTCCTGTGCCACACTTCACCTTGGAAAGGGCTCTTCTTTGCACCTGCTCAGAGTAAGGAGAGGGGAAAAGAGCTTTAATAGGTTTTGATTTTTGTTTTTTTCTCCAAAATATTTGGAAAGGTTGTTGGTGGTTGTTTTTTTAAAACTTTAAGGGCAAATTTCAGTACTGAATCTTTCCATCCTGGTAATGGGGCTTTTGCCAGAAAACAAAAGAAAGGGGAGGGAAGCCTGAAGGAGCAGTTAAATTTAGTTTTCCAACTCCATTGCATAAAGAAACCCTGACAGCTCTTGCAGAAACACAATTTGTTAGTCATTTGCAGGGTCTGTTTTTACTTTAGATGAATACGAATAAAAGCAAAGTTTTTGCTACACCACAGTGTGTTTCTCCAGGTCAGAGGACACACTCCAACCCAGAGGACAAGGAGCCACGTGCAGATTAGCTCTTTAGCAGTGAAGCAAGGTATTGCTTTAGCATCTGCAGTGCTCTGGATTCGGGTGCAGGCTCCACATCTTCCTTTGCTAAGTCCAAGGGACTGCCAGGAGGGAAACAGACCCACAACTGTAGAGAGAGAAAACACAGTTCAGGACTTCTAGCTCCAAATTCATCAACTCAGCACCTCACTCTTGGTTCTTGGGCTTGTGTGAGGATGTTCTTCATAATGTCTGATCCCTCCCTGTGCTGTACATCAAAAGACTCTGGATTAGCTCCATAGCACACCACAAAAACACCCAGGAGAGTCTTGCTGATGCTGAACCCCTGCCAGGAGCAGAGGGATGATTATGGACGTTGTCCTGAGGGACATGAAGTTCACCATGGATCCAGCTCTTGAAATCACAGACAGAATCACAGACTATTCTGAGTTGGAAGGGACTCACAAGGATCATCAAGTCCAACCCTCTTAACTATATTCTTTCTATGAGGTTACTTAAGCTGTGATTTCACAGTAATCTCATGGAATCACAGAAAACAGGATGCCTAAAGTGATACCAGCAGTAGCTGTACCCCACCTCTGCCTGAGGGTGGTGAAACACTGGAGTGACCGAAGTGAAGATCATAGACCTCCATCACCAGAGGTTTTGAAGGATAAGGAGGAGAAATGTCCTCAGGAGTGACGCGGGTTGGGTCCATCCTGCACAAGGACAGAAGCTGAATCCTGCCCAGTCCTGGCTCTGCAGAATCCAAAGGGCTGTACATGAGCTCCTTTCCATGATGGTCACTGGGGACCTTGGCAGGATTCAGGGCTCCATGCATAGGCACTGAGGTCTGTTGGAGGTGACATCAGGGATCCTGTTCAGACTCTAAAGTGTGCATCTCCCTCTGGCCTTGGGAGACACTTGTCTCAGCCCAGCAGTGTGACTGTGCCAGTCAACACCTGGCTGCCAGAAGCTGTGGAGGAGTTTCCTGACCTGTGTCTCCTGGAGAGATAACCTAGACAAGATAACCCAGACAAGATAACCCAGCAGCAACTCAGCTGCTCTGGTCCAGGGGGAGATGGGAAGCAGGAGGTGGCAGAGGAGGAGCCCAGGAGGAAAGCCCACCCAAGAACCACAGGTAAGAGCACCCTTAATAAACAGGAGATTGCTGGAAAAGCAGAACTCTTGGACATGTCAATCCAGCTGTTTGTCATCTCCAACAGCATCGTGCAACCCACAGGTGGCCTGACCCAAAGCCCTTTGGAGCAAATAAGGAAGAGCTTTGCTTCCAGGAACAACCTGGATGGGATGCAATCAGGGACAAGGGCAAGCAGAGTTGTGCAACCCTCTGCCAAGCATTTCTCTGGGAGAAAATAAATGCCAAGTGCCACTTACTCCCTCTCCTGTTCCCATTCCCTCCTTCAGGGAGATGTGCCCCAAAGGGAAGATCTGAGTATTCTGGATGAGACCGGAGCCAGGGCCAAGGCTCTGTGATGGCTGGGCTGGGGACACAGCACATGACAAGGTTCAATTAAAACATTTCACATTGGTGGGAGCGACAGGGATCACAGGCACAAGAATCCAACTGACCTATTCACAGACAAATTGGTCTTATAAATAAAATGAATGTGTGTAGGACAAACAGTGAGCCTGTCAAGAGAGCAAGCCCTGCTGGGGCACTGGGAAATATTTTATTGGGATATAAAATCTTAAATGCCATTCTCCATGCATGGATGGGGGCTGTGTGGCTTTTCATCAGCGAGCCTGCATATTGATTCATGGCTGAGTGGGAACCTTCAATTCCCTTTGGTGGCTTTGGAGAGCATGATTGACAGCCTGCAGGTCAGAGTCTGACTTCAGCTCCCTGGTGCCCAGAAACACAGAGAGCAGAGCTCAGGGCCGCAGGGACATCACCAAGAGGAGTCCTGTTCTCTCCAGGCCCGGCTGCAAGTGCTCTGGTACTTCCCACACCTCCATTCCACCATCTCCACTCCACTGATGCCATTAGCATGGGGGCAGAGGAGACAAACCCCAGTCACATTTTTTTCCAACTCCATCCTCATACCTTTCCCTCCTTAGTCAGAATCAGAAAACAAACAAAAAAAACAACCAAAAAAAACACACACAAAAAACCCCCCACCAAACAAAACAACAAACTGAATTTCCATCTCTTTCCCATTGAGTTGATTCACCCTGCAAAGGGCCCTTTCTGAGGAGGTGGGGACTGAGGGTTTTCAGCAGAGTCAGCCCCAACCTCCTGAAACCCCAACATAGACCACGTGAGTGTAAAAGAAGCTCTGCAGACGCCTCCAACCCCAGTAGACATTTAATGGCACTTGTACCAGTGCTAATTACATCTTAACGTCTTTGCTCTGTATTTTGGTATTTATTTTGGAAAAGCTTCTCCCTAGACTCATTTTCTTCATCAGCTTTAAAACAATAACACCACCACGCTTGCTTTTCCCTTGGCTGTTTCCCTCATTATTTTAACTCTGCCATTCTGCTCCTGTACAGTCAGCAGAGAAGTTCAATCAGGCTGATGAGTAAAAGTGCATAATTTTATGGCTGCATATCAACTGCCTGTTATTAAACTAATCAATCAGCTTCAGTGCAGCTACCACTACAGCGCAGTAGAGGACAAGGCAGAGGAAATGCTATGCCATTATTTTTCCAAAAGGAAAAAAAAATATAACACAATCTGGCCAAGCAAATTCTTCAGCTTGTCCTTCTGTGCATGGAGAAATGACTCCAATGAGTTATGGAGTAGGTGACCTGCAGCAAGGTAGAAAGGAGATTGCAGTGTCCTTCTGCTTACCCGCAGTGCTAAGCCAAAATGCTCAGCAATTCCCATGCTCCAAAGACTAGGAAAGTCATCAGCTGCCCTCCCATCCCATCTTGCACTGTCCCACTGCAGGTGCCTCCAACCTCCTCCAGCAAAGCATTTGGGCATATGTTAAGTTAATCCCATTGAAGCCAGCAAGATCATTACCTGTGCCCCTCCTTTTTAGCCTTAGGGTCAGCTGTCATGGAAGAAGCTAGGGAGCTGATTTCCAGTGGCCTTACTCCCAGAAGTCATCTTCCCTGATGATCCTAGTGAGAATTACAGGGTGGCAAAAGGAAGGAAAAGATGCATGAACCTCCTTTCCCATAAATAATTAGACTCTTTCACACATTCACTACCAGGAAATGTAGAACTGACTTCCCCATCCCATTTGGGGCACAGCACACAGGCCAAGGTCTGCTGCTGAAAGGCTGCTAAGGGCACCAAGGGACAGTCTGTTCTCCATGTCCCTGAAGGGCAGGACAACTAAGGGACACGCTACATTGCACTAGGGAAATTTGGATTATGCATCAGGCAAAGCTTCCTGCTGGAGAGGGGTGAGCAGGCACCAGGACACATTGCCAGGAGGTTGTGCAGCTCTGTTGGAGCAAGCCCTAGATGTTGCTGCTTTTACAGCAACATCTGTCTGGACTGGACCTGGCGAGATTCTGCTTGAAGCCACAGACAGGCATAATGGCTTTGGGGTCCCTTGCAGCTCTGAGTGTATGGGAGAGACCAACTCATCTTCCCTTGACTTCCAGAAGGAGGAAATGGTGTAACAGGGCTTTGAACCTCAGAGCAAGTCAGTGGGATCCTCTGTGTTACTAAACAGGAGTGCAGAGAGGGAGAGAGGGAAGGGAGCAAGGGAGGAAGGAGGGAGAGAGGGGAGGGAAGAAGGGAGGGAGGGATGGAGGAAGGAAGGCAGGAAGGTAGAAAGGAAGGCAGGAAGGCAGGAAGGAAGGACGGACAAGCAGGTCTTGTCAGTTTGTCCCTCTGCCAGCTGCAGCTGGCACACCTTGTGCTTCCCTCTCTCAGCCATGCTCCCTCCATCTCCTACAGATAAAGAGTCAAGTGGCACAAAACAGAGCAGGCAACACTCTGTGTGCTGTACCCTGTAAATCCCTTGACTCCTTAGCCTGGATGTGCATCCTCACACCCGCAGAGGAAAGGAAAGACATCCTCAGCCAGCCTGAGCATCCTTCCCCAGTTAACTGTATTCAGTTCTACAGATTAAATTGCTCTAGCTCCTTCTTGGGTTGTTATTTCTGCCTGGTTTTACTGTCGCATCCACAGGTGCAGACGCTCTGTGCCGGGCACTGCAGAGCATACAAATAAACACGGTTCCTGTGCTGGAACTCGGCTGACCGAGAGTAACTCCGCATGGACCCGACCCAAAGGCTCTTCCCGGGCCGGGCAGGCAGCCCTGCAAGCCCCCGGGCCGTCCCGCTGGCCGGGCTTGGCAGCGGGGGCTACGGGCTGACAGCTGACGTCCTCCCCAGCCCGTTTCCCCCGGCTGCTGCCAAGCCACTCGCAGAGCACTTCTCGAAATGAATTTTCTGGAAAACCAATTAAAGGAGGGGTTACATCACGCAGCAGACAGCCCGACCGGCACTGGGCTGCGCTGACAAACCCTGCCTGTGTTTTGGGTTGCGCCACATTGCTCGCAGCTGCTGCTGGAATCTGCAGCTCGCCATCTAAATATCCTGGAACAACACACTGATCAAAGCAGCCCGATGTTGTTGTCTGCTCTCCGGTGCACGGTGCGGAGCAGGGGGCTCCCGGAAACCTCCGGTTACTGTGGTTCTTCCCTGTGCTAAACCACAAACAAACGAACTCGGGGACGGGGGTAGGGAGCGGGAAGCGAAGGAGACTCCAGTGGGTGTTACGGCAGCACAGCAGAGGTCTCGGGAGTCAGGAAATTCCAGTCCCCGCAGCCTGCTGGTCAGAGTACATGGAGGGCAGGGGTAAGCAGGAGGAGACAGAGCTTGCTGCCTGCTGGGAAATCATCCTGAGCTAGGCTGGGATCCCAGTGACCTGGGCTCGCTCCCCAAGGCTGCCTCATCCTCCTTCAAGCAGCCTTGGGCATATCACTCTGGGTTGTTTTGGCAGGAATCATCACCCTCCACCAGGCGTGCCCATCCACCAAGAGCTTCCTTGGGAAACCCCAGTGTGCCCCCAAACCCTTTCTCTACGTGATAGTAGTAAAGAAAGCAAGCAGGGATGAGTTCCCTGTGCCAGAGGTGCAGCACAGCCGTGTGAGGGCACCACAGGGGCCAGACCAGCACTGGGATGGGCATGGGGTCTCTGGTCTAGCAGGGTCTAACAAGTTCAAAGGGACTATGCCAGCCCACACCTTTACTGGTGCAAAGCTTTCAGCTATCGATTGTCCCCCGTAAATCTTTATTCAGGTGAGCTCCTTGGCGCTGCCATGGAAAACAAGCACTGCTGCAAATGAGGAGTCATGAATAATCATGCTGGCTATTTTGAAAAGCTTTTTATGCTTTGCATAAGAGATCCAAAGAAGATCTGCTTTCAAATAGAAGAATAGTCCTTTGAAATGTTTGGTTCAGTCTCCAATGAAGAAATGATCTGTAGCATCTCACCTCAGTGACAGCAAGTCCCCTGCCATGCTCTGCTGCAGGGTCAGGCAGGGAAGGAGGGAGGATGGGGCAGCAGTGACAGCACCGACTTCTGATGATCCATCTCCTTGCCATAGGCTGTCTGTGGGCTGTTGAGCTGTTGAACCTGCCCTGCCTCAGCTCTGCAACTGCAAAATGAGAAAAGGCGCCATGTGCAAGGTCATCAGGGTTTTACAGCTGTTAAAAGACAATGAACTCCTATCCTAGACAGGCTGAGAGAGTTGGGGTTGTTCAGCCTGGAGAGGAGAAGGCTCTGGGGGACCTTAGAGCCCCTTCCAGTGCCTAAAGAAGGCTTACAGGAAGCCTGGAGAGGGACTTCTCACAAGGGTATGTAGTTAGGGAACAAGGGGGAATGGCCTTAAGCTGAAGGAAGGCACATTTAGTTCCAATATTAGGGAGAAATTCCTGACTGTAAGAGTGGTGAGGCCCTGGCACAGGTTGCCCAGAGAAGCTGTGGCTGCCCCATCCCTGGAAGTGTCCAAGGCCGGGCTGGATGGGGCTTGTAGCAAGCTGGGCTAGTGGAAGGTGTCCCTGCCCATGGCAGGGGGTTGGAACAAGATGATCTTTAAGGTCTCTTTCAACCCAAACCATTCCATGATTCCATGATTCTATTGTCTAATAGAGGAAGCTCTCTAAGTGGCTGGAATTAAGGAATGTGAATAGCTTTTGCATAAGAAAACCCTAAGCCCCAGCCTCTGGTTGTGCACTTAACCTGGCTCCAGTGAGAGGTTTCTTTTACCTCTTTCCATTTAATCTGTGTACATACCACCCATTATTTACAGAGATAATTTAATTCCTTCCCCTCCCCCCTCAGTTCTTCCTCTCACTGCCCAATATACTTCAACTGGGAATTAAAGATACAAATGCAAACTCTCCACTTGTTCTTTAATTTCTTTCCTGTGAGCACTCAGTCCAGCTCTCCAGCCTGCCCTGTCCAACCTGGGGAAGCCCCAAAAAAGGGAGAAAAATGAATATGGAGAAAATGCTTGCCTTGCTGTAGTTAAGCCTGTAGCAAAATATTTCTTTCGCTACCTATTTATTAGTATTCTGATACACCAGGGAAAGGGTTATCAAAACAGTTTCTGGACCATGGGAAACCTCTTTTTTGCTGAGACTAAGAGATTTTTGGAGAGCCACCTCTGGTAGCTTTATGCATTTCTTCTTTTCTGATGAATATTTTCATATTCTCAATTTCAATGCAATGACTGTTGTGTTGGGCCACACAGAGCACATCTGATCTACACAGAGCAGAGACAGAGAGGGCATGTTCCCAGCATGATCCTCTTTCATTACACCTCCCCTTGAACCCAAACATCTGCCATTGTGTCCAGTGATTTGAGCCAATCAAATCACCTTTAGAAAACAAAACCAGACTAAACTGATGTTAGCAAAAAGGAGTAAAAGTTTGGGTGGGGAAATGAAAGCTGAGAGAAAAGTGGGAGGAAGAAAAATGCAAAGAGCAAATATCTGGAGAATGATCTGATAACCACAGAGCAGCAGCCCCTTAGTTGTGAATGACCAAAAAAAAGAACAACCAACCCAGAGAGCTGGTAAAATTTGCAGACAGTATGAAAACAAGACTGGTGGCAAGTAGCCATGGATACAGGCTGGTTGTGCAGACAGGTGCTGATGGCTGAGGTGGGAACTCCTAAACAACTCATTTCAGTGTGGCCACAGATGTTTTGGAGCAAGGGATGTGGGTCACACCTAGGACATGGTGGGATACATCCTGGAAATCAGTGACTCAGAACTAAACTGAATGGTCCTGGTAGACAATTGCTTGTGTATGAACTCCCAGGAACGTCTTAGCCAAGAGGTTGGAGTAATCCTTGGCTGCGCAGCCGGCAAATATGAAGTGGGAGTGCTGAAGTGATATTATCTCTGTAAACAGCATTAGTGAGGCCGTTTCTGAAAAGTTATGTCTAGTCCTGATGTTCACAGGGCCAAAAAACCAGATCTTAAGGAAACAGCAAAGATTCCTGTCAGAGCCATTTCAGGCCTTGAAAACCTGCTTTAGAGAGAGAAAAACATATCCAAGAAAAAAAATGAAGTGACCTTACTCCAGTTTACCAACATCTGCACAGGTATAAATGCCGGAAATAACACCAAGAAAAGTTGTAACAAGATGGGAACTGAGATACTCAGATTAAATCCAAGCGAGAGATCTGAGCCAGTTGTGCAGAGGTCAGGTTTCCCCCACCCAGTCCAGGTGACCAGCCACCATTCAACATGGTTGGCAGGTTTTTCATGCCAACTGCTCATCAAAGTGGCCAAGATCACCTCTGATTGCCTTTGGCTCGTTAGTTTTCTGACCTCATGTTTAGAGGAGGAAATAGGCTTTTGGTGCAAAACTTGAGGCTGCACTACTACAATCCAGAAATGTGGATGGACCTACTGCTCTTGCTGTAAGTCATCCTTCTGGGGAGATGTGGTGGGACTGGGTGAATCTCGTTGCACAAAGCCACTTTGTGTGTTGAACAGAAGGCTGGCTTAGTGAGATTTTTTTCTTAGATTACTCAGCCAAAAAGGTAGCTACCAAGGTAATTGGGCTCGAAAGCCCTTTTTTTGCTAACTGTTAAAAAACATGGAGTAAAACAGATGGATCAAAAGCTTGTTGACATTGATGGGGATCTTTCCAAGCGACTTCAGTGGGGTTTTGGCTTAGGTACATATGCTCTTGGATATCAGTAGGCTGATCTCAACAGCAAATGAAATGGCCCCTGGATGTCACTGCTGTGCTACAGTAGAACAGTAGGAGAGTCTCATTCTATGGGATGTAAAGAAGATGGAATTATGACCCAGAGGAAAGGCCTGGATAACTGGAAGCATTGGCTCAGGCCTTTGGTCTGCCTCCAGCACAGATTGCAAATGACTGCAAGTTATCATCTGACAGATGCTCCGTCATGGCTCCAGTCCATTCCTCCTGCACGAGTCTATACATCACAACCAGTGCTGTCGTCAAGGCTGCATGGGCAAACCAGCCTGGGCTGCTGATCTGCTTTGCAGTTTCTCCTCTTTCCTTTTTGAAACCCCTCCCTTCTACAGGAAAAAAGAAAAAAAAAAACACCAAAAAAACCCCCACCCCGAACAACAAAACCCAATCCACTATCCACCATAAATTTAATTGATTTCAATATAAACTCTGAGCCCTACGGTCTCATAGAAAATGTAGGAAACCAATTCATTGATGTCTCCTTCAGTTTGTAAATTTTAATGTGAGAGATGCTGCTATTCTCAGCAGGTTGATAACAATGTAATTTAATGATGACATTTAAACATATTATTTCTGTCAACAGTTTGCTTGGGGTTTAATTTGATGACATTTAAACATATGATTTTATCAACAGTTTGCCTGGGGTTCAGTTTGATGGAAGACCTTCAAATGAGTTGCTTGCTCCTGGGAAGGCACAGGACTGGATTGTTTGGGGTGGAGGAGAGATAAGAACCCAAATTCCTCCCATTACCCCCACAAAAATTCTCATGAGGGAAATATGGCTAGTCATCACAAGAACATGTGGGAAATGCAAACTGTCAAAGGGGAATACAATTGTTTGAATTTAATTTGAGAATAAGCAAGACTGGGAAGAGTGGGCTGATTGCATCACTCGTTTCCCTGCTGGTTGCACTAAACCCCTTTAATTCAGCTCTGAAATTTCTGCTGAATTCCTGTCCACTGCACTAAAGTAAAGCAGCCTTGGTTCAGAATTGACTTTGACTTTGCAAACAAGTCTGCAGGAATTCCTACCCAGCTGACCACTGTCATTTAAGCAGCTCAGTACAGGATTAAGTAGCCCTGGAGCCTCGGACAGCCTTTTATCTTGAGAAGTGATTGTTCCAGGTAAGAAAGAGAGAAGAAGCAGTGGGAGATGTGGAATTTCTCTCACCTGACTTCATACATCCACAATGCAGACATTTCCAGCAGGGCTGGTCACCCCAGGCTCCCTTTGTAGTCAGCAGAAACAGGCACTTTTAGGGCGTGATTCATCTGCCCTATTTTCAACATCTGTGTCGGGTTGTGATAAATTACAACCAGGGCTCCAGAACCTGCACAATTAAGAGCCTCATCCAACTGTCCCCAAATATACTGTGCTTGGGGGTGTCCTGTGTCCCCCCTGTCAACCAGATCCTGCTCACATGTGCTCCTCCCCAGACCCACTGGAGGGACATCTCTGGCTCCTTGTGTGGTCCAAGAGGGCACAAGGTGCCTGCATGGCCTCTCTTTTTTGCCTTATTAAAGCTGTGATCCCTAAAATATCTGATATTTATCATCTAATACGGGTTACGAGTTCTCCAAGGTGGTAAAAATTTGGCTCAGAATTGACAGAGGAGGGTATTCAGCTGTTTGATACCCTCTTTAGGTCAAGGGGAGGCTGTTCCTTAAGAGCCTTGGGGCTTTATTTTGTGTTGAGACCCCAGGAAAAGTTTAGGAATATGTGAGACACTTTCAGGTTGACACTCAGATCATTTGGCAGAAAGAGAGAAAGATGCATTGCTGCATTACTTTGTGGGAGAATCCATACATGATTATTTGGCTTCAAATGGGCCATACAGCCAAACTCATCCATGGGAAGTTCAGCGGGAATTAATAATTACAAATCCATCTCAATCTAGTGTATGGGTTTTGCTCATCAGGTACCTTTTCAGGCTCAAGTACCTATTGCCTAAGGAATCTGAAATGTGCCCTGGCCCATCTCTGATGGGTTTTCAGTCACCTCCTCATGTATGTTCTCTGAGCAACCTGATCTAGTTGAAGGTGCTGCTGCTTATGGCAAGGGAGTTTGACTGGATGGCCTTTAAAGGTCCCTTCCAACCCAAACCATCCTATGAGTCTGTTATATTCCTGCCCTGGTTCTTTGGTTTTCCAGCCACACTGAAACTAAATGAAGAACAGAAACCACACACCCACACACACAGTGTTTCTGAGCCTTTCTGCCCTAATTATGGACTGCCTGCCTGATAACACTCCTTGGACCTTCACTGGCTGGAATAGTTGGTGTGGGATCCGACTTACACTGGGCCACTTCATCTACTTTTTCCAACCATCTCCTGGGGGACCTCCCATGACTCAGGACTTCTGCTCCATGGGTGCTTCCAGCATCACTGGTGCAGCCTCCCTGTACAGCTCAGGTGCTTCTGTAAACTCCATCACGCACCCTGCACCCTGAGGTGGGTTTGCCCATCCATTTGCTGCTCCTCCATCTGGGAATACACACTGAAGAAGACTCAGAGTCTGCACAGGAGCTTTCTAAATGGCCACCTTCCTCTGTGACAGAACTGTAATTACGGCGTAGTTATATTGCAGTTGCTATGCAAACAGCCGCTCGTTTTGCTTTTCAGAGTGTAATTATCACTAAATCTTCGAGGTGGAGGTTTAACTACCTCATTCATTTACTTTCTCTGCCCCTTGGCACTCTCACTACATCACCTGTGGGGACCCGACAGTCTGGAGAAGGCTGTTTGCAGGGCACAACAACCGTGTGAGCAGTGAGTGCCCCAGGTTTGTGAATATCCAGGTGCCCAAGGACACAACCACAGCCAAACGTGGATTGCACTAACTCAGACTGACCAGGGCTCGGAATGAAAATCACTGCTCTTCAAAACCCAGCCAATTTTTTTCCACCTTACAGAAGCCCCAGCCCTCAATCCTCCTGCTAACAAAGCACGGAGGCAGCATTTCATCCTGAGAAGAGGCTGAGCAGCGGTCAGTGACCCACAGCAGCCATAGGATGGACAATGAAAGGTTGGATTCCCTCGGGGCTGCATTTGCTGTAGGAAAATGCTCCTCCAGAGGAGACAGGGTCATCCATCACCTGCACATAACTGCTCCCATCTGGGCCCTCCGTGGGGTTTGGACCTGCAACCCCCACACGCCTCCACTGTGCACATTAATAGCCATGTCCCCTACCCCGGGGGTAAGGCAGAGGAGCTAAATAATTAACTTTCTGGTGAGCTGAGTGGTGAACAACGACAAAGATCCCCTTAACCAAGGCCTTTTTGCCTGAATCTTCTTGGTCCGGGAAGGCTTCAGGTTTGCCTGCATATAAACCGTGCACAAGGGCATCCAAGCACCCACAGCAGCACTCCTCAGCTCCACAGGTTTGGGGAGCCATCACCTCATGCCCTGCACGTGTCCTCTGTCCTTTAGCATGGTGTCTACTGCAACAAGAATTGTTGTGGCACAGACACATGTTGAACTGGCATCAAACATCCTACTCAGAGCTGAACGAGCTCCAGAGCTATTAACAACCTCTGGAATTGTGCAGCCTCCCTGCTGGCTGCCTTTTACGATCCGTTAAATTGTCAGCTAACAAGATGGTGGGGACGTTGGTTTAATGATCATTAGCAAGACCCAATTAGCAGGGAAGCGTAATGAATCCTCAAATGCAAGCTTTCTAATTTAAATACAGATAATTCATGGCACCAGTTGAGTGCTTAAACAAAGATTTGAAAGGCCTTTCTGTGTGTCAATAATATAGACACAAGCCTGATCGATCTTCATGAATGACAATGGATTGGATTCTTTGGCGTGTTTGTGAGAAATTTAACACAATTTGTCTGGGGCAGCAAATGCTTCAATAAAGCTCCAGTTAAGAAACAGTCAAACTTCCACAACCATTTATCTGATTATCACACAAGAGGAAGGAGGGGAAAGCAGAGAGAGAGAGAGAAGGATCTAAGTACAGCTGCAAAATTTATTATCTTTTTTTACCGTGAAACAGTATTTCGTCCTATTGTGCATGTGACTGGGTCATTTTACCAACTAATTCCTGCAT
>JAOXXN010000395.1:3209445-3219567 GCA_026770055.1 Myrmophylax atrothorax
AGAATCACAAGGCAATAGGACTTGGAGTCCAGGCTGTCAGCTGAACTCGGGAAGTTAATGGGCCAGGCAGCTTGCGTTGGTGGGAAGCATTCCCGGAGAAAACATCTTGATAAAAGAAAAAACATCCAAAGAGTGACAAATGACCATATGAGGCCAGAGAGGGAGAAAAAACAAGACAGTGGAAAGAAAATAACACTGGGAGGAAAACAGAGGCACATAGAAATATATATTTATATATACATATATGTGTCTAATAGAAAGCACTCAATAAAAAACGCTCAATAAAAACAGGCAATCCAGGCATGAAGGATGAAGAAGCATCCGTGGTTTTAGGCAGATTTATCAGAGTGGGGTTGGGTAGTTTGAAACTTGCAGGGGAAAAAAGAGAGGAGAAGACATTTATTTGATGAACTAATTATGAGCAGGAAAATGTGATGGAGAAGGGAAAAGAAAGCTTTACAGCTGGCAGGAAAATGAAAAGGCTGAGCAGATCATCATGGAAAGGAGAGAGGTTTAGCTCCTTATTTTCAGCTCTTCACACACATCTCTCTCATGGCCTGAGTGCTGAAGGGGCTTTGCCTCCTCTACCAAAGTTCCCCAAACCTGAGGAGAACAGCAGCTTTGCCAGACATGCATGTTTCATATCTATGGTCTCTTTTGGTTAAGGTGGAGCTCATTTCTCTCCGTGTTTAGCCCCATCTTGCTTTCCAGCACTGCCCTGGACGCCATGTGCTCCTTCCCCATCAAGCTGCCCTCCTACCTGAGGTTGCACGTGTAGTGAGGACCTCCCCACATTCCCCCTTCAGAGCATAGAAGGATGAGGATGCAGCTCTTTGATGTGTGGGATGACAGCACTTGGGATGAAATGCCCATTGTCCGGGGGAGACGTCCACCATTTGGCTCACAGAACTCCACCAAGTCCAGTGCTGAGCTCTTCATTTCCCTTCTCACATCCGCCCATCAAGGAAAGCCAGGGATGTCCTTCATTGCTCACACACTGAGTTATTGATCAGAGGCAAGATCCAGAGATTTGTTAGTTGTTCATACTCAGTCCTGGGAGGCTGGATGGGCACAGCAAGATACAGGACAGAAGATTGTCTCTATTAGTTGCAGGCAGCACATCAAGAACTGGTTGACCCTAGCACAGGAGTATGATTCAGTGTCCAACATAGGCAGACTATGCTTTTGGGAACCTCCAGAGCATTCAGGACAGGGGCCTGACAAGTCTGGCATAGAATTTGCAGAAGACCTGTGCCGTTCTGCCCCAGTTGGAGGCCAGGTGGAATACCCTGGGCCACCTCAAATGGCACAAGAAAGCTAGGGGAGGGTTGTGACCCCATCTTACATACAAGCATTTATATCCCAGACATACAGCTAGATGGTGAGTGAGCCACCTCACATCTCCTGGCTACCACAGGAAGGTTAAAAATTAACTTCCCTCAGCAGCTTTGCTGACCTTGACCAGAAAAAATTCAAGGGCCAGTCCTGAGCAAGGGCCAGTCTTCAGTCTGACATATTAAATTAGTAATTGTGACTTCTTGTCGCACCTATTGATTGCATGTCTAAAAGTCACATTTAGAGCCTTTTTGCTGAAAACGGAAACCTGTGATTCTCACATCCTCATAGGGCTCCTATGACTGGAGTTGTGTGAAAATGTAAAAGAAATGGGACCTTCATGAAAGTCAAAGGTAAAATTCCCATTGCCTTCCAGGGCAATGTTGACTCCCCACTACCACAGCAGCCTGAGACTCCAGACAAAATCATGAGAAATTAAATAGTCAGATTGCAGCATCCTTCCTAGCCTTGACCCAGAGCTGAGCCCAAAACCTCTCTCTTTAGGAGTCTTGGAGATGAAGACATTTCCTTATTTTCTCCTTCCAGAGAAGGTCATCCTGGCTTAGTTTTCCTTGACTTTCTTAGAATCATAATATCATTAAGGTTGGAAAAGACCTTTAAGATCATTGAATCCAACTGTGTTGGCACTTTCTTGGTCCTGTTGGCAGATCAAAGGTTCTCTGGGTTGGAATGATTTTGTGCAGTAGCACACGCCTGTAAAAACTGTTTTCAGACTTTTGGAGGATCGACTGAGTTGTTCCCAGAAGCCAAAGGCTCTCATTTTCTCTGGAGACATGTGTATTCTTGCCCATTTGGAAAGCTTTTAGTTGGTCAGAGGAGCAGTAAATAAGGTTTTACTGACAACACCAGTCCTGTGAGCAATGATGGATTGTCACCACAAGAGCATAACTCCTCAGTGAAATAAACTACATTTTAGTGAAGAAATGCTTCAAGGAGTGACCATCCAGAGCTGATCCCAAGCTGTGGGTTATCTCTTAGGAAAGGTGGTTAAATGACAGAGCTGAACAGCATATTAATTGCCAATATCTTTATATGTATGAGATTTTGAAAACACTTGATAATCTCATCAAAATTAAACTCTCTGCTTTTGAGTAGTCATTCAGTCTTGTTGGTCTGAAAGCAGAAAGCAGAGATTTCATATCCTGGCATATGATTTATTGGTAAAGGTGGTCAAATATGGAACCTGGGACTTTGATCTTTTCATGAGAAATAGTTTTCC
Organism: Myrmophylax atrothorax; assembly: GCA_026770055.1. Taxonomy (NCBI): domain Eukaryota; kingdom Metazoa; phylum Chordata; class Aves; order Passeriformes; family Thamnophilidae; genus Myrmophylax; species Myrmophylax atrothorax. The sequence continues at coordinate 3,212,021 of JAOXXN010000395.1, forward strand.
CATCTGTAATCCAGGGCCATTTCTATCAGCTACTTTATAACTATGTAATAGCTGTAAAATATGAAATGAATCTGAATAACTATTAAAGAGGTGGGATTTTCCTCTAATCAATTAACTTTTGAAAGCCCTCATCCTCCAGCAGCTCTTGTAGCACCACTCCACAAATGGGATTGCTCATGTAAAAAAAAAAGAATACATGAGTTTTTTCCACAAGCCTTGATGTTGTGATGGATCTTTCTTTTCAATTAATTTGGAAAAAAAGCCCCCTATATTTATGTGATTGTGGTTGGCATCACCAGGACTAAGGACATTCCATTATTTCTCCCTCTCATATGTTATGTTAATAACATCAAGACAAATCTGCTCTTAGGGAAAAGTGCCCAATGCAAGTGAAAGCAAAGCCTTTGATCCAGGGACCTTCTGCCCCACAGGAATAGCCCCCCAAGCTTGCTTAGTCTACCAGAATGGGAGCTGGGATGGGATACAGCTGCTGTCTGCACATTTATCTCAGGGGTAAACATGAAAGATCAGGAAGAGCAAAATTAAGGGCAAATGACCTGAAAGTGAATCAATGAAACCAAGTGGTTGCAAGAAGGTTTCCGACTAACAGTGCAGTGCTTTTATGGGACAGCCTCTGGGCAAAGGAGAAGGGGCCAGAAAAACCTTTGCTGATTTAACATGGAGCCTGGATGTCTCTGCAAGTCCCTTCCAGCTCCCCAGTCCTTTGTTTTTCCCTGTCTGGCTCATCTGGAGGTTGGTGAGTTAAGTCTTCACTGTCCCTCCCCATGGCCCTTGCAGAGGGAGCTTTGTCCCACAGCTGGCACCTGGGAGCGGGTTTGTGTCTGCGGGTGTCCCAGTGCTGAGCTGTGTGGGACACAGGAGTGAGAAGGAGTTCTCACCAACACTTTATCTTGCCATCTGGCACTGCCTCCTTCTCTCCTGTCCCTACTGCTTCCTGCACGGAGCAGTGGCCTTGGCTACTGAATAATGGAAGGGAGAGGAAACCCCAGAGGAATTGGGAAGAGCAGACTAAGGAGGTTAAAAAGGACAGCAGAAGTCATTGAGAGCTTCAGCATCCCCTGGAGAGGGAGTTTCTGCACAGTGGTGTGGGTTGCAGGAAGGGATGGATGGATGGATGGATGGATGGATGGATGGATGGATGGATGGATGGATGGGGCAGGGATGGCTGTCACAGCACAACTGGACAGGTGCACTACTCAGGTGTAACACCCCAAAATGACCACTCCCAGAAGCCACAATGCCCTGTCCCTCTGGCACCCCACATTTCTCCCTTCCCAACAGCCTCTTCCCCCAAGTCCAGCATTGCCCCTCCCTTCCCAGGGTGGTCCTGCAACTCTCAGAGCCAAAGCCCCTCATGTCAGCAGCATCTCTTTGAATGCTGAACGTGCCTGTGAAAGGGATCAGAGATGCTCTTTGAAGAGTCGGCAGAATTTTCCATTACAGATTCCCAGCTGCATTTTCCTGCTAACCTTGCATTCCTGAGGATGCAAAGTGAGACGGGAATGTATGTATGGAGAACATGTTACCCCTTGCACAGGCTACTCCCACAGCCAGTAAAATACGTCCTGCGTGTTTCCTCCCTTAAGAAGGCCAAAAATCAATTCAGTTTTTCCCCTTGAATTTTCCAAACCCTCTCTGGGCTGCTCCTGACTGTGTGGAAAGCTCACATTTCATTGCACAGCCCACAAAGGGTCCAGCATGAATATCTATCACAATAACATTGCCATCATCTCCCCTACTGCAGCTTCCAGTATTTAATTCTTATTTATAGGCTTCAGCTCAGGGAGAAGCAGCTTGCATTAGCACACACACAGAGCAATTGTGTGACTGGTGACAACCAGCAAGTTAAAAGTCTCTGGCAAGATTCATCACTCCTTTATTTAAGGGAAGAAACCAGCATCTTTTTCTGTTATTGCAGTGCCCGACTCAAGGTGCACAACAATGGATAAAGGTGGTTTTGAAGTATATTTTGTCATATTTCTCTAACCTCTACTTGGGGGAGCACAGGAAATGTGTTTTTGTGCATTGTGTGGATGGAGCAAAGGGAGCCAGTTACCAGGACAAGGTGCAGGAAACCTGGAATATTCCAGTCCCTGTTGCTCCTAGAATGTGATACCACCTCCTGCTCCCAACACATGCTCTGTCCAGAACAGAGCCCTTACAAATCCACAGTCTTTGAAGGTGATCCTGAGGTGGAGAAGGCAAAGAGAGGCTGGATGCAGTGTCAGGAAGGTTTTCCTGGGAAGGTGCCCCAACCCTCCTTAGGGACAGCCTGGACTGATCAGTGCCCATTCCCAGAGCATATTCCTAATCACAGCGGTGCCAGCACCGTGACTGCCTCTCCAAATACAGCCCGTTGTTAATTATTGTTCATTAGCAGTAGTATTATCATGACTATGATTGTATGAACATATATAATTAATTATTCACTTTCTTATTAAATACTTAATGATGTTAATGGTTTAAATCAGGTCATCAAAGCACTTACAGCTTATATAAAACCCTGCCAGCACTGAAAGTCATCCTCATCCCCATCAAGGCCTGTCCATTTGCTTCTGGCCTGATCCTGCCTCTTGACTTGTACCAGCCCAGGCATTTGTGTGTCCAGGGCAGAATCAGAGAAATTATTTGGGTTAAAACCAGTGTGCTTAGACTCACCACAACATCATCTCCTCACTCTGTCTTGATGTGTGAAGTCATACAAACTGGAAAAAAAAAAAAAAGTGAGATAGACAAATATGTCTTGAGGCAGATGTTCAGGGTGCACAGCTGGAGGTAGTGCAGCATTCCCCCAGCCTGTGTGCATCCAGTGGGGAGTGGGCATACTCAGAATACTGCACAGACAGTGCTTCCAAAGGTTATGGTGAATTAAGGAATTCACTCCATTGTCAAACTGACCAACTGGCCTGGAACATGCAATTTTTTCCTCACACATGGGTAAGCCAGGACATGCTCTAAGTTAGGCAGAAAATCCAAAGAAACCAACAGCCACCAAAGTTGTGAGATCAAATCCTGCTACCTTTATCTTCAGCTCCTGTGAAAATCCCCTCCCCAGATTTGGGGGCTTGAATTTGCTGCTTACACTTAGTGGTGCAGTTGAGGTGCCACTGGGGATCTGCAATATCCATTTCAGCACAATGCAAGAGCTACAGGACATCTCCAGCATCCTGGAGTGGTGGTGGGAGGCCAGGAGAGATACTCCAGGGCATCACAGCAATGAGATCTGTGTGTTTGTGTGTAAGGGCCACTGTCCCCTGTGCATGATGTCCAACTCTGGAGCTGAAACCTGACTTGAACCTACTGTAACTAACATGCAAAGACTAGAAGCAGGTGGGAATGTATTCAGCCATTTTATCACAGAGTCGTAGAAACACTGGACGGTTTGGATTGGAATGGCAATTAAAGCTCATCTTGTTTCAATACCCCTGCCATGGGCAAGGACACCTTCCACTAGACCAGGTTGCCCAGAGCCCCATCCAACCTGGCTCAAACACTTCCAGGGATGTGGAGTCAGCAACATCTCTGGGAAACCTGTTCCACTGTCTCACCAGATCACTGTCTTCTTCCTATTGCACAGGAACTCAGTTCACTCAGGACAGGAGTGAATCATTCAGCTCCTGCTGAAAAATGAGAGCTGACTCCATGACCCTCTTTGTAGCTTTTCAGCACTGGATTTCCCCACTGCCAGAATAAATCTGGAGACGCACCATCTAAATTCTTGAATGTTTGAGCTGACTGGATCCCTGCCTTGCTGAGCTGCTCAGTATTGGTTTCTGTGCTCACTGATTTCTGTAGCAGTGTTTTCAGTGAAAGGGAATGACCTGCTTGCTACCTTGTGCTGACAGATTTAACTCTCCAGCCTACACTGACCTGAGCTCCCACATAAGCACATTCAGTAAAAATGCCTTAAGATCCTTTGCCCTGCAATTTGTGCTGCCTCTGTCAGATGTCAGGGCTTTTTTATCACAGAGGGAATGCAAAAAGTTTACATGGATTGTAAACAATGCTCAGCTCATTCATGGCAGAGAAATTCCTGAAGGGCTATTTAATGTGATTGCAGCACTTCTGGGTGTCTAAGGAGCCACAAGATGAGACTGGGGACTAGGGTTCAAGGCAATACCACTGAATGTTTGCCCTTGTCTCATACTCTTCTCCAAGCTCTTGATCGTTTGAACTCAATTCCTCGACTCTTAATTCCTTGGTAGAGACAGGACCAGAGCAAAACCAACATGTGGATGTTCTTCACTCTCCACTGACTTCAACAGGTGTCCTTTTGAGAAGTATCTCAGCATGCACCAACCCATTTCATTCCATTCCTTTGAACTCAATGTGACTTCAGGGTGCAAGAAGCAGCCTCAAGGCACAACTGATCTCCTCTTTCATGTGTCTGTGCTATCTGGACTGCACAGACCACAGTGTGGTGGAGACTGGGAAATGCACCAAGACAGAAAGTGCCATTGTGTATAGGTTGGTGTCAATTAACTCTCAGAACATTTTTAATAAATTAAATTATGCTGCAATCTGAAACTAAACTGATTCTTAATTAAAAGATAAGATTTCTTTTAATCCTCAGATGATTTAAACGAAAAAAATAACGTATGAGAACGACAGTCACCCTTCTCAGTGGCTAAGCAGTTTCACACTTAAGGGCTTGAGCAATGCACTGTAATTTCTGAGTTGTCCATTTCTATAGCCCTGGTTTGAGCAGGGGGTTGGACAAGGTGACCCCCAGAGATCTCCTCCAACCCAAATCAAGGGCATGTAGTAATAGGACAAGAGGGAGTGGCTTTAAACTGAAAGATGGCAGATTTAGATTAGATATTAGGAAGAAATTCTTCACTGTGAGGGGGTGAGGCCCTGGAACGGGTTTCCCAGAGGAGCTGTGGCTGCCCCATCCCTGGAAGTGGCCAGGACTTGGACAGGGCTTGGAGTAACCTGGTCTAGTGGAAGGTGTCCCTCCCCATGGCAGGCAGTTGGAACCAAATGGTAGATGATCTTTAAAGTCCCTTCCACCCAAAACCATTCTGTGATTCTATGACTCTACATCTTGTATTGTGAATTCTGCTGTTGCATGCTGAAGGATCAGGATCTGGATTGGAGACCTCAGTGGTGAACAAGTGCAACAATCAGGTGTGAGGAAACAGGGTGCAACGTGACAATAAAAATCCAGAATATTTCCTTTTTTATTGTTAAGATTCATTCTGAAAAACAGTAAGTAGGTTACTGTAGTGCCTGGAGAGCAGCCTCTGTGTACAGAGGAGCCCTTGTTCCCAGGACCAGGAGTTTCTGTTCCTGTTTCCAGCTGAGCATGAGGACTTGGAAATCTGCCTTTTTACCAGCCCCCAATAAATTCTGGGAAATACGGAAAAAAAGACCCTTATTCCAGTCACTACAGACAAAAGAGGTTTCTACACCTCTTGAGTTCCTGCTTTGTCTCGTTGCTTACCAGGGGATGTGCTGTAGCACAAAGGTATAACTTATAGCTAAATAATACACTGCAAGGAAACATAAATCAGCACAAAAAGCCAAGAAGGAAAGTCTTATACAGGCACAATCTGGCCCGTGGGAAGCAGCGGCTTTTGAGGCTGGGAGGAATGAAATCTCAGGCCAGAGACTTTCTTACAATGATTTAGTCCCACTATCACCTGAGCAACTCCCCCTTTATTTCAGCTGTGCGAGTGAAGAATAAGTCTGAAGAGTCATTTTCCCTTGACAGTCCCCATACAGCCTGTCTCTGTCTTGCCTCAAACAGGATGTTCTGCTCCAGAACAATGAAGCACATATTTTAAAACATTCCCATAAAGCCAAGAGCACCACCGTGGTCTGTGGATGGGCCTGATCCTTTGCTTTTGAAGGAAGCCTTAACATCCTGGACATGACAGAGCTGCTCCTGATTTATGATGGTGCAAACAAGGAAAGAAACCTGCCTTCCCTCTTTATGGCTCATCACCTTGAGCACCCGCAGGTTTTGTTCCCTCAACACGAGAATTTAGGCTTCTGTGGGATGTTAACTTGGACTTTTGCCTCAGCTAAGGTCCTAAAACAGTCTGTCTCCATAAAAATGCTATAACAAGCTGCCCCATCATGTTTCACATGTCCCTCTTTGCTGGAAGTGGCTGCCTCTGCTCCTGCAATGAGCCACATCATATTTCACAGGGCTGAGATCCCATCTCTGAAAACCTGAGGATAGCAATTTTAAGGCAGCTTCCCTTGTAAAAAGCAAACTTTTATGTTTTTCATAATGGCTGTCCTGTTATATCTTAAAGCCATAATTATTTCTCATTTTTTCCCCCTCTCAGATCCATAATCCATTGTGATAAACAAAATTCAGTGATTAAAGAGGCTGTATTCATTCCTTCACTAAGAATTTTTTTCAGCATTTTTATTTAAAGGCCTGTCCTTCCCCAGCTGTAAGGATTTTATGGGTGTACTCAGAGAGAGAATCAGGATAGATATGCAAAGTTAAAGCTTTATCAGCTCACATGGAGGTTTTTATTTTAGCACTTCTACTCTGGAAATTGAAAGTCATCCCATCTTCTCACAGATATAGTTAAAAAATTCCTGTTCCTTTCAGTGTGTCAGAAATTCCAAAAGGAAAATTACAAAGCTCACCCAAAAAGTCATAAGGAACCTATTTTATGTACAGCTCTCTTCCCAAGAATGCTGTAGATTTAGGGTAATTACTTGTTCTTGCAGTTCTGTGGGTTAAAATAAACCATCACTGTAGTTTGTTTCTTATAGCCCAATGTTAAGGTCTTTGCATATTTGATTTTAACTGGAGTTGGGCCTTAGAAAAGGCTGAGGAATTAAGATTTTAACATAATCTCTTCAAATCTTTTAGTAGGAGACTGTGTGGTTTGCAGATGGTTTTGGTTGTGGGTTTGGGGTTTTTTTCTTTCATGGTGTAAGCCTGGGGCTGGAAGCTGGAGCTGTGAACCCAAATCCTGATCTTGCATTGCCATGGATTTCCTGGGTGGTCTTGAAGAAACTTGTCTTGAATTTCTTGTCTTGATGACTGAGTGGGGATGCTCCTCTCCTCAACATTCCCACCCCACAGGGCACCAAGCAGAGCAGCTACATGGGTGGGAACAGCCTGTGGGGCTCAGGATGTGGAATCATAAAACCATAGAATTATAGAACCATTCAATAGTTTGGGTTGGAAGGAACCTTTAAAAAACATCTTGTTTAACCCCTCTGCAATGAGCAGGAATTCCTCCCACTAGACCAGGTTGCTCAGTGTTCCATCCAACCTGAGCTTGAATGTTCCCAGGGAAGGGGCATCCACCACCTCTCTGGGGAACCTGTGCCAGTGTTTCACTACCCTCATTCTGAAAAGCCTCTTCCTCATATCTAGTCTAGATTGAACCTCCTTTAGTTTAAAACCATTACCCCTTGTCCTATGGAATGTTGTATGGTGAAGCACTGGCACAGGTTGCCCAGAGAAGCTGCGGCTGCCCCATCCCTGGAAGTGTCCAAGGCCAGGTTGGATGGGGCTTGGAGCAACCTGGGCTGGTGGAAGGTGTCCC
>JAOXXN010000395.1:3221655-3260825 GCA_026770055.1 Myrmophylax atrothorax
AGACAGGATTGCTCCAAGCCCTATCCAACCTGGCGTTGGACACTTCCAGGGATGGGGCAGCCACAGCTTCTCTGGGCTGTCTGTGGCAGTGTCTCACCACTGTTCATTCAGTTTGACACTGGACACTCCTTTGCTAGTTGTGGTACTGCCAAAATTATGTCCATTGCTGAACAGCTCCCATTGCTTTTGCAGAGGTGCAAAACCCACCCTGAGAACAGTGAGCAGCCCAAGGGTGGTGGTTTGGATTGTTGTAGCCATCTCATGTTATGGTGAATGGTCCCTGGCAATGACAACATCATCACTGGGGAATACTGGGTTATGGCTGCAGGAGCCAGGGAACCAGGAATGTCTGGGAGAGCCTTGAGAGCCTATCATGATGCCTTCCCTTCCCCCTCGCCTCCCCAGGCATTTATATCCCTCAAGCCCTTCCTCCTCTAAGATAATTAAGGGCAAAGGAGAAATTAAGCTAATTCTGCTGGGGCTGCTGCATCTCTCTTATCATCAGTTCTTACTCCCCTCCTTCCTACATATGTGTAATTAAAGCAGGTTTTTCTGCTGGAAGATAAAACACCTTGTTCTTCAAGACCAGTTTTGGTTACAGCAGTTCTTGGCCTGAACTTTCAGTCCCCCTCATGGAAACACCTCCAAACCTCATTGAAAATGCTCAGAACTCCCTGAGGATGCAGGCAGAGGTGAATCCCCCTTCCCCCACAAGGATCCTGCTATAAAGGGCTATCAATCTGTGAGGGGCCATGCCAGGTCAGTGACCCACCCCCCCTGCAGTCCCTGCCCAGCTGGCATTAAATAACAGCCTGTGCCATTTTTAAATGCTGCCATGACAGTCACCACAGCAACCTTAAAACAGATCGTGGTGCCAAGCCCCAGGGCTGCTACAGCCACCCTGAGCCCTGGGGACAGATTTAGTAGGGGCATAAAGCAAAACAACACCAAAGGGCACAAGGACACCATAAGGCCTTTCCTGCCTCTGCGAGAGAGGGATGAGCCTCGTGTGATCCCCTGTCTCTCTGTGCAAGAGCTTCCTCCTGTAGGAAAAGGGAAAGGAGGGGGAGGGAAAGCTCTCTGCCTCCTCTGCCTGCAGGGAGCCTGAAAACAAGAGGCATAATTGGCAAGGAGCAGGGAAATGGGCTGGTCACCAACAAACAGTCTATACAGCCAGTGCTCTGGGGAGGAAAAATGTGGGATCAGCAGCTCGAAGACCAGGAGGGACCTTGTCTGGGTGAAGGTTTGCTGCAGGTCATAAAATTGTACTTGCCAACTCATCCACCAGCCCCTGCCCTCCATGGCCATCAAGCACTGATGTCCACCCTGCAAGTGACAGTAACCCATCCAAGATCTGTGATTGCCTGCTCCACATCTCAGAATCATAGAAACATGGAATGGTTTGCATTGGGAGGGACCTTGAAGATCACGTAGTTCCAAATCCCCTCCTATGGCCAGGGACACCTTCCGCTAAACCAGGTTGTTCCAAGCCCTATCCAACCTTGAACACTTCCAGGGATGGGGCAGCCACAGCATCTCTGGGCAGCCCATTCCAGTGCCCACCACCCTCAAAGAGAAGAATTTATTTCTAGCATCTAATCTAAACCTGCCCACACACAGTTTGAAGCCATTGCCCTTGTGCTATCGCTCTATGGCCTTGTCCAAAGTCCCACTCCAGATCTCTCAGAGCCTCTTTAGGCTCTGGAAAGAGCTCTAAGGTGTGCCCAGAGCCTTCTCTTTTCCAGGCTGAACACCCCCAGCGCTCTCAGCCTGTCTCCAGAGCAGAGGGGCTCCAGCCCTCTGATCATCCGAATGGCTTCTCTGGATTCCATGATCTTTGTGGATCCCTCCCAGCTATAATATTCAGTGATCCAACAGCCCCACGTCCTTGTGTTAGGGGCCCCATAGCTGGACACAGCACTGCAGGTGGGGTGTGACAAGGGCAGAATAGAGGTGGACAATCACCTCACTCTGCATCCTTGCTGGATTTACAAGACTCCAAACAGGCAGTGCTTTATCAAACCTGGGTTTGGATCAGTGCCACTCTCCCTTCCATTTCACACTGTTGTCTCATGTTCAAGGATACAGTTACCACAGTGTAAAGAGTCACATTGTGCCAGCTGAGCCCTGGTTACTATCTTTTCCAGCGTTAGGTGTTCCCAGAAAAGCAAGGTAATATATTCACCTAATTTTTTTTATTACAGTTACAGGTGCCCATCCTTTATCTCTTTAAGGCCCATGTAAGACCAAGGCTAAGGGTCACATGAAAGGGGATCTGTCAGCATAAAGTGCAGTCACTAATGTCCAGAGAAACAAAAGTTTCAATGATGCTGTTGATAGTGAATCCCAAACTTGTGCTAACCCCAGGATTACCCGATTGCCCCATAAATCAGCAGTTTGGGGATGGGGATGGGGAGGACATGTGTTCTCCTGAGTGGGTTTTTATTGTTCTCCTGAGTGGGTTTTTATTACCTGAGAGTTCAGGTTCAGCAGGAGTGTGTGCCTCTCCCAAAGACACTGTGCCAGGTTAGGCCAGGTCTGAATTTGTTCTGCAGTTGGTTTTTGTGACCATGCTCCCATAAATAAGGGCTGAGCAACAATTGCAGGGAATATTGTGGTTGCCTCTGCCAGTACCTTGGGGTTTTACTACAAGGTGGTTATTGATTCCAGTAGATAACAGCCTTATGAAGATCCTGAAGAAACCAAGAGTATCTCCCACACTTGATTAGGCTGTAAATTAATGGTGATTATTTTCGTAGATTTTGAGTTGGCTCCAGTTTGTTGCCTTTTTTTAGGAGAGAAATATTCATTGTTTATTTTCATAAGAATGTTCTTAAGGCTTATTGATGGGAGTGAATTTCAAGGCTCATTTAAACGAAACATGTCCTCAAAGCCTTTCCTGAATCAAAGCTTAGATCTCTCCCAGCACATTGTGCTTGGTTTGGGTTTTTTTTTCCCCCTCACCTTTTAGTTACACGATCCTGAGGGCAGAGATGGCTTGATAGGAGTTTCAGCTTGAGGCTGGGGGTGCTGTGATGCCAACAGGATACACCTTGTGATAAGGCACAGCTGTGAGGCGATAGGTGCTGCTGGTGTATGATGCATTTGATCCTGAACCATGGCAAAACAAGAGGAACATTGCATTCCTTTGCCTTCTATTCGTGGGTTTCACCACAAGGGCTGTTCTGTGGCCACTCTGCAGTGGGTGTGAAAGATTAACATCTGCAACAGCAGAGCCAAATCCTGACTGGAGATAATTATGTAGAAGGTATCTCATCCTCCCTGGGGTCACTCTGCTACCAAGTGCTTTTACTCAACCTGCCAGTTTTTGGAGGGGGGAAGATAAACTCACCTGAACATGCCTCCTGAGTTGCAGAGCTGTTAATATTGGATAGAGCTGGCTGCTCATTTCCTCTTCTACCTGTTCTTTTTTGTGCTTTTGACGATGAGGATGAATGCTTTGTGCTTCTAAAACTGCAGCGAGGATGGTCCCATTGATCCATAACCTGAAAGCACCAGAGCAAAGAGAAGCTCAGCCATTAAAGCATGGTTTGGAATGCAAAGACATGCCTAATACAGCCTCTTCTGACTCAGTATTTGTTGGTTGGTTAGGAAATCAAGGCAGTAATGATTATAGAATCCTAGAATGGTTTGAAAGGGACCTTAAAGACCATCTAGTTCCAAACACCCTTCCAGGGCAGGGACACCTCTCGTTAGACCAGGTTGCTCCAAACTCCATCCAACTTGGTCTTGAACACTTCAATTTGTGAGCATCCACAACTTCTCTGAGCAACCTGTGCCCATGCCTCACCCCTGGAAATAATTTCTTCCTAATGTGAAATCTAAACCCACCCTCATTCAGTTTGAAGCCATTGTCCCTTGTCCTGTCACTTCGTGCTCTTGTCAAAAGTCTCTCCCCCTTGCAGCCTCCTTCAATGATAAAACCTAATGGCCTCTTCTTTGGGCTTGTCCCCTTTACACAGCACACAAAGGGAACTAAAGTACACACTCAGATCCCTCTATTTAAGGTGTGAAATTAATCTCATCCAGTATTTTCACAGTACTTATCTACAGCTATGACCAGACTCCCTTTAGAGCCGGTGGTGAGAAAGGGGCAGTGTCTGAGGGGAATTTGTCTGACCTATTTTAAATGTCAGTTTTAAGATGAAGTTAATCATGTTCCAGCAGTTCCCATCACTCTGCACTCTTATAAGGCACAGTTTTGAGCATCCCAGAGGCAGAAACCACCCCACCAGTGCTGCTTCCTCTGGGTGTTGCTGTTCCCTCTCAGTGAGATGTAGGCTGTGTTCCTGTGGAGGCTTCTGGCATGTGAGGTGCAAGGGGTGATGGGATTAGGCTGGGAGAAAGTAAAGATATTTTCTTTTCCCCTCGCTGTTACTCAACAACAAGGAAGGCAGTGAAGATCATCTGTTCCTCCAGGGATTTCTGACTTTGTCTTTTAACTGCTGTGTTTATTAATTGATCAAATAGAGGAGCAGTCTTGGGATGTGTGGCTCTGATATCCCAGCTGGTGAGATGAGCAGACTCAAAGCAGAAAATTAATCCTGCTCTTGCAAAGAACCCTCTTAAGACTGTCCAAAGCTGCATGGACCAACCGTTTGGTATTAAGATGATCACAATTTGCTCTGTTGCTTCTTTTATGAAGAAGAACAGCATTCCTACAGAGTCTAGTCTGAAAACCACCAGCTTTTTCTAGAAGTGGGCAATGAAAAAAGAACATGGAAGTAGAAAACCAACCATTCTAAAATTTGGGGTTTTTTAAAAATAGCAGATGAAAGATGTATCATCCAACTTTTGGGGAACTCACATAAACCTTGACACGCTCCAGTCACCAGAGGTGAAGATGGAAATGTAGAAAGTGTGGTGTGAAATTGTAGGACCCTCTTTGTTCTGCAGCCTGTGCCTGAAAAGTGCCTTGGTGTGTATCTGAAGTGCCGATTTAGCACAGAATCCTGGGAGAGCACATTTCAGTTACTGCATTTCATTCATTTTTATGCCTTTCTAATGCAGATGCAGCTGAACTATACCACTGATTCATGCACACACCTCTTTTCCATATAGATGATGACTGCATCAAAGCAGCCAGCACTCTGAAATAGCACACAGTGAAATACCACAGCAATTCTCATTTGAAGTCTATAGTGGGAGAGCAATTTCCAAAAATGAAGGGCAAGGTTCCTAATCCATAGCAGCTTTTTGCCAGAGAGATGTGGGAGAGAAGAAACAGGATGTATCCTGCATGAATCATCACTGTAACCACCCTGGATTTATTAACTGAAATTATGAGAAACACCAAAAATTATTAAAACCTCAAATGTCTGGTGAAAGGCGTTGCCTCAAGGCCTGGGTATTGTGAATAGTACTGTAGTATTCCTGTTGATTTTAAAGAATTGAGGGCTAAAAGGTCAAGCTTTCAAGAGCAAATAGTTCATTTGTAAAAATTATGGGACAGCCATCATCACCAGCAATCACAGAGAGGCATAAAGACATTCCCAGGTCCTGGGAACCTTGCATCCCTCCAAAAGAGGATGACTACAAGCACCACTCTTCCTTTACACTCACCCACTGTGTATTTGCACAACTGCTGCCTCCTACTCCTACATTACATACCCCAAACCCAAACTCATTGCCATCACCACCAACCTGTGGATTCACCTTCACCAAGGTATACAAAAACGTCCTTTGTATAACATGGAGAATGTCCAGGTTTGGGGTCCAGATCTTGGCACAGCAGTGACAATGTTTCCTTGTGGTTCTGCCTCCACATGTTGCTTTCTGAACCCATCCCCAGCTGGCTGGCCAGAGGGAAAGGGGCACAAGCCATGCCCATGATGGAAGTGGCTCTGCTGTGCCCTACACTGAGCCCAGTCCTGCCTGTAGCCGTCAGCTGAGCTCGTGCCTTTGACCTTCACCCCCAAACAATCCTCGAGATCCCAGAATCTGGGAACTCTGCAAAGTGGAAAGATGTGAGGGACTCATGTTTTTGTGACCAGTGGAAGGAGCAGGACTTTTCTTGCCCTTCAAGGTTCATCATTTCCAGTGTGCTCACTCTGTGTTTTATGGTCTTATTTGTACATTCAAATTCTGCTCAGTTGTGTCCTGGCTCTCATGGATTCCAAATCAAAATTCCTGCTCTGGCCAGTCCCAGTTCTGCAGGACTGTCCTTGGCAGTGGGCTCTTGTAGGTTCCTGAAGGTCAGCTCTCTGTGTCTGCTGCTTTCCTTTGCTGATTATCTACTAATATCTGCTGCAGACCCCCTGCTCTTCCAATTCCCTGCTCAGGATCTCCCTTTCCCTGTCCTTGGACATCTTCACTGTCCATAGTCCAGCCCCATGATCTCCCTTTGGGATAATGTGCAGGAATTGTGTTGCCCTCCATTTGTCATCCTGGCCTGAGTTTCTGCACACTCTGAGCCTCATCCAAATCTCCCAGGAGGCAGAGATTTGAGCTTTATGGTCAACAGAGAAAGCATAACTGTGGTGCCCTTGGGTGAGAAATCCTGGGGAATGAGAGTACAGAGAATCTCTTGAGTGCAGGAAACTGCCCTGGAACAAGCTGGAAGAAAAGCTTCGCTAGGTAACATCAGGGACACACATCAAGGACTCGCTATGGAGGTGTATTTGGGATGTACAACTCTCATCTCTCCCTGTGCTCACTCAGCAGCTGAATCTTTCCACACACCTTTCTTTGCCCACTGTCCTTGCTGATGGAGAAGTGAAGAGAGAAGCATAGATGAAAATATTCCTCCCAGAGGGGTCTGTTTCATCTTGAGCAGCCATCAGTATCCTGAGATAACAATGTGTTTCCTCCACATTTTAGAGAGGCCAAGAGAGGCTCAGGCAGGGAAGCTCCAGACTAAATTACCAGCCAGGTCATTTCCACTTCATGCTGTCAGAGCTCAAGCAGAGGGAGGAGAAGGACTGTTTGTTGATTTTCCCTTTCCCAGCACAACAGGCATAATGACACCACAGCATCCTGGAAAACATGGCAGATGCACATTGCTCTGTCTGGGAGCAAAACAGCCTAAATTGTAGCACTTATTTAAAGATAGAGACATCCTCTCAACACAGTGGTTTCTGTATAAACCAGCCAAGGGATGCAAAGTCTGGAAGTGATGGGCTTGAATTTGTCAGGGAGAAGAAAAGAGACTGGTCCAGGAGGTTCTGGAAACAAGGAGTGGAAAGGCTGTTGAGAGACCAGGTATCCTCTCCACCATCTGCATGGTTCAGCTCTGGGCTCTGCTCCAGTGCAGGCTCTCCCCACATTCAGGGATGTTCATCTGGGGAGGCTGGTTACCCACTCCTTGCTATTTTTAAAGATGAATGTTAATATGTTTAATTGCCAGAACTCCAGGAAGAGAGCCAGGGCTAAAAAGTATCTACTAAGAAACTGCCAAGAAACACTGTTAAACAGGATCTAGGAAAAAAGCCAGGCACAAAAATTTATGATCTTTATCTCTGCAATAATAATTTCTCAGTGGTCAACCAAGGAGCAGAACAAAGGTCATCGGTTTCATATCAGCTGGAGTTTGTGAAATCCTTTGTTTCCTTCACTGTGAGGTTGCCCTGAAGGTCTCATGCAGGAGACCCTACGAAGGAGCACAAAAACCTGGCAGTCCATACTGACCCATTTGCCTCCATTCTTTGCTCAAGACCCAAGAACTGTGCAATTCCAAATCAGAGACCTCCCCAGCACTGGACAAAGCCCAGCCTGGATCCTCATCCAGGGAAGAAGCATGTTTCCCCTTGTTTATTAAATAAGTTATCCTAAGGAATGGTCCAGTGAACTTCTGTGTTACTAAATATGCCTCATATCAACAGTCATGTTGATTCTATCTAAGGATTTTGCCTCTGCACAGAGGCAAGAGCCAACCTCATCTTAGGTTTCCTTCCTTCCTTCCTTCCTTCCAGCATGATGGGGGACAAGCAAGGGATCCATGAAGACCTTTGAAAATAAATTAAAGGAGAAGAGGCTCTTTTTATTATTATTATTTCCTGGTTATATAGTAGAAACAATTATAGGCAAAATAAACACAGTTTGCTTCTTGACATGGCTGCCAAGATTCCCAACTTCACAACGAGGATCAGGTTTCGGAATATTTCCAAACTGGCCCCCACAAAATTAATTGACTATCCAAGAAACTCTTGGCTTTGGATGTTATTTATTTTTAAGGTGAAGTTCTGATCCCAGTGAGTGCAGAGAAGCACTTTGAAAACATGATCTCTGTGAGCCCTAATGACTCAGGGGGTGGGATTCAGATGCCTACACACAGGAGCCTGGTGCCATCTGAGATGCCCTTGTACATCTGAGGCATCCCACGGTGTTGGCAAAGCGACGCAGAGCCGAGGGAAGACAAGCAGTCCTCAGAAGCAAGAACTGGAGTTTAGGGCTGGATACGCTGGAGATTCCAACTTGGCTCCAGGAGACGATGTTTAGACAGCCAAATCCAGCCCTAACGCACACATATAAAATATATATAATCAAATCAATCAGTCACTCAATCAATCACAGGAGATACTTCCAAATCTTCAGATTTCATGTCAGCTCTGGAGGCAATTTAAGCAGTATTTCAACACTCAGGACTGTGTTAGAAACACACTATTCGCTTCATTGACACTTCCAGGCATACTGAAGCACTCAGCTGGCCCAGGCTCTGCTCCCACCCTTGCTGCAAACGTTCTCTTCTCCATCCTCTGTTCCTTCTGCAGCTCTCCCACAGCCATGGCAGATGTAATTTGCTGCCTGATCTCCAGATTTCAAGAGAAAGAGCAGAGGATTTTTTTTCTCAAGTAAGAGTTTTGCAAAATGCAGGAGGCAAAGACTTTCCACAGGGTGAAAGGGAAGGAGTTATGACAAGGTTTATGGAGCCCTGAGGGGTAACAGAAGGGGTTGGCACATGAACCACCAGCAGCTCTGGGGCAGCATTACCTCAGAAAGTCAGTGCCCTCATGGAAAAGCAGGGTATTTTTAGTTTACCCAGTGTATTTAAATCATCATGGAGTACATTAAAATTATAGTAATTATCCCACCTTCTCATGTGGGATTCTGGGAGGAGATGGATTGGTGGATCGTGTGCTAGTGGAGTCATCTTTGGTGAAGTCCTCCTGCAAAACAGAATTGTTTTGTTTTCCCCCTTTACAGCTGCAGCATTCCTGGCCCATTAATACTTGTCAGTTGAATACTGGGGTGTGTTCACAAACTACCCTTCCCTCTCCAGCAGCCACTTCTCACAGCACCCCAGAGCTGAGACAACCCCTGTGCCATCAACTCCTTCAGGACAAAAATGCATTTACACTCCTGGAGTTGTGAGCCTCCACATGCAGGAGAAGCTGATGTTTTCTTCATGTCAGTATTTAACCTCTGAATCATTTCTGCTTTCCCCTGCACGGCTGCACCGCAGGAAAATGCAGGGAAACCCAACATCCCCCAGCCCTTGCCCTTGTCCTGCTGCCCCACCAGTGCAGGCAGGAGAAGGGCATTTATTTCACTGCAGCAGCAGCATTGAAAAGCAGCTGTTAAAAATGCAACTTTTTGCACAGAAAACAGAAGAGAAGGACACATTCTTTTACAGATCAGAAGCTTCATGTTTCTGATTGCAAAATAAAAATAGGGCTTGAACAGAACAATCTTGACAAAGAAACCATTTCCCTTAAAAGTTGTCAACCAAATTCTGGGTTATCTCCATTTTTAACCTCATTTTTGAAAGCAATGCTTTTGATCTAAAGATAAGGTCACTTCTTCTCTTTTTGTTTCTTTTCAGGAAAATAAGACTTCTATCAACATCTTAAGAAATGGTTCCTGATTCTTCTTGATGTATCAAAGGCGGGGAGGAGTCCCCAGCATTTCTCCTGCTGGAGTGATTTGTTTCTGCCAAGCCTTCAACTGTTCCCCAGGCTAGAGTGGCCTTGGAAGTTCCCTCAGCTCAGCCTGACCACGGAGGTTTCCCCCAGCCCTTGGTGACCTTGGGGGTCCCAAACAGCTCTGACAATAAGTTCTATGAAGTCCTGAGGGGTGTGATCCCTCCACAAAAATCCCAGGCAAGCCAAATGCTTGTAAAAGGAGAAACTAAGAGGGCTCCTTTGGTAGAGGCATGAGATTCACATCCTGCTGCCTGTGCTTGGAGCATCAGAGCAATCCGCTGGGAGGAAGGGGACCTGGGCTATCACCTTGTCCCAGGAAGGGATCCACATGCAGACAGGCTGCAAAAACTGCCCCTCCCTCTCCTCCAGCTCCAGTGGAGAAGTCCCCATCACCTTCCTCTGCACATGGGAAACCTTCCAGTGTCTGGCCACTCCCCTGCCTCACACCCATGTTCTCTGGCCCCTTCCCAGCTCTTCCAGCAGCATGTTCCTGATTATTTCCTCTCTCTAAACACTGCAGAAAAATGCTGCTGATCCTGAATACTAAACAAGGAAGAAAAAAACCCAAAAAAGCACATTCCCTTGCTGGACTGTGTTTATTCTCTAGTTTGAAGTTTGCTGTTACTGCTGAAAGCTTTTTTGACCCTTGTGGGTGTTTGATCCAAGTGACCTCTGATGCTTAGGGCACTGATGCAGTTCCACACCAAGCTTGTTCTTGCATGGATCTTAAATATCTATCCATCTGTGTATCCATACATGTAACTGTCTTCCTCTCTCTCATTCCAGTGCTATCTGATCAGATCTTGCCTTTTCTTACCCTTCTTTTATCGAATTAATATCTTTCTCCCAAGGATGTTTTCTCCCTCTCCCGGGTTTTCTCTTTTTACACCCTGTCATTTCCCTCTCCATCTTGCCTTCTCCCGACCCTCTCCCCTCCTCTCTGCACTGCCAATTTTCAGTTGCATTATGGATTCAGCATAACATATATATTCAAACAGGATGATCTCCACTAACATAAACAGTCTGGCCCATTAATTTCAATAGTGGAGCTGACAGCCCGGGCCTGGACTCTCATTGCCTGGTGACACATGAGTACAGCTGCTTGAACTTGACAGGGAACTGTTTCCAGCGCTGAGCTGCACATCTGCAGCAGGAAGGAAATTCTTTCTGTAGCTCTGGAAAAAAAGAAAGCTGCCTAGATTTCCCTCCTCACCACCCCCAGATGATGATATTCATCATTCAAGCATTTCAGCTGAGTGGGTGTTTAATTCAGAGTTTGGAGGGGGACGGTGATGGTGTGTTATGAGCTTTGCTGTTGATCCTTTGTTCCAGCCGCTGTGGTGTTGCCTTTACTGATGGCTTCTCCTGAACCACTCAGAGCACTGACATACATCCAGCAACACTGGGTATACCCCAATGCCTACAGAAACAGTTGCTGAATTAAAACAGAGCCTGTGCCTCTCCTCAAAGAGGTTGTTATGTTGATAAATTGGAGCAGGGGGAACAAGCAGCCAGATTTCTTTGAGATGGCTCCATTAGGACCTTGAACAGACGATGCTGACTATGAGTCAAGTCCTGGTCTGAGACATCAATAAGGGCTTTGAAGATGGTGAAAGGCCTAGAAGGGAAGTCATATAAGGAGCTGCTGAGGTGACTTGGTTTGTTCAACCTGGAAAAGAGGAGACTGAGGTCTGACCTCACTGTGGCCTTCAACACCACCAAGAGGGGAAGAGGAGAGCAGGTACCAGTCTCTTCACTCCTGTGGCCAGTGACAGGACCTGAGGCCATGGCATGAAGTTGTGCCATGGAGATTTAGGTTGCATATTAGGAAAAGGTTCTTCACCCATGGGGTGGTGGACACTGAGCAGGCTTCTCAGGGCAGTCGTCACAGCACCAAGGCTGACAGAGCTCAAAGAGTGTTTAGACAACACTCTCAGGGACATAGTGTGACTCCTGGGCTCTCCTGTGCATGGCCAGTAGTTTGGCTTGATAATCCTTGTGGGTCTCTTCCAACTCAGGAGATTCTCTAATTCTATGACTTCTTGACTCTATGACCAGCTTTGCTGATGGGACCCAGAAGACTAAGTTAGCAAAGCTTCAGGAATTGACTCAAACTTTTCAGGCTTTCCCTTCCAGCCACACCAAGAAAATATGTGATTAACACCATAAACCTCTCCAGCTTTGCCTCCTCAGAGTAAGTCAAGTATTTCCCCCCCTCCCATGTCAACAGTTACACAGAAAGACAGAGATCCCTGCAGGAAAGGTTTTGTGCAGTCTGTTGCTGAGCTGTGCTCCCACATGTCACTCTGCATATGCCATTCCCTTGGACACAAAGAGAAGAAAGACTGTGAATGCCACTCATGGGGTGCAGCCACGGGGGATAATCACCACCTCAAACCTGAGTGTACATGGAAGAAAAGGGAATGCCATGGAAGCAGGGCTGTTACCTTCAGTAGAGAAGCCAAGAGAAACCAAGTCTATTGGATGGATGCTTCTGTCCCCTTGACTGTAACCAAAGTTTTCCACCACTAATGTTGCTTTTTTTTCTCTTTCTGAGCAAAATCAGAAGCTGAGAATATCGGCCTGTCACTATTGATATAATTCTTGCCCCAGCATGCACCAGCTTTGCCTGGAAATGGAGAATGAACACAGGTCTAAACATGTCACAAAGTGTCAGAAAGTGCATTAACTCTGAGCAAGTTGAGTTGAGATACTGAGTGCTTTGGGCTGGTTTTGGAGGGAAATGAGCTATTTTAACGTGGACATAAAGGAAATAGCTGCCACTGAAGTCTAAGTTGTGGAACTGGAATTCAGATGACACTTAGAGTACCAGTAAGGAAATATACTGGGAGAAGTCACCCAGTCTGCTGCACTGCCAAGATCTCCCTGGAAAAGGTCTTGGAAAGCAGAATTTTCACACAGTTCCTGCTGAGGGAGAGCAGACTCACTCACAGACCTTATTTCTGAACACAGGCTGAAAAAGTGTAAAGATATGAGCAACTGTTGAAGTTGGCCCTGCCTGGAGCAGGGGGATGGGTTGGATTATCTCCAAAGGTCCTTTCCAACTGATTTTTTTTCTGAATTCTGAAGCTGCTATTCTGGAGCTGCTGAATTCTGGAGCTGCTGAAATGCAGGGGGATACAGAGTTTTGGCCTTTGGGTCAGAAATCTTGTAAGATACCTCATCAATCCACTATCATGCCAAGCTCTGGTCCCCTTTCCTCAATAAAGGGGGAATTCATATGAAATAGGTTTGGCAGTGTCATTTACCATAGATACGATGGGCTTTTCTTTCCTAGAAAGAGACAAATCTGGTCTAAATTAAAAGTCAAGATCTACCTTCTGAAGTCTGTTGAAAAGACAACAGCGAGCAACATTGCTCTGTAACTGAATAACCCAACTCAAAGAGCCAGTCAACTGATCCAGAGTACATATTTGCATTCAATAACATAGTCATTTATTGCACCTTGTGACCTACCGAAACATGAACAAGGCTTTTCCCTTCCCTGTGTTTCACTGAGTTTCTTTTCAACACTTTAGTTGTCTCCAAGCCCACAAGTTTGACATGGTGAGCCTGGATTTTGCAGAGAAAACTCCTGCCTATTTTGTGGCTTTAATTTTATATCCTTTCTAAAGCAGCAAATATCCTAGTCCAGGGAATAAGTCAGGTGGGAGAAAAGAGCATTTTTTTCCTTAATATAGTTAAGAAAAGCTTAGGGTTTGTGATGTTGAGACATCCTGGGAAGGTGATGGGCAGTTTTCTACAAATACCAAGGCTAAGCCAAACTCTGCATTAACATCTTTAAGGGTGTGTGTCCAATCATCCCTTTCTTCTTGGTTTGATTCAGAGTGGGTAATTATGTGTTTCTTGTTTGTCTTCATGCCTTGTGATTGGTTTAGGGCTGAAATGATGCAACACCAACTTGTAGTAGTTATGAACTGAATGCACGTTGGGAACTCTGTTACTAATGTAGATGGAGATCACAACATGCAGCTGGTTGAATCCCAGTCTAGTCCCAGGAGAAGGAGAGCAATGATCCTGCAAAACTCTTCTCAACCACGTTTTCAAGTTGCATGTCCATTCCCACAACCTTTAAAAGCATCTTTAAAGACCCTGCTTTCTCTTGTTGGCTTCTTGAACAAATCTAGCACTACCTGGATGTGCCGATATGTTGTGCAATCCTGGTTGTGCAGTCCCTGGGAGTTCATTTCTGTGATTTTGGAGCCATCTGACAACAAGCCTGTCCTCTCCTCTGAGCCTCTTGTGTCATCTCCCAAGCACTGCCAGTCCATGTCCCTGCTGCAACTGCTCCCAGAAGGCAGAGGATGATGCTTATCTGACTGCCTAAAATAGTTCAGACAAGGTCAGATGACTCATGATGTAGAAATGTCCCATCCTCTCCATAAAGGGAGCCTTCCATGACCAGTCCTTTAGGAGACATACACGATGTGGACTTCTAAAGGCTGGTGAAATGAACCCTATCCAAGAAACACAGCGAGATTCCTCCCAGGACCTAGGAGAAGAGAATGGCCAAATTCTTTCCCATCCTCACTTTCAACTAATTTGAGCTTGTTTTCTTACTGCAGAGCAATAAAATAAGTGTATAGCTGCTCCTTAGCCTGTCTCTGACTTTGAATAGGGTTCTGAAAGACACAGCAGGAATGGATTTGGGCTGCCTTGAAACATGGATCACATGGTAAGTTATTTATTTGCCTGTTTATACCCTGTAATAAAAAAAAATACACAAACAAAACCTTCCTTCTTCCCCTCTTAAATAGCTCAATTTATGTGTGCAGATAGTTTATACAACCCCCAGCTCAGTTTGTTTAGATCATACTCAGCATCTGAACAATTTGCAAGCTCTTGGAGAGCTTCAGGGACACAGACAAGTGGTGGTGCCCCTGATGCTGCAGAGAGGGAACTGTGGCACGTTTGGACCCATCCCCTTGCTGAGCTGACAAGCAGAACAGGATTTCAGGTTCAGAGGAGCAAACGTGAGAAGATCTTCAGAGAATCTGAACTTTGCAGGACCAAAGTCCAGGGGCCGTGTCCTGCCTTGCAGCTTGGTTTTACTCTGGCTTGCTTTTTTACTCTTTTTCTCCAGAGAGTTCCCTGGGTCAAGAGGAGTTTCTCTCTACAAATTTGCACCCATCACAGGCTAATGGAAATTTTCTTTTGAGTAATAGTCTTCTTACAATTCCCTCCCTAACCTAAATGCTGAAGAAAATGTAGCCAGAGGTTTCTTGACTTTGGCACTGATTGTGAAATGAGATGACCCATGATGGAGGGATGAGCGACAGATTTTACAGTGATGTGTAGGGTGGGCTAAATCCCACCAGGTCAAAGAGGGTATTGAAAATGGGAATTGCCCATGAGTCTCACAGGGTAGAATTTGTCCCCGAATTAATAGAGCTTGTAGACCTCACCTTGATATATAAAAGCAGGCTGGAAGTTTGACTGGTCATCCTTGGCCTGCTGTCCAGCTGGTAGATGGGTCAGTGTCTGTGCCATGGAGAAATGTTGTGTCAGAACTTGTCTGTTAATCACCTAAAATGAGTGCTCAGGGTATCCAGCTGAGACTGGGAGCTGAACTTCACTTGAGGAAGGACAGAGTCAACTTTCCAAGCTGAAGGGAAGATAAAACAGTGTTTTGGTGAGAGATCATAGTAAAAAGCAGGCCAGAGAGAACAGTCAGCCTGTTGATAGTCAATGAGCTCATCCTGCTCTGAGTGCTTTCCAGAGGACTTGACAGTACGTGATGTGCTTGCCCTCACAACTCACTGCAGGGTTGTCACAGGCAAGGAGAAAGGCAGTGACTGTCTTCCTCAGGTCTGCCCTTCCCTGTGTTTTCCCAGTGCAAACCTGACCTTTCCTTCCCTTTAAGTCAGTGATCTCTGTCGATGTGCTGAGTGATGGGGAGATGGGATGCTGATTTGGATAGTGCTGGTCCGGAATTATCAACCCCACCATTTAAAATGATGATACCAATCCCATTCACTCTCAGGAAAGTTAGGTGTTCATACTGATAAAAAATGATGCTTCTAAATCTTCAATGTTGACTCTTTTCTTCATTATTACAGGAGCCTGAAACATATTTTCCCCCCCAAAAAATGAAAACTTAGAGGGTCTGGAAATTGCTTGACTCCAGGGAAATGGAAAAAGAGCAACAAACTTCGTGGGTCTACCAAGGAGATCTGGGAGGTGTGTTTTCTTTTGTCTCTGGTAAATGGTACCCAAAATGCCACATCCACTAGAGACATTCAATTCTTGAAGAAACCTGAAGAGGAACTGACCTGAGGGTTGAACGTGCTGACCTTTCCTCATTCTGTTTAACTGTACTTCTTTCTGGGTAAAAAGAACTTGCTGATGATTTTCAGCATTACATTTCCTCTGCTTCCCATTGACTGCTCCTATAAAGGCTATTGTATGCTCACTTTAGTCTCTATAGATACAAGAACATGATTACTACCTTGATATTTGAGCCTTTGTGTCCTCGCTCTGCACTGATGTCCAGAAGGTTGGGATTCAGCTCTCAGACACTGAGTCCTTTAAAATTATGTTAACATTAAAGGTCACTGATTTCTGAACCATCTCCACCCTTACCCATGCAAAGGAACAAGGCAGACTGTAAGCACAGCTTGGGAGGGAATCTCTCCATGGTCACAGTGGTGGGCACTGGAGCCCAGAGCACTGCTGTGGGTGAGCAGCAAGCCCATCTGAACAGCTTGCTGCCACCTGGAAGTCAGGCTGAGAATAAGAACCAGATGGTAAGATGTGAGACCTCGATTAATAATAATTTGAATGCCTGCTCTGTACAGAAGGCTTCTCATCAGCAGATCTCATGTGGTCATCAGTGTCTGAGGAGTTACCTGTGATTGCTTTGCAGCTGAACAAGTCCCTGGAGACCCAAGTCCAAATTGGCACCACGTTGTGTCTCCTGAGTAAACCAGAGTCCAACCAGCCTTCAAATGCATAATTCTGGAGATTGTCTGGATGCAAATTCAAAGGCAGGTATGGAATAAGACTGGTACATGGCTGCTTACATAGGGATGGCCTGAGGCATGAGAGACACACCAGGAACAGTTTCATATAGAGTTTCTCTTCCATGCCAAACTGCTGGCCTTTTCTCTGCCTCCTGTGGCAGCATCTCCCATTTCTCTGCCTGTTCTCCACCCTCCTTTCACTGAAGTGCATGCCTGGGGACTCAGGATGAAGAGAAGATATTTCTCCCTGAGCACAGGCTCTCCTTGGGCTGGTCAGCGCTTTCTGAACTTGTTCACCTTCTCACAGTAAGAGACATAAAATTTTTGTACGTTAAATGAAAAGCCTCATGTGAAAACAGCACGACCCAGGGGCCTTCAGGTATTCTAAAGCCCCATCTGCCTTTCCACATGTGTACTTCCCTGGTAGCCCAGCATTCCAGGCACATTTCCAACACACAAGCAGCTGTGACTGCGTCGGCAGATCTGAAGTGTGTTGCACAACTGCTGCAGCTGCAGGAACTTCTGTGGCTAAGTGCACGTGCACAGGTCCTGTTGCACACCCAGAGTGCAGCTGTGGCAAGCACCAACCGCCCAGTGACACAGCCAAGTGAGCCATCCAAGCCTGTGGAAAACCTGGCAAGGTGGATGCAATATGGAAAAATGCCTTTCTTCATCTGCCCCTTTGTGCTTATCGATTGGAATATTAATAAAAACTTGTTCAAAATTCTGAGATTACTTGGGAATAGTCCAGCACTTCAGCCCCAGCCATGCTTGTAATGAGGGGGCTTGGGGATCAAAAGCATTTTAAAATGGCCTTGCTAATCAATCATCAACAATTGGGTAAATTAAGCCCTGCAGTCTTTCCTTTGCCAGTGAGGGATCTGCCGGACGTGTGTCTAATGAGCAGATTCCTATCCCCTTAATATTCCTTAATACCTTTCTAGAGGAAATGAACCACAGGGAGACTTTGTTGGTGGAATGAGAGGAATGCAGATAACTGCAGGCCTCTGCTTTCTCACACGTAGGGCTGAGAAACCCTGGCTGCTCGGCAGGGCAACTTCCTTCCAAAGATCCTGATAACGCTCCTGGTAACTCCTATGGCCAGTGCCATTGCCAAAAGCAAGTGTTTGTTTTCCTCCTCATTGCCAAGCTGAGCCCTGTCCTTACTCATCTCCTCCAAGGATCATGTCCATCTGTGGCTTTGA
This sequence comes from Myrmophylax atrothorax, assembly GCA_026770055.1. NCBI lineage: Eukaryota > Metazoa > Chordata > Aves > Passeriformes > Thamnophilidae > Myrmophylax > Myrmophylax atrothorax. The sequence goes on from JAOXXN010000395.1 coordinate 3,239,725, forward strand.
GGATTATGTCCATCTGTGGTGAAGTCTTGTTTCTTAAATCCATCAGAAATGTAATGGCCTTAGAAGCAAATTCCTATCAATTATTAACATGCAAGAGGCATTGCAAGAATCACAGGAAGGCAGAGAAGTTTGGCTCATCCTGGGGCTTTACTGGGACTGCTGGCATTTGTCACTTTTTCCATGGTATGAGGCATGGCTCATTTTCTAGATCCCTCTGGGAGGCCTTTAAGGAGTCCCTTTGGGACTCAAATTGTACCAGAGTGGGTCTGGCTTAGATATAAGGAAAAATTTCTTCACTGAAAGGGTGGTCAGGCATTGGAACAGGCTGCCTGGGGAAGTTGTACAATCACCATCATCAGGAGTGTTCAAAATGCTTGTGCATGTGGCACTTGGGGACATCATTTAGTGGTGAACATGGTGGTGCTGGACTAATGGTTGGACTCAATGGTCTTGGAGGTCTTTTCCAACCATAGTGACTCTATGATTCTCTCACTTGTGACATGGGACATGCCCACCTTGTCTTCCCCTCTTCCTGTGGCACACTGTACTTGTAGTCTTTTATTGCTGGTCTCCAGTGTGTTAAGAGGGAGTTAGGAACAGTTTTGTGGCCCGCAGTAATTCTTGGCCACAGGATAATGGGCTCTGTAAACCTTCTGTGCTCACAAACCTCTATCACATCACTGTACCCCACCCTAAAAACCAAGACACCAGCATTGCTTGGCAGGCTTCAGAATATGGGGAACTTCTAAGCATGGAAGTTGTACCAGTGCAGGGATGGGGCTCACAGAAAGGCAGAACTGCAGCTCAGATAAATTCAGGTGGCTGCAGACATGAATAATTTGTATTAATTGGGTACTCACCAGAATATCACCAAATGATGTGTAGGAAAAGTATGTTGTTCCTACCCATTAGGATTACACTGGTCTAAACACAGGGAGAAAACTCGGACACGGTGATACATTTTAGAGACGTTTTCCAGCCGGATGGTGCACAGTGTAGGCAGAGGATTTCAAGGAGATTTAATTCTCCAAAGGGAGCCCAGCCTGACAGTGCTTTACCTCGTAAGTGCGATGGCACGGCAATTAGCACATCCAGCATTTAGCACCCTGCTTTCCCCTCGGGAGCGGGGGCGGGAAGGAGGAGCAAATCCCAGCTGAAATGCAGAGTCCGGGCACCGCTGGGGTCACATCGGCGCGGGGACCCTCCCCACTCGCCTTTCTTGAGGCATCCGTGGCACACGCTCGTACTGCACAGACACTTTAAATAAAAGGGATTTATGAGATCTTGTCCACAGGCGGAGAAAGCCGCTATCGATTACTGCAAGGCTCTTTTAACCGAGAGTAATTCACAGCCCTCTTCAGTTTGGAAGGCAAGCTCTAATTTAATATCATTATGTCTTCATGCCCCCACACATTCCACTGTCTCATTCACTGAGCTTTTATTGGGCTCTGGATAATTTATGGCTAGATATGCTGCCTTTTATCTGACCTATTTTTAGCTATTCTTGCTTTTTACATATTTTTCCCCCTTGCCATCACAACTGGCAATTAAAGTAAAAAGATTTTTTTAAAAAATTACAATAAAGTACCACCCAGCTTTAACCTTTATTTCTTCTCTTTTGTGTGCTGGAGGATGGCTTTGTTACTGCTACAGCATTTTGAAGACAGGAGTTAACAATAAAAACAATTCCCCCAGATTTTATTTCTTTCCTTTTCATTTCAACAAACGCAAAGAACTTCAACCCAGCTGCTGAGTACTCCTGGATCATTCCATTTTCCCTCAGTAATTGAGGGCCAGAAACTTTCAGAGACTTTTCCTGCAGGAATTCAAGTGTCCTCAAGAGCTTCAAAGGAGGTTGGTGATGGACACCCCCAAAGTTGGACCCCAAAGTTTTCAAAGCTCTTTGGTGCAGAAAGAAAAACATGAAGAGCTTGCACCTGGGGAGAGGAATGGTGATGGTTTTGTGGATTTTTTTAATACAGAATGTTTGTTTTCTAATAATATAAATATAAACAAATTTTTGTTTTATCATTTAATTCTATAGTAATGGCATATATACTGTACTTAGTTTTATTTATAATTGAAGTGTTGTTATTTGAATTTTTAATATTTTACCATTTCAAACATTGGAATTATTTATCTGAAACAGCTGGAGAAATTAAAGTTTCAGACCTTGAAATCTGAAGATGTCCTTGTGCCCTGAACCTTTGTTCACTTTTTCCAGTAATAACAGCTGATCTGCCTTCAAAAAAAACCCCAAACAACTCCAGATACCTATTTTTCATGCTGTTTTGATTAGAAGTAAGGCCACATGATGGTGTAAATCACTCCCACTGACTTCAAAGCTCTTATTTCCTAAACTTTTTCCACTACAAATTTTGGTCCATGAAATCTCTCCCAGGGGAGGGGTTTGGCCTTTTGCTCCCCGGCTGTGGGGCTTGAGCACTGGATCCCATGAGTTCTGCTCTGCTCTCCAGGAACAAACCAGGGTTTTCTTGGGCTGGGATGTCCAGCCAGCAGCTGGTAGGGTTGGTAAACGGAGAGGAGGGTGGTGGCATTGCTGTGGCATTGGAGGGAGCGGCTCCACTGCTGCCCTACAGAGCCCGAGGGGGTTTCCCAAGGGTGGACACACAGAGACCAGTTTGGATCAGCCGAGAGCACCATCTAACCATGGCAGTGAGGGACTTGCACTCTGTGGCTGGAGATGGATGCTGCCTGGAAACACAAAATTTACCATAGGACAGGGAGATTTTGCTGGGATTCAAGTCATCTGCAAGGACTTGGCAATTTTAGCAGAGCTCATCCAAGACAAACTTTCCAGCCTCTTGCCTTGATGCAGCTCTAGGCACTCAGAAACATTTCATTTGGTTTAGGAATTTAAGACAGGTTCTTCACTGTTCCCTTCTTCAGCTTTTCTGCTCATTCCCCAGCTCTGAAAACCAAAGCAAACCCCCAAATTCTGGAATGTCTCACTTCAGGCCTCCCACATTTACTTGCAAATAGTTCTGATGTTTTTCTGCTATTTTTAAGAAAAATGTCATTATGTTGATATTTCCTCCAAACAACAATTCCAGCTCCTGGATGTATTTTTAGGCATATTTTGTTCATAACTGTTAGATCGCTGTCATGGGGTTTTTTTCCCTCTGCATTTCTGGTAAATTAAGAATTACCTTGTTCTATTTATAAAAGCGTACATAGCATAGTGTAACACCATCAATATTGCTTGTAATTAACTCTGCTATTGATATAATTATCATAGATGAATAGAAGAGTGTTAATTAGACATATTGAACATATACAACTTTCCAAGTGCCAGAAATCCATCATTTGACTCTCCCCAAACTTCTGGTGGAGTCATGGCTTGACTCTACCAGAGGTGGCTGCCCTGTGACATGGCTCAATTCCCCTGGATGTGTCAAGTGTCCCATGGGGATTCCTGGATCATCCCAGCCCTGTGGAGGATGATGGTGGATGCTGCATTGCTGTCTGGTGTTAGAGCAGCCCAGATTCCCCCAGCAGCCACATTCCCACACGTCACAATTGTGACAGTGCCACTAACGAGAACCAACGGTCACGAGGCACATTTCCCTCCCCGCAGCCAACACAAGAAATCATGAGACTGGATTTGGGAAAAACCACACAGGGTTTTAAAAACCCATGTGTGTTAGTTGTTTTCACAGATGAGCTTCTCTCAAGCAGCTTTCTCCGGTCACGAGGGAGAGAAACTTTATTTCCACCTTCCCCCCCCTCTAATTTAAGAAGGAAAAAAGTTCTTAAACTGATAAATAATCACCACGTTCCAGGAGCTGGGGATTTTGAGTAGACACTACACAAGGGCATGGGGAGAAAGTAAGTTTTGAAGGTTATGTTTTGTGATTAAGCCACATTGCAGCTTTCCAGTCACTATGCTCAGAGAAGAAAATAACAAAAGACAGATCTAACATGCACACTCTAATCCCACAACACTGAAATATGAAGAGGAAAATATGTGGCAAAGGTTTGCTCTTGTGTCTGTCTGCTTATTGTGTTTGCCTGGTTGTGAGACACTATGCAAGGTATTGTACTGACCCTCAGGCAAAATCTTTCCTAGCTGGAATACGCAGCAAAAACACCATAAATAAATAATGTGGGTGGCTTGTTTTTTTTTTTTAAAGGACCTTAAACCATCTAATAATATCTGATTAGAACCTCCAAGTGCTGTATTTAAAGAAAATGAAAAAAAAATACTAGTATTTTGTCACTGAAGGGAATGTGGAGTTAATTTGGAGATCTCCTTAGGAGAGAGAAGCTCCCCAACTGCAGCAGTTGCTGTGGCCTGTGCTCTGCAGGAAACTCACGGAAGTAGGAAAGGGAGTGAAAAAGTAGAGTGCATCTCTGGTCATCAGAAGGGCTCTTCTAGGTTATGCTTTCCTGCCAGGTTATGTGGGCTTTTTTTTAGTACATTTGGTGCACTCCTGCTGAGATATATGGGCCTTTTTTAGGATATGCAGCGCTATCCTGGCAGGATGTATGGACTTTTTTAGGCTGTATGGTGCTCTCCTGCTAGGTTATATGGGCTCTTTTAGGATCCATGGCTCTTGGCCCCTAGGTTATGTGGGCTTTTTAAGGAAATATGGTGCTTATCTGCTGGGTTACAGGAAGGGGGTGAGCAGAGCTCCTGCTCTCCACTGTCGCCCAGATATGGTGGTACCCAGAGCAGTAACAGCACAGCCATATCAGGTCCGTGCATCCCAACTGCCCCAAAGGCAGATATTTGGGTGCTCCAGTTGTAGGGCTGGCTCGTGGCAGGTGCTGGGGTGGGCAAAATTGAGTGGTTTGAGAGTTCGCCAAATCATGGAATAGTCAAATTTGGAGAAGACCTCTAAGATCATCCAGTCCAACCATTAACCCAGCACTGCCAAGCACACCATAAAACCGTGGCCCCAAGCACCACATCTGCATATTTTTTGAACACTTCCAGGACCAGTGACTCCACCACTTCCCTGGACAGCCTGTTCCAATGCCTGACCACCTGTTTGGTGAAGAAATTTTCCCTAATACCCAATTCTAAACCTCCCCTGGTGCAACTTGAGGCCATTTCCTCTTGTCCTGTTGCTTGTGAGTTGGGAAAAGAGGCTGACTCCCATGTGGCTACAGTCTCCTTTCCTGTGATTGTAGAGAGAGAGAAGGTCCCCCCGAGCCTCCTTTTCTCCAGGCTGAACCCTCCCAGTTCATTCCATATGCAAGAGCCAGGCTCACCTGCCACACACAGCCTGGCTGGGAGACACGTGAGCAGATTTCCTGGAAATCAGACCAGGTCAGACAACATCAGGGGCAGGAGGAGGGTTGGGCTGTGCTCACCACTGTGATAACTGCACGGGTGCTCTGCAGGGAGGGGAAGTCTCCTCCTTGCACCCCGTTCCAACCTCTTGCAGTGGGGTTCGCCCATAAATTAGCTGGACCTTTTATCACTTTTTAATCACCAATGCTCTTGTATACAATGGACTTGGAAACCTCTGAAACAGTATAAATAATACATGCAAACAGCAGCAGTTCCTCAGTGTGGTGGGGTTTGGCTGCATCACTATCGATCCCTCTTTACAGCTACATTTTCTTACAGGCACAGGACAATATATTTCTTACTCACAGAGTGGTTAATTACTGCCTGAAATAAATCAATAGTAACTGGCCAAGCAATAGAACCCATTAGTTGTGTTTAAAATGAATCAGTCAATGTGGTTTTTCTCTGAACGGATTTTGGGGGGGTTATTTACATTTTTAGGTGTTAGGAATTTGCGTCAAAGAAATCTCTAGTGCTGATAACAAGCACTTCGTTAACTAATTAAGCTGATAAAGCAGCTCAGTGACTGGTATAGTTCATTGAGAGTTCAGATTTAAGCTGACCAGAAATGCAATTCTCTGAAAAATTTGATGAGAATCAATCTAATAATAAGGAAAAAACCTTGGTGAAGAAAGCATTTATTTCAACTGAGAACTAAGGGGTTTTTTTCCACTTTGAGAGATTTTAAGAACTTGTAAAAGGTAAAATTAAGAAAACACTAAAACCAAAAAACTATTTGTAACTGAAATATTTTTTCTTGGTTTTATAATCCTGAAACAAAAGACTTAGATTTTATTGACCACAATTCCTACATGCTCTTTTTTTTATATATTCTTATTATTTTGGGCAATTCAGCAAAAGTTGAAGCAAATCTTCATAGCATTTGTGGATAGCTGGATTCCTTTTATTCCTAAAAAAAGTTTGGTAAAAAAACCCTAGCACTGCAATTTAGATGTGTTTGAATAAAAGAGAGGAGAACCTCGTGTTCCTTCCTCCTAAAGTTTCCCTGTGCTTTGTGCTGAGGATATTATTAGGACACTGCTGTCCTACAGGAAAAATCCCAAAGTGAGCTCAGGGCCTTACGGAGCACCTTTGCAATGGAAAACTTTCTTCAAAGCACCTTTAAAGCTCAGAGAAAGGGTTGAATTGAGGGGGTGGAGAGGACAAAACCCATCTTGAGGCAGAGCCACGTGCTTCTGACACAGACAAGATGCACCTCACAATGCCAGGTACCCCCAAGTTGTCGTGTGCCTCAGATCCGTTCCCCCAGACTCCCTTTATGGCTGGTGAAGAAAAACAGCCACTTTTAGGATGAGGATTTTCTGTCCTAAACTGGGTGATAGATTTAGAAGAAACCCATGCTGGGCTTGTTGGCTATGGAGGCAGCCCAGGGTGACCAGTTTTGGTGATGACACCAGCACTTGAATGGATGACCCCCACTAGTAACACTAATCATAGAATCATAGAATATCCTGAGTTGGAAGGGACCTACAAGGATCATCAAGTCCAGCTCCTGGCACTGCACAGAACAGCCCCAATAACCCCACCAAGTCCCTGAGAGTACTGCCCAAATGCTCCTTGAGCTCTGGCAGCCTTGGTGCTGTGACCAGTGCCATGAGGAGCCTGTTCAGTGCCCAACCAGCACCTGGGTGAGGAATCTTTTCCTAATACCCAACCTCAACCTCCCCTGAGGTTTAATATCCTTGGCCCTGTCCAAGTTTGCTGCTGAATGGAAATGCCTGTGCTTGGCTTTACTAGAGAAAATTCCTCATACTAAACTCAGTGGGAATCGCATCTGGGAATAACTCGTCCAGCTTGGGATTCCCATGGGAATGAGACATGATCCTCAGTGCCTTCAATGCTACAACTTCTGCAGGTCAAGCAGTGCAGGCAGGCAACACTCTGCTTAATCTTGCTGGGTTCCCTGGATATTTATGCTGCTGCAGTGTAAGAGCCCATTTTTACTGTCCTTCAAGATGCAAGGGATGACTCCATAGAAAAACCACAGATCAGGCACTGCTCTTCCTGAAATATTTGGTTATTTAACCCAGAACCCTGGATAGGAGGAAAGGGAGTGTCATTCATCACCTCCAGTCAGCACAAGGGAGGAGATTGGGGATGGAAGAGGAAGAGCACAGCCAAACTGCAGGTGAGGGTATGGTGTCTGGTCTGCCCTTCTCCATGTTTGAGACCTGGAGCAGCCAATAGAGCTGCTGTTTGAATCCCATCACCTCTTCCTGCTCAAGCCTTTTATCTGGGAATGCCTTCAAAAGGCTCATCACCTCTGGATGAGTTACAGTCTATCAGCCAGAAAAACATCCAGACATGATTTAAAGGCTCCACGTGCAGGTTGTAAGGAAGCACTTCCACTGGTTAAAAACTGAGCCTTATTTCTGCTTCCAATTTTTCTGGCTCTGCCTCTCACCCTCTGGTCATTGCCCAGCAAGGTTACAGAGCTACTTGTTTTCAAAAATCTGTCCCTACACAGTTACTGGCAGACATATAAGTATTGAGATATTCAATGCCTTTTAATTTTCTCTTGGATAAGCCAAGTGGACCAAAGTACTTCATTCTTTACTGCAATTATGGAGCTGATGGCTGGTTCCAAACAGCCTCAGAGGCTTGGGTTTGGTCCTCTCCCATGGGCTAGAGGCACATTTTGCACTCTTACAGGCTGCCAAATGACTGGAGTCCTGGGGTCTTCCACATCAATAAAAAGCTTGGACCTCAAGTAGGATGAGGGACATATGCCTTTGCTTCCACAGTCAACCAGAAACTTCAGGTTTTTCATTTGGAGTTGGACCAAGGGTTGGACTTGATGATCTCAGAGGTATTTTCCAACCCAATTGATTCTATGATTCTATGATTCTATGATTTATAAGATCAGCAAATGAAGCAGAAGATCCCAGGTTAGGAGACATTTTCCAGCTTATATCCATCTTAACTAGAAGATCCCAAGTACAGCAGCCTTTGAGACCCACTGTGATTTATGGTCTTATTCAGGTTTCATGATGCAACCTCAGGACCAGACATCCAGAAACCTCTTCTGTGGTACCAAGACAACCTGTTGATCCAGTACTGCCTTGGTGACTTGTCCCAGGCAGCCCCAAAATGTGAGACAGCCTTTTCCATAGGAGTGTGAGATGGAAGTGAAAGATGGATGGTTTGCAACCACAGACAACACTCCCAATGTGATGTGAAAGCAAGAACCAACTTGTGAAAGTCGGCATGGAGTGAAACAGGTCGGCAATCCTGGTTTATCCCAGCCCACCGCAGAGGCAGCTGTGGTTCTGTGCTGCACTGCACTGAACTCTGTAGCAGATGGTCTGGAAGGCATTGTCTGGCTGCCCTTGGTTTGAACAACCTCCCAAAGTGTTTTCCTCTGTCATTCCCTCAATGGCTGCACAATCAGTGCTGCCCTAGCAGGTGGTGGGTTGGTAAACAGAGCACTTGGACATTGCCTAGTGATGCCCCGGCACACGCTCCAGAGTTCTGCTCATTGTACAAATATCTTGTTTTTCTCTTATTTTAAAGAGTAAAGAAATACTTCAGCCCCTGTTTTGCAACAGTGACCAAAGGGACCCTCAAACCCTTCGGTCCAGTGTTGCTTCTCTGGGGTTTGTGCCCCTGCACAGTCACTGGTAGTGTCTAGACAACAAATTTCAGTGCTTTGGTATATTAATTCTTGAAGGATGTGAGATAATGAGTGTCTTTACTAGCAGGAATCCCAGATGTTCCTCAAACATTTGTTCTAGGACACAAAGGTCAATGTGGAGCCCAGGTGGGAGGGAATCTCCCCTCTGCATTGGAGAAGGGAAACCAAGGGCCAAGGAAAGGAATAGGAACAAAGCAGTGGTCAGGATTCACTTGAACATCCCTTCCTGCAGAGATGCTCCAAAGGGGCTGACCCCACACACCTGGTGGCATTTGAGAAGCAGCTTCTCTGACCTGGCCTAAAAGGGATCAAATGAATGAATACAAGATTTGTCCAATCTGCATAGTCCTGGAACAGGCTCCCATCCAAACTCATCCCTTCCCAGACTGGGCTGAGGACTGAGGTACAGGATTCTGGTTTGAGCTGCTCTCAAGAACAGACGTCAGGGGTGCTGGCTAAAGGCTTTTTTTACTGCAATTCCGCCGCCTGCCAAATCAGCTGAGCTGGGAAAACAATCTATAATTGACTACAGAGGCATGAGGTTATAATGATTTACTCTTTTTTTCTGAAGCATGCATGTAACCTCTGCCAATTTAGCCAAAAGTTAGGAAGATTTTTAATGACAAAACATCCAGAGGAGGAGGCACTTGGGTGGGGTGGGGGAATTGTGACTGTGAATTGCCAGAGTCTGAGTTGCAAATCATGGGACTTTGAGGACTAATGATGAAAAGAGAGAAGGTACAGTGAATAGATTTGCCCACAGATAAGCATGAAGCACACAGCTTCTCAGTTGGGAATGGGAGGCAGCCTGACACAGGCTGGAAATGGTAAGTGGGATTTTCCTGGCATGGTGCTGCATCCCTCTTTCCTTACCATCATCCTGCACCTACACAGCACACTGTGGTTCATGGCAGGCAGAGAGTTAGTAGTGGGCATCTGCCTTCTCCCATGGGAAATCTGATGGCTGAGACTTGGGACAGTGTCCGGGCAAGCTCTGCATTGGGATGAGACCAGCTGGCCAAAAGTAGCAGTGCCAACATGACAGCAGCCATATGGAGCTTCTTATTAATGGTGTAAGAGAATAACTCTTCTCCACACTATCCAAAGAGGTAAAGTAGCCTGGAGTGAGTATTCCCACGCTTAACACAGATAGAGGCCCAAGGAAATCACTTGCAAGTGATAACCCACAGGCCAGCACCAGGGAGGACACAAAGGTATTGCCCCTCCTTCCATCCCTCCTGCTTCCCTCTCCCTCACTCCCAGCTCTGCTGTCTAACCTCTTCCCTTGTGGCTGCTGAACCCCGCTGTGAGCAGCTTCAGAGAGAAAACTAAATTTGCCAGGGGAAAAAAACCACAAGAATCAGGGGGGGTTCTAATTTGAAGGTTTGAACTGGCTCAGCCAAACCTCGAAGAGTGGCCATGCCATGAAGCAAAGATCTGGGCTGCCTGGTGTGAGCAGTGGCAGATGATCAATTCTCATGGAGATTTGCTGTTGGCATCATTTCAGGGCAGGGAGGGAAGAAGCCAGGTGTGTGTCAGAGAAGCCTGTGGGTCCTTCTTACGGAGTCTGGTTTATGCTTTTTCATACAATCACAGAATTTTTTGGGTTAGAAGTGACCTCAAAGATCATGCAGTTCCAACCCCCTGCCATGCTTCCTTGGATGCTATTTCTAAAGAAGACTGAAAAAAAAAAGCAGCTGGGGACCTTTGCTATAAAGATCCAAACAGATCCCTGAGTCACTTCGTGCAGTAAGTGCGAGAGACAACCTGCCAACTCCAATGCCTCTCAGATCCCACTCTGCTGAACAGCCATGAAATCAATGGTCTTAGCTGGGTATTGATTGGGCCCAGTGGGTGTAAATCTGACCTTGACCCTCTTTAATCTTGATGGATCAGGCACAACTTCATTAGCACAGAACACAGGCTCCGAGGGTGGACTTTGGGAGCCTGGGTTTGCTCTGCTTTTTGGATTCAGCTGCACTGAAAACATAAATCACAGCTTTGCACTTTTAATGTTCACAGGCTGCATCTATACATATATATGTAATAAGTAAAATATATAACAAATATTTCCACATATTCAGACTGTGGTGCATAAAAGGAGAGTGAAACCAGTTTCTGGCCTTTCCACATTAAAAAAGTTGCAGAAGAGGGATAGATTAAACACAGGTGCAGCATACTGACAGTGGGCAAAGTTGTGAGGGGAGTGTTGTGTCTTTATTGAATCACCACACTCCCCACTTGGCCATGGCAGCCATTGCTGCCTCTGGCAGAGCTGATGGAGACTCACAGAGCTGACGCACCAAGCAGGGGAAGGGGAAACGTCTGATGCCTTGTTCAGCTCATGTAGTCAGTCCAAGCTTAAAAATAAAGAAACCAAGCCAGCTACTCTGCTCAACATAGGGAGCCCCCTGTTTCAGCTCTCTTGGCTCTGCATGTATTTCACTCCACCTCTCGTGTTTACTGTCACATTGGGCACAAACATCTTTGTTGCTAGGAGGGGTCCTGGGCAAGATTAGCTATCTGGAGAGCCAAAGAACAGCAGGCTCGATGCAGATATTGTTTCAACTAGAAATTTAGGGCTGGTGGGAGTGAGGCCTCAGCACCAGATCCACGTGGAGGAGTCAGGCTCTGAGCAGCAACCCCAGAAGTGCAGTGTCAGTGAAGTCTGCAGCCTGTGTTCCTGCAGATCCCTCATGAATTACGAGATTTGGTCCCCTGATGCCAATCGTTGCAGAAGTCAGATGGGCAGTGAGGAGAATTCCAAGTTAGCCATGAGGGAACAGCCTTGGGGAACTTTGCAAAGGCCACATCTACAAAGCACAGGAATGTCTAGTCCATATTGAACAACCTTGCTCCACAGAGGGCAGCAGCAGCAGCAGAGGAGGGAACTGCCTTGCCACAGCTGATGTCCCTCGGGTCTCCACACTTCAAGCTCGTTTCTCTCTCTGGGTACTGCCCTCCAGGATTGCTCAGGGATCTCTGCACAATGTGATGCCATCAGTCCTGCCATGTGTCAGGCACATCTGGCTGTACAGGCAGCCTGCCAGGGAACTGGGACTGCACAGCTCTGCCTTTCATGGGAGCACATGGGGGTTTGAGTGCTCTGTTTCACACCAGCCCAGACATGGCCTCTTTGACCACTGGGCAAATACTTCAGGGGCAGTGCTCTGTATAACGACAGCCAGATCCTCTCTGTGCTGATGTGGGAAGAGCATTTAGGTCTCAGCTGGACAGAAATAATACCCTTGACAGTAGGTTCAGGGGAAAGCACACGGAGAGGAAAGTAGGCAGCATGTTGCCTCTTCGTTATTTCATGGAACAAAATTTATATCGTACCCCAGAGGGGGCTAAAGACCTTATGGAACACATTTGCTCAAGACTGCGTGGGCTTCTGGCTACATACAGAGCAGTCTGGGCTCATGGGGAGTGTAACTCTGCTCTGGCACAGCAGCTTGGTCTGGGCTTTTACAGGTGCCCAGCCGAACGGTGTGAGAAGGTCCTCGCCTGGTGGTGTGCTCCCCAGCTGCAAAAACTTTGCATTTCAAAGGCTACAGGAATTCCAGTCTCTGTTCCAACCGTGTTTGTTTTCTTTGGGTCCCTCTCCCTAACTAATTAGCTGTTGTGTTTATTGGAAATAGGAGACACATTCTTGACGAAGGTGGATACGCTGTGTTTAATGGAGCCCTTCGAGAAGCCTGGACTAGGAGCATTTCTTGAACAAACAAGCCTCACACCGCACCATAATCTTCAGGCTGAAATGAACCGCGGGCTCCAGATAGCGGTGGGGACTGTGACATGTGCAATTTGCATCAGACCTGCACTAAATAATCGTTTGGAGGCTGACGAATATAAAAGAGGCTCGGCTCTTACTAGGTTTGATTGCAGAAGCGCTCACAGGAAGAAATTATTAAGCATCTACATGAGCAAAACTCTTTGTCTTCTTCAGTTCAATTGCTACTTTCATTTGTCTTTAATAACATGGTATTTGCTCACTCTTAGACAGGCATTTGCAAGGTTGTTCAGATCCGAGGCTAATTTGCTCAGGCGCTCGGCTCTCCCAAAGTGATCGCTGAAACTCCTGGTACACACAGTACTTTTCCTGAATGTTAAAGCATTTAAAGATTTTTTTTCCCTTGTCCGTGCCTTGAGTAAGTATTTACACCTAGTCAGAGACAGCATATAAACAAGTTAATGTTTCGACTGGGGAATGTTTTACACCTCGTTACGCAGGTGGAAATGGGACGTGGGTAGAGCAGGGCCAGGTTATTTCCAGTAGGTCATTTTCTTGTTCTGGGCAGCCCTTATTTTAGGCCAGCCCTGCCCCTCAGAGGTATGTGCAACCACACCACTGGGTCCTGCCTATTTCTGGGGGCTGCTTCCGAGTTTGCATGACACAAAGCCCAGAGCTATTTTTAAGCCAGCTTTGGCCCCAGAGCAAAAGCAAGGACTCTCCATGCAGAAACTCTCACAGGGGCACCAGCTTGGAAGTACCACCAGCAAAAAATGTCCCAGGTGGGTCAAGGATCTGTCTGACCTGAGACTGCCCGTGATACAATCAAAACTCATCTGATATTTGCAGTCTCTCAGTACACAAAGGAGAAAACCATCCAGTATCACCTCCCTGGGCATCAGCCCTTTGAGCATCAGGGGATGGTCTGCAGCTGCAGATCAGACCTTGCACTGGCTTTTTTTGGCCAGAGGATACAAGGCTTCTTCTGAGTGGTAAATCTGTGGTGTGGATTGTGGCTACCCTAACAGCAGGTCTCCTTCTTCCTGCCTTGCTGTGAGTGACAAGAAAACCGCAAGCCAGAAGCGATCATGCATTTTGTCCTCCAAGCTTCAGGATACAACAGTTCACATCTCTTTGAGGTACAGCACCTGGGAACTGTTGCCATCATCAGAAACTGCTCTGCCTGGATCCCGGGAAATGGAACATAGTCCCCTTCCCAGAGTGGTTTATTAACTTCACAGTTAGGGAGAAAACACAAATCCTTTTTCCTGGCTGGAGTTTGTCAAGCTTTGCCCTGCAGCACCAGTTCTTTCTGATAGATTAAAGACACATTTCATACCTGGGGCTTTTTTTTGTTTTAGTCAAGGGAAGGTACTTAGGAGCTATAACGTCCTCTCAATCTTCCTTCCGATAAGCTGAACAGCTAGAGCTGTGTAAGTCTCTCATATGCCATTTCTTCCAGCGCTTGTATCAGTTTTTAAGGCTGTTTTTGGCACTTCCCTTAGTTTTTCAACTTCCTTCTGAAAACGTGGGCATCAGAACAGTACTCCGTGTTCCAGCACCGGGCTCGGCAGCTCAGACGCTGCCTAATCAGCAGGACCATTTCCAGTGTCAGTGCCTCGGAGGAGGGAGAGGGGGAGGGAGGAGGAATCCTTGGCAGCAAACTGCGCTTCATCGAGGGCCCTCTGCTTTGGGATTCACACTCTTTTCCCAGCTACAGAAACCAGCCTCTGTCAGAGCACATCTGTTTTCACAAGCTGTCTCCTCCAAGTGCAAGAAGACCTCGTCTTGTACCCTTTGGGACTCCTGATTGGGCTGCCCTGGGCTTCAGCTGGTTATGTGTTTGCTTCTGCATCATGTGAATATGTACACGGAAGGCCTGACAGCCACATTTCACAAGCCTTAAAAATCAACATTCTGGCCTAATCCCGCTCTCCTCTCTCTCCTGGCTCTGTACGAGGTAAGCCTGAACAACCCTGAGTCTCAGGACTCCAGCCCGAGGCAAATTTCTGCCCATCTGTAGGGAGGCTGCACAGCTCACAACGGAACACAAAGTTATTTATAGCAATTCCCATGTCCTCAGCAGCTCTTTCTTTCGAGGATGGTGTCACCGTTGCTTTACTGCCCCTGTAACCACGCCAGGGCTGAGCTCTCACACCAGTTTCAAGCAATTCAGGCAACACAGGAACAGATGACTGTGGGCTATTGGCATCCCTGTGCCCGGCAGGGAGGCAGGGAGTGCAAAGGTGCCAATGTAAGCCATCTGCAGCAACAGCCTCTCCATTCCTTGCTGCTCAAACAGGACTTCTTGTCACAGATGGACAAAATCACAAGGTCCTGTGCTTTGCTTTTGGCCTCGCTGCACTTCTCCAGCTTCTCCCAAACTCTCATATTCGCACCCGGGAGCTAATCCCTCCACTCGGACTACGGGTAAAAGAGATGCAATTGATGAATGTTCTTCTTATTCCCTGAATCTAAGTCTTCCAGGCTACAATGCAAAAAAACAGGCTCTCCACAGTGCTACATATTTAATCAGTGCATGAAAAGGCAACTCATCCAGAAGGACAAGCAGAGAAGTTCCTCCCAACACTGTGCTCGTGGTTGCAGCCACAGGCAAGACTGTGCAGCTTTGCAAAGCAATAGATCACACCAGCAAAGCATGTGAAGTAATGTCCTTTTACAAGAGCCAGGCTTTTTCAGCACTTTCCTAGAATGGAAAACACTTTCAAATTTAGTTTCCTGAACACCACCCTATTCATTAGTAAAGTCATGGATCACCTTCTGCTGCCCACCATCAGGCAGCAACTTTTCCATAAACGCTTTTTCTATTTTCACAGTGGTCTTATTCTTTCAGTGTAGAAATAAGGCATAAAATAGCATGTTCTGGAATAAGTTCCCTTCCCAGTTACATGAATGTAAACTTCAGGTTTCTCCCCCTTGATGCCTTTGCTGTTCAGTCTGTGTTTCCAATGGAGCAACCAAACAGAGCAGGCACTCTCAGCCCAATGCCTGTGTGAAATGAAAGCTGTTGTTGAGACCTGTCAGGAGAGCCACACACTTCAGAGACTGCTAATCCTGGAACAAGTGAGGGAATACATCAGATCCAGCATAGTCACCAAAGGAAACATTGAATAAATAGACCAAAAATGGAAAAATCTTAGGGAATTAATCCAGATTTTAGTGCAGGTTTGATATACATATTTGTGAGTGAAGGCTCTACCCATCAGAGCAATATTTTCTTTTTTCCTCCCATTTTCTCCATCTTTATGCAGCTGAGAAACGTGTCCCCAATGCCCAGTACCCACAGGTGCTCTGGGAACAATAGCAGCCTGGGCTGGGTTCAAGATATGCCCAGAAAAGACATCACTCATCGCTGCTAGACATTTTTATGGACCTTCTCAACTTATCCCTTGAGTGTCTTACTAATATTAACATACAAATCCTTATGCTTCCTTCCTCTAAGAGGCTGTTATTGCCTGGACTTTAAAAGTAAGGAAGCCAAGGCCGAGAGGTAAATAGAGGGGCCAAGATCACACAGGAAATGTGTGATCTTTGTGGTCTGGACACTCCTGACCAACAAAACCTTAACCTGGCTTCTTGCCTGCAACAAGAAAATGGAAAGGTTTGAGTCACTCTTTTAAGAGAGAGTTTCCACCTTCTCACTGGAGGAGCAGCTTTACTGGCCCATGCGTGGAGCAGCACGGGGCTGGTGGGTCACTGTCCCTGCAGAGGATGGTGCGACACAGACCCCATAGGCACTTGACATGATGAGACTTCTCCCCACTCAGGCAGCCCAGAGCAGTTTCCTTAGGAGTCTGGTGGAGAATTCTGCACTTTTATTTTATTTTTATTAGAACTATTATAAAGGCAGGTGCCTGTGTCCCTTCCTATCCAGCTGGAAGAAGTTCAAGGGCAACCCAGCAAACCTCTCTGCATACTCTACAATAGCTTTGCTTTGTTTAAAACTGGCACTGGTTTAAAGTTCAATATTTCAGGCTGTGCTTGGGCTTCTTCCCTCAGAGGACAGTGAAAATGGCAGCACTTGGAGAAATTACTGTCTGGAGCACCAACTGGGGTTGTATGATTTTCATTAGCACTAACGAGTGTTAAGCAGTCAACGTCCTGCTTAGGAAAATGACTGTATCTCCAAGTATTCGTCCCAAATCAGTGTGGGATGATCAGTAGGGGAACAAGGGGCTCTGCAGCCAGGGCCTTCTCAGCTCTGCAAAGGGACCTAACTCTCCCAGGGTTTTCCTTCTCTTGGTCTGTTTTGGTGATGGTGACATTTGATAACAAGCCTTTGTACAATTTGGAGTCTGCTTTTCCAGCTCCCCCAGTCATGTCAGAAATCTGTTTAGCTTTTTCATTTAAAAAGCCCAAGCTGTAAACCATGTGCAATATATCTTTTTGGTATTTAAGATGATTTTATGAGTCTCTCATCCCTGCAAGGAGCACTGAGAAAGTGAAAAGCACCGCACAGCCCAGCCCCAGGCAGCCAGCCAGGCAAAGTGCCCCACATATATTGGTTTTTTTAAAAAAAAAACGTAATGGAGATGTTTTTCCCCCCAGTTAAACTCAAAATGCTGTGGGGCCTTACCATTTTGGTGTGGTTCAAAGCTTCTGAGAGAAGGAAGGCAGCAACTGGCCCACGAATTGGCTACTGGTGAGGCTGGGGAGATTACAGGATGCTTAAACACCCAGCAGTGGGCAGTTCCCCAGTGCAGCAGCAGGGGCTGCTGCTCTGCCCTTGGCCATGCCCATGTCTGCTCCTTCTGCCTGCAGAGGAAGGGCTGGATGCTGCCCCTGCCCCACAGCTGAGACAAGGATGCTCTGCTGACCCTGCAGCTCTCAGCCATCTGCCATCCTCCTCCTGCAAATAAAAGCCTGTCCCTGCCCCATGGAGCAAAGTCCTCGGGGAGTCACTTGCTGCCTGCAGCTTGGCTGACATTTCCCCCATTGCAGGTGGAGGTACTGAGGAGGTGACTGGATCAAGCAGGAGAGAAAGGGAGATGGGTTCATCTTCTGACCACAAGGCTTGCTCCATGTTTTCTTGCACACTCTGCTACATGCACTCAGGGTTCCCAGAAATGTATTAACTGAGCTGAATTGAGTGAATATATTACTGCACGTCAGTGAAAATCAAAGAACTGCTGAATAGATACTCATGTGAGAGCTCACCCCACTTTGTGGCCGGCAGCCGTGGCAGAAATTCCCTCTGGTGCTGCTGCCCATCCTGTCATCACCATCAGGGTGAGGGATGATTTATAGTCTCCACCACACTCCATCTCCACTAGATCTCCAAAGAAAACCTGCTGAGCTCTGTGGGTCTGGGGTGGCTCTTGTTTGCAGCTCATCCCTGCCAGCAGCCCCTGCTGTTGGGGTTCCCTGGCAGCCGTACACCGGAATCCCGAGGAATGAGCCCACTGCACCTCTCAGAGCAGCCTGGTAACTGCTGGGATGTTTTTTTCTCTCTGCAGCCAAGTGAGCAAGAGGCAATAAATAACATCTCCAGCCAGGGAAGAGGCAGACCTTATGTGCAACGGGGGAATCCAGCCATGCAGTGAGTAGGACTGGCTTCTGAGGTGAGACTGGAGAAATGAATAACAACACATAGATCTTTGCTAAATAGCAGCCATGAGAGGCAGGAGTTGCATCTAGATGTTTTTAAAGAGCATATCCTAAAATGAATATTTAGTGACAGGCCAAAGGGACAGCAGTCAAGAAACTGATGGGGTTTCAATCTTAATATGAAAAATAAAGTCTGTGTAGATATACTAGAAGTGATAAACACTAAGTGAGAAAGTGCTTGAACAGTCTGAAGAGTCTGGCAAAGCTGCCAGGGTGGAAACAGTCAGTTTGCCTCTGTGGTGAGTGGCAGGGCTTGGCTTATCACAGGGCTTTAATCAGTCATGTTAAAGCCATACCAAAGAAACAATCAAAGACCAGAGTACCAGAAGAATCTAAACTTCCTGCAAGATCTTCCCTGCAAGAAAAATTGGTGGTCTAAGGGTCGAATGAAGATGACGGATAGAGACAGGCAGACACCAGGGTCTTATGAGGAGGGAGCAGGCAGTGGGCTTTGCTGTCAAAATATCCCAATTTCCAGTTGTGCTGCCAACTTTGACATGCCTTTGGACTGTACACTCCAATTCTTCACCCTGTTTTCTACGTGTATAACAAGGATGATGATGCCTCCTCCCCAGAGCTCTGCAGAAACAGATCTGTGCTGTGTAGGGCACACACTGTGTGAGGCACAGCAAGCAGAAATGCTGCCCTATCCTTCATACACACTGAAGGCCAAATCATGAAGTAGCA
Organism: Myrmophylax atrothorax; assembly: GCA_026770055.1. Lineage (NCBI taxonomy): Eukaryota > Metazoa > Chordata > Aves > Passeriformes > Thamnophilidae > Myrmophylax > Myrmophylax atrothorax. Next base: position 3,258,748 of record JAOXXN010000395.1, read on the forward strand.
AGCATGGAAGAGAGAGAAATCTAATAGAACACATTTTTATGACAAGTATTTGACTCCTAGAAGCCATCAAGGATATTTAATAACAGACTGAACATGTCCTCTGTCCCATGCTGATCAAAAAACCTGAAAAATCTCTAATCAACTACTTGTGAGCACTTTTTTCCTACTGTAAAAATGAAATTTAATTAAAAATAGAGACAGAGGCTCAGCTGACTCAGTGGGACTTTGGCCCCTGCCTGGCAGAGCACTTGAGGACATATTTTAAGTCCCAGCTGATGGCTCTGGGGAACCAGTTACTGGCTGGTTCCAAAGTGGAATCTCCACTATGTTTAAAGGTTGTGCTGTTGGGGGATGGATTTAAGCATATACTTAATATTAAGCATGTGCCAAGCATCTTGTTAATTGAGGGTTTTTCTGAGAAGGTGCTGGTGTTATTGTTTCTCCTTAGAGCCTGTCCCTGTGGCACATGTGAGCAGACACATCACAACAGTCTGGAAAAGCAAAGGGTTTTGAAATGCTTTCCCAGACAGTAAACTCAGGACAAATTTATTTGATTTTAACATTTTGGCACTGGTGAATATAAATCTCTCCTGTTTTCATGTTCATGTGCTTTGCACTTTGAGAAATATCAGTATCAAGCTGCTTGTGGACTGAGCTCTCCAGTCCTTGGCCAAGTCTGGAAGTGGGTAAAGGTATTATCAATAACCCAGAGCAAAGCTGGGCCAAGCACATCTTCACACATCTGTAGCTGTGCTGCTTCTGGAGTCAGGATGGGTCCAAACTGTTCCCAAGTATCTCAAAGCACCAGGCCTGGGATGACAGTGAGGGGAGAGTGAGGGTGACACTGACAGTGAGGGTTCTGTGTTCATTCTGATGCTGGAAAACCCCTTCCTGGATGTTCAGTGGCTCATGCCTGTCAGAGAGGACATCCAACTGCTAAGGAGGAGATAAATGGAATTAATAACTTGGGCTCAACCTCATGAACAAAGGACCAGCTGTTGTGCCAGAGAAGACCACTGGGAACCTACAGCAGGACAGATAACCTGTGGGACAGATGATAAAGCCTGTCAACAGCTTGCAGGAATGTCTCCCCAGGGTGGTGGTACTGATGCCCTGAAGGATACTTCAGTGCACTTTCTTGTCCTGGCATGATTTCAGCTCAGCCCTTGACTGTGTGTCAAAGATGTGTTTAAACCCTGTTTATTGTGCAGCTCGTGAGTGGCTCTGGCACCCAACGTGGGATACCAGCCTACATTTAAGGGGTCTAACTAGAAAATCAGACCACCTATCCCATGCTTTCTGCCTGCCCAGCATGGTACTGTTCCCCTGAGGGCCTGTGATGCTGCTGAGCCCAACACTCAGATCCAAACCCCTGTTCATTGAGGGACATGGAAAGGACCTGCTTGATGGGCAATGTTATAATTAACGCTGTCTATGCACCGCTGAATTGTTAACGCTTCTATTAACACACTTTTTGACTCGCTTTTAACACCACAGGTGGCTTTTCAAGAGCTCAGGCTTGATTTAAATCACATCCACAGCTTATTGCTCTAATTATGGAAATGGACAAAGCAAGGGAGCATGTTTCTGGGCATGGACTCCCATGAAAAGCATGAGGGAGGCAAAGTGGCATGATTTTATTTTCTGAGTGGATATATGGCAATCAGGAAGAGGACTGGGCATGGATGACTCTCCACAGCCTGGCTCAGACCTTCCCCAAAGATTTACCATGCTCATAAAGGGAATCCACAACTCAGCATTTTCCAGCAGTGTTAAATTGTACCTGTGGTGGAGCTGGGGTGAGAAATACAGAAACAGAAACAACCTCATCCTTCAGCTCAGAGCAGAGGGCTGTGACCCAGCTCTGGCCCTACTGTTGCTGACAAAACCTGGATCCCACCAGGCTGCAAAGCTGACAAGGTGCAGGACCTCAGCTCCAGCCTCCAGACATGAGCAGGAGCCTCCTCTGGGTCTGCCTGCAGGGAGATAACTGGTTCCAAACCCCAGCCAGGAGGAAACAAGTCCTCTGCCATGTCACCAATCCCACATCTTCCCTCTCATGTAAATACAGTGTTGGA
>JAOXXN010000395.1:3267268-3311473 GCA_026770055.1 Myrmophylax atrothorax
GAGGTCACCTCTGAGCCTCCTCTTCTCCAGGCTAAACACCCCCAGCTCCCTCAGCCTCTCCCCATAGGACTTGTGCTGCAGTCCCTTCACCAGCCTTGTTGTTCTTCTTGCATTTGTCTTGCAGAGAGTTCCATCCCACCTTGTTTGTTTTTAGCTGCAGAGCTCTGGTGTGAGACCAGGGCTGAGAAATACCAGAGATGAGAGAGGCAAGAGGAGCAGCAGGGAACAGCTTTTGTTTACTGCAAGCACAGGTTACGGGGAAAGATGAAGATTTCCTGCCCAAGGAAATATTTTTCTTAATCTTGTCGAGATGTGAGGTGGACAATTAAAGAATTTCCCACACTGCCTGCACAGGAGATGAGCACTTATGTCCCACCCTCTGGGCAAATCTCAATGCAGGCAATCACAGTTGCCATTTAAAACTGTTCCTGGGGTCTCCCTCACACCTGGAGCCCCTTCCCTCATCCCAGACCATTTACCCCAACATGGATGAGAATGATTGGTCATGAGATAACAACATAACCCAAGACACTCAGTCTCCGTCTGCAAAGTCATGTAAGAAATGTCCCCTGTGCACTGTGGCTAAACCAAATCAGCCTGGGCTCACAGAGAACTGGCTTTTATCAAATCCTAAGCAAGTGAATATAATCTTTTTTTCATTTGGGGCTTCCTTGGTCTCTGGCCAAACTGGTCTGTTTCTCTTCCATCAAGATGGAGAAGAAGATGCCTAAAATCAGTGCAAAAAGCACTGGAAGGTGAGAAGGCTGGGGAAGGAAGGAGGATTATTTCCGAGCCAAAGCTGCCACATGGGTTGCCACGCTCACTCCACATCCTGACCATGAAGCTACTGATGTTGCTCAGTGGGTCACCAGGGCCTCCACCTCACCACTCCTATGAGTCATCCTGACTCCCTTTTCATGGAGCACAGGTAAGGGCTGCCAGGCTGGAAGCAGGGGAGCACACAACAGCAACAGGACTAAAGATCTCCTCTAACCCAAACAGCAGAAGACAGACTTATGGTTGCTACCTTGTTTTCCCTTTTCCAGCATGGCTCCAGTGCCTTTTGTTTGGTGTTTCACTGTATGTGGATTTTTTAAAGCAAAATAGAAAAGGCATCTTTTATACCATCCATATGAGCAAAAATAGCAAGGGGAGCCTTGAACAGAAGCCACATTATGTTTGGAGCGGGTTCCTCCTGCCAGGTGTGACGTGATGCTCCTTTCCAAGTCTTGGCATGTTTCAGAGAGGGTTCATCCTTCCTGCAGGCACTCAGGACAGCCGGGGCCAGGAACCCCACAGCTCTGCTCGCACAGTCCTGTGCAAACCTTGCAGGCAGCCAGGGCATGAATCACCACCCAGGCTCAGGCTTCCGACAGGTTTGAGTCTATTTTTGTCCCCTTTTGGCTAATCCAAAAGAAGGGTTGTCCTGCAGCCTCTGGTTTAGCCTCTTGAGGATAGATCCCTTTGTCCATGGCTTCCAAAGCCTTTAGAGGTTAGGACAGGTGGGTTTATTATCCCAGTAAAGGATGGGCTAAACCAGGCAGCCCATCACAAGGTGACCATGGAGACCACAAGCAGCATAAGATATTTTCAGCCTTGGGTTCACAGTTCCACAGGGACACCCATGGATGCCACTGGGTGCTCAGTGGACAAACCCAGGTGCTTCTGGGGATGTGATTCATCTGGCATGTTTTGGACACACACTTCTTGGCATTCACTAGATCTTCATGGCCTGCAAAGGGAGTTCACGTGATGAAATCCCATCCAGGGCATCCCTCCCTTTCTGTCTGAGAGAAGCAAATGGAGGTGACAAGGAGACACCCCAACACCAGCTGGGGAGCTTTTTCCCATCACCATGCAAGAGAACAGACCGACCCAGTGACAACACCTAAGTAGAGCCTGGTGCAAAGGAGAAAAGGAGGGAAAGAAGACATGGGCAGTAAAGCATCAGGGCAGAGCTCTGGACTTTTGAGCGTATGAAATATTAGGATATTCTCAAGCACTTGGGTGCATGAATATTAAATAAGCTGCAGCGAGGAGAGAGATGTCTGCACTGTTGGCACCCTGGGCAGGGAGCATGAACTGGGCTGTTCCAGACACCCCAACACAGCCCTGAGCCAGGCACAAAACAACCCACAGCAGCACCAACCACCCCTCAGGAGGTTCTGCTGTCATCGGCAGCGCTTTGACAGAGGCTGGCCCTGAGGTTTTTTCCTTCTTGTTGTCCAGACTGAGACACTTAGCAAATCCCATGTAGCTAATTACACCCCGGTTCAATGCCTTGTAGCCTCTGGTACTGTTTCTTATGTTAATTAGCACTACCCAGCAGGCAAAACACAACCCCACCACATCTTGCTTCCCCCTCGCCAGGAGTGAGAGATGAACACTGCCAAAGGGAGCTGTCCTCCATGTCCCACAGAGATGGGAGAGGGGGACACATTCCACCACACTGCCAGACTTGCTACACTCATTATTTTGTGGTACCAGAAGCCACTGGCTCAGCAGGGTAGAATATACCCCTTGTAGGGACCTTGCACCCAGGAGGCAAAGTCATAAGATGGGATATGGTGTGGGCAGCTGGTTGCAGAAGGAACAGACGTCCCTTCTCCTTGGGCCAAGCCTTCTGGCCGAGTTCCCTATGGCATTACATGCAGCAGTGTCTCCTCAGGGTCGAGTTGCTCATAGCACCATTAGGGACCTGTCTGTGCATTAATTTAGTCTAGATCAATCCTCTCCTGGTCCTTTGAGGGCTGGCTCAGCTGGCAGCATCAGAAGCCCCTTGATGGCAGGGGACACCTAAGCAGCACTGACACAGGCACAGGTGGGGGACAAGCAGCCACTGAGTTTGCTGCAAAACCATTAATTCTTGGCTTGGGAGGAGAAGGCTGGAGGCAGACAATCTTCAGCTGGCATGATCCCAGCTGTTCCTTGGCACTGAGCGCACAGCTAGTGGTATGGGGAGGGCTTGCACACAGCTGCAGCTGTGAAACAGAGGTGCCTGAAATCCTGATGGGCTGAAGAGCCAGCAGGATGAGAGTGGGTCTCAGCTGCTGCAAACTCACCTGCAGAGATGTCTCCTGAATGGTCAAAAGGAGTTGGATGCAACTCATGGGGCACCTGCAGCCAACACATCTCTTCTTTTGGCCAGGAGATGGTCAGGCACAAGGGCTCAGACCAGTATCACTTGGTTGGCAGTGCCTCAGGATAGGTCTTTGTTTTCAGAGGAGAGGACATATGGGTAAGTGTGTGCCAACGGTACCTAACCCCAAAAAGGCACTAGAGGCCTGGGGAGGCAGACGGCACCTGCAGAGTGGCAGACCTGGGAGCAGCAAAGCAATGAAAGCTGGAGAGCAGCAGAGCAAGGAGCATTGGTCTGGACCCCTCCTCTGCTCAGCAGCAGGAGAGCATCCCCAGTGTGTGACCACCAGCTCTCCAGAAACACATCCCCTCAGTGAGCACTTGAAGTAGAAGGGAGGCAGGATCTTGCCCTCCAGACCTCTCCTTCCATGGGGGTCTGCAGAGCCCTGACTATTCATACTTGCTAAAATCCAGCCAAAGAGCTCTTGGGGTCCTGCAAGATGAAAAACCTCCAAACTTCCACCCACAGCTAGTTAAAATCCACTAATAGCCCAAAGGCACCCGGAGCACAGGGAGGTGCTGGGACACCCCCTCACCAGTGAAGGTGCTGGATCCTGTCCTGGCTCCCTCTCCATCTGGCTCAAAAGCTGCAATTGTTGCCTCTCTCTACCCCACCCCAACAAATTTTTTCTTTTCTCCCTGGATTAAACAAACCCTGCGGTGTTTCCAGCGTGACTAATTCCATAATGACAGCAATATCCCCTGCCTCCCGTGCAGCCCAGGAAGGTGCCAAGCACCATTAACGTGCTGGTACACATTGCTGTTGCATAATCAGCTGGATCTTCCTGGGGGAAAATGAGCTGAATTATTATATTCCTTTGCTGGAATAGCAAGAACCAATGGGGATTTCCACGAGAGAGATGGTTATAAAAGGAAAATCCATATGACGCTGTCAGAAACAGCCTTGAAAAACTGCTGTTGTCTGACAGATGCCAAAAGGGAGCCTGTATCTCTCTCTGACACACGTTCATGTGGCTGTGAAAGCAGAGGGGCTCCTTTTCTTCAGTCCTCCCATGCTCCATACGCTGCTACTCTCACACGCTGAGACGTTCTGTTCATTTCTTCACTCTGGGACTGAACCTGCTGCAAAGGCTTCAGCAGGGTTTCTTCAATGGCACTTGAACTGAATTGAGTAGACTAGTGCCCCATGTATGTGTTCCTCAGCCTCAGATCCTAAAAGAAAGTCTGGGCAGCCCTGGGACCACACCTGGATAAGCTGAGCAAAGCCCCCAGACTCCCGGTGAGATCCCTGCACAATGCTCTGCCACTTGGATGTCCCAACCCTGCAAGGAGGGGTGGTGATATGATGTGGTGTGTGCCATATGGCTGCCACATACCAAAGGAAAGGACTGGCTTAGTCTCTGTCCAATTATCTCAGAGTGATTTTGGACAAGTAACTAGGTTAAGAACCGAATTAATTATTCTGTTTTGGCAAAGTAGATGCTACACATGAAGTCTTATTACTGATGCATTGCCACAGAAATGTGTGGCAGGACGGAGGAAATCTCACCTGCAATACTCCCAGCGTAATTCCCTCCTTTGTGCCCAAAATTAAAAGCCCATGACTGGAAACATAGCCGAGAAAGGCTTTAACTTCCAGCCGTTGTGTTGAAAACTGACACACCTGATGATGGATAGTGAAACATCTCCTTAATTTCATTACAGCTGCCAGCAATAACAGCCTTTGTTGGCTCTGATTTCTGGGTTGGCTCTCCTGAATCAGGGGCAGGCAATTCCCCATACCCTTCTCCAGAGATTCATTCCTCTGGGCACAGCCCTACACGGACATTCCCATGTACCCCTGCAGTCCTTCTTTCCTCATCTGCAAGACTTCCCTGCCTTGGAAGCACTAACCCCCCACAGGATGTAGGAATGTTCCAGACAACTCTGTTTATTATTAATAAGTTTCTATACATGTATGAAAGTCCCTACAGGTCCCTGTGAAATGAACCTCCAGAGGCAGATTTTGTATTCCTTCCCTTGGCTGTCTTTCCCTCTCTCTGCAGAGCACAACACAAACAGGTTTCCAACGGCACGTACAGGCTAATGAGCCAAGAAGGGTCAGATCAGCATTTGAGACCATTCTTTGCTTGTGACCAGAGGTGTTTTCCAAGCAATGGCTGAGCAGTGATTTGGAAGTGTTACTGGATTGTTTACTGCCCACCACAGATATCATTTATAGCCTGAAGAATAGTTTTCTCACCTCAGATTTGTTTAGGAGATGACTATTGGTTAGGGCATCATCCAAGTCAATCCAACTCATGCTTAGGAAGAATGAGCATTCTGTGTTTGTCAAATGTTTGTTGAACCCTGCAATGTTTCATAAGTATGATTCATGGAGTCACAGAATCATGGAAAGGTTTGTGTTGGAAGGGACCTTAAAGACCACGTTGTTTCAACCCCCCTGACACGGGCAGGGACACCTGCCACTAAATCAGGTTGTTCAGAGCACCATCCAACCTGGCCTTGAACACTTCCAGGGGTGGGGCATCAACAATGGGGGCAATCTGTGCCAGGGCCTCACCACCCTCACAGGGAAAAATTTCTTCCTCATATCCAATATAAATCTACCCTCTTTCTGCTTAAACCATTAATGATTCTCCCCATCTTACAGAGAGGAGACAGGAAAGGCAGAACACGAGCAGACCAAGCACAGAGCTTTGAGTAGGGCTGAAATCATGGGTCCCAGCACAGTGTCTTTCCTGGGGATTCATGTAGGAGACAGGAGGATGAGAAGGGTTTTAGCTGAATCTTTTTTTTCCTGGGGAAACAACAGCCTTCCCAGGTTATCACCACAGCTTTTATTTTTTATTATTTTTCAGCTCAGCCAAGCTGGATGAATTGTCCTCCAGTGTAAGCACCAGCACTGCCTCTGATGCTGTGCTGTCAGACAGCTTTGATCTACAGCACGAAGTCACCCAGGACTCTTCACTGAAGTAACTGAGTGAAGAGCTCTTACTTTCCTCTCCCATAAAGAAATTTTCCCCAGACTTTGGTGTACACACATCCAGAGGGCCATCACCATGGGGGGGACACCCGCACACCTGCCCCATGTTCCTGTCATTCACTTCCACAGCTCCTGCACTTGACTTGCACTGAGGATGTAAAATCCCAGCTGGATGTGGACAGGAACATTTTGCACTCCTACCTGTTGAAAGAGGAGGGGATGGTTAACACAGTGTTTGCCTGGACAATGTCAGGTGGTTCACACACAGGCATAGCCCTTCCCTCTCACAAATGGCCCAACAAAGGAAATCATATTGACCTCCACTTTCTTTATCATTACCATCTCTTGCTCTGCCTTGTCAGAGATTGATGACTGTCCCCAGTATTTGCCATCCTCCCAGACCTCAAGGCCTCTCTGACTCTTTGGAAAGATGCAGAAAGAACTGTGGGCAATTGGCCAGATTAATTCCCAATTACAGTGTAAAATATATGGACAGTGATTTCTCAAATCCCACAATCAGCTGTTTTAGGCAGCCATAAAATACAATACTTCTCATTTAATGACTAAAATCCATCTACAAAACCAGGAGGATTTAGTCACTCTCCTCAGGCTGACTACCCATTCCTCTGACCTTCCTCATAGACATCTTCTGCACACTCCTTTGAGTTGAAATCTCCCTTTTTGTACCCAGAGGACCTACGTGCAGAATTCAAGATGAAAATTTTTAAGCTTTTCATAAACATGATGAAAACACTTCCCTGAATTTGAAAGCCAGAGTAAATATGGTTTTTTTCCCTGGCACATTTTTTCACTGTCTTTTGCTGACTTTGTCACACTTTATGGACATGCTTAGATGAGGAATTAATTGGTCGAGGCAGGATTGCCTGGGAAAAGTCAAGTGTGAAATGCCTTTCATAGAACATCACGCTGGACTCAGTATTCAAAATCATGGGAGAAGTGCTGTCACAGGACATATTTGCATGGCAAGCCAAAGAAAAAAAGTGATGAGGATGAACACTGAAGTGAACTGGTCTATACTGGCCAGCTCTAATGGTGGGTGATTCCTGCCAGAACCTGAGATGTCAACTCTGTGGCCACCTCTGCAACCCACTCTGTGCTGCTGGTCCCCTCAAGGTCCAGAAGGAGTTAAAACACTTTAATTTCCCTTGGTGCCTTCTCCTGGGGGCTGCATCTAGCAGGCAGACCTGCTCCCAAAATTTTATCTCCTGTATATTTCCCCCCTGCCCCAGGCAGTGCCCTGAGCCAGCAGCTCCACAGCCCAGGAGCTGTTACTGCCCTGAGCAGCCCATGGTCCTCTCACAGGAGGGACAGTCTCCCCCCAGACTGTGGCCACCTGAAGTCCCCCTCAGCACCTTGACACTGCCTGCTCCACATCCCCACCCCATCCATCTGGCAGGGTGGCACCCTGCCCACTCACAGGCCCCTGTCAGTGTCCCCAGACCCTGCTGCCAGCCTGTTCACTGGGGTTTATAGCAGGGGTCCCTTTGCTCAGCCGCTAAAAGCTGTTCCAACCCAGCTCCAGGATGTCCAGGAGAACCTTGCCAGTGGAAAGAGAGGATTTCTGAGGTCTGTCCTTCCCTCTCAGCCCCTCTCTCAGCATGAAGGCTTCTCACACAGAGGAGGAAACATATGTGTGGTTTGCCAGGGAAGCAAAACCCTGCGTGGCACCTCTTTTGGGCACCTCCCTCACTGAGACCGCTCCTATCCTTTTATTCTTGTAAGTGGAGGAGAGCAAAACTGCTCTGCAAGCCTGGGTTATTTTTAGAAGGCTGCACAGCCAGAGACACCCTTTCACTAGCCAAAGTAAGAGGACACCAAATGGTCCTGACCTTTCTCTCCAAGGCCCCATGTCGGGCCCATGCATTGAGCAGAGTGGAAGGTGGAAGGAGGGAAGGAAGGAATTTGTGTATGTTTTCTTGGCCAACTGCCCTTGCCTGGGGCTTGAGTTTATATAAAGAAGATGAGAACACCACACAGGGATGAAGGTTTGTTGTCCATCACAGGGTTCAGAAGCTCAACTGACAAGGTCATGGGCTTGAAAATGCTTTCAAAAACCTCCCCAACAGATCTCTTGGAAATGCTTCTCCTCATCTCACCCAGGTGCCAACCTGAATATGCATAGTGACTCTACCTAGAGACTATGATTTTTTTTCCTGTGCTCTTATGACACCCCAGTGCTGCAGCAGGAGTTCCAATCTGGCTCTGCATGCATCTGAGCCAGTATTAAAAAAAAAAAAGAAACAGCAAAATAGTGAGGGGTTGATCCCTGTTTGCAGATAGGAGCCCTGAAAGGCAGAGAAAAGGCATCACAGATTTGCTTTGCCTTGTGCAGACCTCAGATATCCTTCCCTTTATTTAAATCCAGTCTCGTCATGGCAAGGGGCAATGTTTGTTGGCAGTGCTTGTTTCAGCACTGTTTGAAATCACCACTCCTGCAGCTGCACCCTCTGTGACCAGCTCTGGCTGGAGAACATCCCAGATGCTGCTTGTGGGGTGATGGTTCAGCAACCAGCGTGGCTCTGCCCCATCAGTCCCCCTCCCTCCCAATGCTACCCCTCTAAGGGTGATCGCACAAGGCTGGGAGCTGCAGCCAGGGTGATGGAGCCAGATCTGAGATATCCAGGTCATCAAATCATAGAACATCTATCCTGAGTTGGAAGGGACCCACAAGGATCACCAAGTCCAACCTCTGGCCCTGCACATGACCATCCTCAAGAATCACACCCTGTGCCTGAGAGTGTTGTCCAAATGCTTCTAGAGCTCTGTCAGCCTTGGTGCTGTGACCACTGCCCTGGGCAGCCTGTTCCAGCTCCCAACCACCCTCTGGGTAAAGACTCTTTTCCTAATACCCAACCTAAACCTCCTCTGACACAGCTCCATGCCATTCCCTCAGGTCCTATTACTGGTCAGCAGAGGGAAAAAATCAATGCCTACCCCTACACCTGCCCTTGTGAGGAAGCTGTAACTGCTTTTCCAATGGATTTTGGAAACAAACTGCCTGCCATCCTCTCTCCTTCACATTCACAGCTCCACAGTGGCACTGTTCCAGTTAAAATGATGCTCCCTGGGCATGGAGTAGGGTCCTGCAGTGTTTGCTGCTACATAAACATAAGAAAGGCAAACTCTGGCTCCAGCAAACTTGCAAGATCATTTTAAAACAGGAGTGAGCACACCAGTGCAGATGAACAGGGTAACAAGACACCTGCTGTGCCTTTTTCCATGCCTTTGTAACCTCTGCACCCATCAACACCCAGCAAAGTTAACACACAGACCACGGGAGCGGCAAAGGACTCAGACACAATCAGCCTTTTGGATAATTAATATCAACATCCCTCTCTCAGCCCTGGCCCTGGCTTGGATGTGAGAGCCTCACTAAGGAAGCCTTTAAAGTGCCTGGAGCTGCTGCAGACAATGGGAAGGCTGGATCCCTGGGAGGGCAGCAGGAGGAGAGGAGGAGTTGCCGCTCCACAACCCATCAGTTCTTCAGAGTATAAGGACGCCTTTGTTTGCCTCTCCTTCAGCCTCCCATCACCCAGAGGGGGAGAGGCAGGAGACAGCACAAACCTGGGATTTTCAAACATTTTCTGAGTCAGATGCAGTGGGAGAGGAGGAAGAAAGCATTCCCACACCCAGCCAGGCTGGAAAAAACCAGGCTGCAGAATGTGCAGCACTTGGCTTGGCCCAGAGCAGACATTTATGTCACCTGATAAACACAAGTGCTGTGCAAAACCTTAGGGATCTGGGGGTCTGCTTGGTTATCTCCCACAAAATCCATCAGGCAGCACCTTGCCTGGAGGCAGCATCACCCACAGCCTCATGTTAATGCAGAATCATGATGGGGACTGGAAGTGTTCCTCCACACAGCCAGCGATGTGCCAGTTGGATTCCTGCTGGCCCAGGCACAGCCTGTCCCAAAGCACCCCAACCTCAGGGTGCCCCCTTCCTGTGCTGTCCCTTCCTCAGCTCCAGCCTGTGTCGAGGCTGGAGCAGAGCAAAAACCTTTCCAGCCCTGGGTCTGCTCTGAAAAGTAGCCTCCTCAGTAAGTTTACTCAGAGGTTTGTCAATTTGGGGATTTTTTCCCCAAGTTATTTTAGACAGAAGTTTTAAGTTACAGTGTGTCTCCTCTCTCCCTCCTTTTCCTCCTGTGCAATTGTTGTACAGCACTGGAATTACCTGAATGTTGAGATTTCATCCAAACATCAGGAGGAAGAAGGCAAAAATGCCATTAATTGACTCCAATTGTTTTTATTTGTCGGGTATAAAGAAGCAACTGGAAGCTAAACAGATGTGTGGGCAAGAATGTTCAAAGGGGCTGCTGTCATCTAATGGGTGAAATGATAAGGAGCTTTAGCATGAGGCTGAATTTAAGGTGAAGCTGGCAGAGAGTTCCAGGACTTTATTCCCAGGTCAGAAGGAAAAGCTGAGGACAACTGCACTGACTGTGGCTAAATTCAGTCAAATATTGCAATGACTGTTTTTAACTTGCAGTCAGCTTGAAGGCAGCAAAAGCAGCTCCAAACCTGAAGGAAAGGATCTCGTGCCTGAAATCTTGCCTGATTTTTTTCCAACTATATCATCTAGTCTAATAAAAGACAATAACTCCTCCTCCCAACCTTGCCTTGCTCAGAGCCTGAAAACACCAGAGCTTCAACAATGCTTCTGTAACAAAGGGAATGAGTCATTCATCAAAGCATGCATTTGGAAAAAAAAAATCTGCATATTCATTTATTCTGGTATTTAGCTCAAAAGATATCTTTTACCTGTAAAAAAATCATATTAAAAAGAAATTTTTAAAAAATGGTACCAAAACCCAAAAACCCAACCCATGGTTTCTTGAAATTCAAAGTGTAGGTGCAAAGGGCTAAAAGATATATTTGGGCATGAATAACATCATTTTTCAGCCATAGGCAGAACAGTGGAAACAAAGGACTTGCTGAAGGATTACAGCTACAGCAAGCTCTGGGGAAATCATTTCAACAGACAGATGGATGTAAGGACACCCAAATGTCAGGAAATGGCACCCAAAAATTACAGTATCCAGATTTCCTGAGCATGCTGGTCAATGAGGAACCTGCTGCAATTTCATACCACAAATACAGATCGTCTGCATACAAAAACAGAAAGTCACGTGGCTTGAGACATTTTCTGGAGTGACAGAGATGTACTGACCACAAGGTAGGCATGTTGTCAGCTGCAGAAGGTTAACAACACTCCAAACCCCTCTTTTTAAAATGGGTTTATCAGATATGGCCTCTAGTCTGCAAGGAAAGCAGAATCTGTGGCCTCAAAGACATTTCCCTGGATCTTCATAAAGTTGGGGTTTTTTTAAAGTGGGATCTGTGCTAGTTTGCACCTCTAAACACTGGGGGATGCTCCCAGCACCCGGAATTGCAGCAGTGCAGAAAGGCCCTTCTCCAAGATGAGGCTGCTGCTGGCTGAACAAGGTGTCTTTGCCCCAGCACCTGAAGAACAGTGGGGTTTTGGTAGCTCCGGTGAATCTTAATTGCACCCGTCCAAAAGCAGTGACCTCAGCTCTGCTAACCATAAAACACTGCTCACTGCTTGGGCTTAATGGTGTGTGGCCTGCCAAGGAATCCTTTTTCTCCCTTTCAGAGACAATCTGTGGGAATTTATTGGCTTTTTAAAGCTGTCTGATCTCTCACTGAAGGAAACTAATGGAATATCAATGACACCAGGTATTTGTCACAAGTATCATTTATGGAGGAAATATGGGTCTGGCTCAGGAGGGCTCTCCTGCACACGGTTAACCAATTCCACTCACAGGTCCAGGCAGCAGCTGGGATCAAACCCAGCCTTCTCTGAGGCTGCAGGCTTATCAGCCACTACCAAACACAGAAAAGCAAAGAGCATTCCTAATTCAGTTAACTAATTCAATTTAAAACCCTGATGAGGACAAGGCAGCTTGAATTTTCATGGGAGGCTGAATTTAGGACAACACCTTCGCAGCTGGAAAGAAGAGCCTTTGGTTGATTTTCAAGCACCTTTTCAAAATAACAGGTCAAAGAAAAATAATCTTAAAAGGTGGAAACATTCCTTTTCCTATATTTTATTGGCATCTCCATTTTCTTCAGCTCTGACTTTTCACTGAACTACACCCTATTTGATGAAAGGTCTGCTCTTTCTGCATCTTTTTCTGACAGGTTAAGAGTTACCTAAAAGAAAATGCTGTCTTAGAAGTGCTGTAATAGATGTGAGGCTTCAGTTTTCAAGAGAAAAAAAAATCTTTATACACATGCTATGTGTTTGTGGGGTCATCCAACCCCTTTGAAGGACTTGAGCCTGTTGTGTCAAGGTCTCACCCCACAGGGCAGCATCAGTGATCAGGTCCCCAAGGCTGAGATGTGCAAACATCTGACACTCAGACTCTGGGCTTTAGGGCCCAATTCTGCTTTCAGGTTTTCTCACCACCTTAAATCCGGCTTGGGTTCCCAAGAGACCGCGAAGGACTGTGCCCAGTGATGAGTCTTTCTGCAACATGGTGGGAAAACTGCTCTTAAAAACATGAAATGTGCCAGAGCGGAGTAAGCAACATGGCTCATTCCTCAAATTTTTTGCAGCAGGGTTTGAACAACAGAGGGTATGGTGGCAAAGGGGAAAAAAGGGCACTTTTGTACTCAAAGACTGCAGAAATGTTTAAGTACCCGACACTTCGTGTTAAATTAGTGCAAAACATGGTGATTTGCTGCAGGGTTTGAATTTCAGCTACTGCAAACCTCTCTCAGGGGAGAAGTGAAAGGGAAAGCGCAGGTCCTGAGCCTGAACACAGTGAATAAATTAAGCCCGGGGTCCTTGAACCCCAGGAGCGTGTCAGGAGAAGCCTCCGTAGGAAGGCAGAGGGAATTTCCCGCAGAGCTTTGACAGCGCAATTAACAGAGGGGCTTGATCGGGCAGGGAACGGGAGCGGGAGCGAACGTAGCCGGGGGGGGGATTATTTGTTGGCTCCTGTGCCACTGAGCTGCAAAAGCCTCTAGTGGTTGTGTTCTCTTAGACCTCACTTAAACCGTGGTGCTCTGGAACTCAAACCCGGGGTTGGTGGATCGCTGCCCCTGTTCACATCATCCCCCAGCCCACAGGGAATTGCTCCTGCCTTTCCTGGTGAGCTCCCGCTGCTTGTCCGGGGCTGTGATGGGAGCGGGGATGTCCCAGTATCTCCCATTGCCTTAATTCCTCTTGCCCCTTTAAAAGTTCTTAGAAATGAGCCAGAGACCCAAATTAAGGTGAAAAGAGGGTTCAAAATGTACTTTTTTTTTTCTGGGGTAAAATGCTGTGACAGTGTGCCGTGGATTTTTGGAGTGATCCCGAACTCCAAGCCCAGCAGTGCTGCAGGTCCACATCTGAGCAGTCTCCAGGTCTCTCTGCAGTACATGCTGGCAGCTCCTGGAACAGAGAATAAGAGAGGGAGGGAGAGAGCGAGCAGGAGGGAGACGTGCTGCAGATACTTGCACACTAGAACATCACATGAACATGTTTAGTATTTTTCCAGAGGAAAATATCATCCAAGAGGCATAATTATATCTTAGGTTCCCCTTTTTTTTTTTTAAACAGGGCTTTTTAAGCAGTTGTTTTGCTTCATTCTTCTCCTTTTTCTATTTTCGAATTACAGCATTTGCAGAAACAGGAGGAGGAGGACAGTTAACACAAGAGAGAAGCCACGGGTGCTTGGGAGGGAGAGATGCTGCTGTTCCTTGTCATTCCTGGAAGTGTTCAAGGCCAGGTTGGATGAGGCTTGGAGCAACCTGATCTAGTGGCAAGTGTCCCTGCAGGTGGTTGAAACTGGATGATCTTTAAGGTTCCTTCCAACCCAAACTGTTCCAGGTTTCTGTGATTCAAAAGCAGCTAAATTTAGGCCTAATTCTGCCAGCTGACACCCCCACAGTAACTCACAAAGGGATTCTTGCTTGAGGATCTGTCAAAGGACAAGACCTTGGGAAGAGAGAACTTCTCTGCATTCCCACCATCCTAGCATCTCCAGAGCTCAAATTTCCCTGGGAACACCCCCAAGAAGCTGATTAAAGCAACTCAGAGAAGTCCACCCTGACTGGTGAGATGTTCACCCACGGTCACCATCGGTGATGCTCACCCTCTTCCCAGTCATCACTCAGAATCTCTTTGTGCTGCTCCACTGGCTCAGTGCCAGAGCTGGATGGCAGCAGCCCATCCATCTGATGCCAGGAGAGCTGGGAACACAGCTTGTTTTCACAAACAGAAGTGCCCAAAGACATCTAAGACAGCACATACACTCCTTCTAGGCTGTCACCACAGTAACAGGGGGCTTCCCAAAAATAATCAACAATACAACTACGAGCCACTCACTTGTCACACTGTAACTGGCAGCTACTCAACATTTTGGCTGATAAATGAAATATCCAGCAGGCATTGGTAGTGGGTGTTTCAGAGGGGAGTTTTGCATGATGCACTTTGTCCTTGGTCACCTGTGGGGATCTGTGGCATGTGGAGGAGAGACTCTTTTCTCAGTGTCAGGATACTTTCTGTCCTGAAGCATGAGATCTGATTACAGCAGAGAACCATGAAAGCTATTATAGGTCATAAAGTCATTGAGGTATAAAAAACTCTATTTACTGTTTGAGATCCAAGCTCTAGTCATTGCATCCTTTGGCACAGACACCTTCCAAGTAGGAATTTCTCACTGTTTATTCTCCAGGCATGGAAGGGGTGATGTTTTCAGCGATGTTTTTATTGCTCATCTGACAGTGTCAACCTCTTCAGTGAGGATGTGCACCCATCTACCAATCCTAGAGGGATGTCATGGCCTGAAATTAGCTTTGCACTTCAGGATTTGTCAAATTACAATTTTACTAAATGCTCTAGTGTTGGCAAAGTGACAGTCCCAACACAGCTGATGCCATGACCCACTGGCTTCAAAGCAGTGTGAGCAGAGCCCTTGGTCCCTTCATCTCCTCAGGATTTGCATCTACTGAGATATATGTTATTATCAGTTTTTATTTTGGTTTTAGCAGGATACTTCTTTTTTACATTTTCTGAGAATTTCAAGCTGTGCATGGGTAGCATTTTCAAAACTTCTTCCATATTCACAAGGCTTGGAAGACCCTTTTATGCCTGGATTTATTTACTTCACCAAGCATCAGAGTCAGCACCAAGTCTAGGGGTGGGGAACACAAGAACCAGCTATTTCAGGTCTCACAATACAATCAGGTGATACAGAGCACAAATAAGATGCAGGGCTGCAGCAAAGACAGGGAGACAGGGAGAAAGGTCTTCTCATGCTGTTCTCTAGAGGAGAAAGGGCCCAGTGAGTGCAGTGGTTTGGGGCCCAGACCTAGCTGGTCTGAGGGCTAAAAGGCAAGATGTCTGTTGGTCCAGAAAATTTAGTAGAATCAGATCTCCTGGTCCTTCCTGAACAGACACCTTGTGCCATCACACAGGAAGGTGCTCAGAGCTTGAAGAAGCCACCAGAGGAAAACCCCACTGATCTTAGCTCATAAAGTGTTTAGTCCTATTCCTAAATACACATATCAGTGTCAGGCACCGTAAATTGCTGGCAGATCCCTGTCCAGATGCCCAGCAAAGGGATGCTGTTTCCTTGTATGATGACAGCCACTCTCAGAGTGGCACCACTGGGACATGACACCACTGAAGCTCACCTGGCTGATGAGCATTTGTGAGGAATTAAACTCTCTCTGCCCTCCTGTTTTCTCTACAAATGTCCCATTAGGATCTAAGCAACAGTCACAGTCAAGAACACGAAGACAATTATGCACTGGAATTTAAACAAACCATTAATTACCAAGATAGTCTGGCAGATGATGGCTCCAACAATGCTTATTACAAGAACCTTCATCAAGTTATCTGCTCTTCCATGTAAGCAGAGGTAACGACCTTCCCTGAGATGAGGAAAATAATTTAAAACCATATAATAAGATGTTTTATTAATGACACACACGTCTCCATTGCTCTAAGAAAATTGGGCAATCCGTTCCTACACCACAGCTCTCCATCAAGGGCTTATATTTATCATCACTTTAATAATGACATGCTAAAGGGCTCTCATTCCCTTGGGGTTGGCAAGAAGGAGGAGGGGACAAAGGAAGGATTTATTTATTAATGTCACCCACTGAGGACCAGTTCTGTGGCACAAAGTGGGGTAAAAGAGTACTAGGAAAAAAGCCTTGCAAAGAGAGTCCCTGCTTAGTTCATAAGTCTGTTTTTAAAGAAGGGCTTCAGCCATGCAATGACAAAATGCAAAGTACTTGAAAAGGTATGTATAGGAAAAATATTTCTTCCACTCCAACCCCCTCCCCAACTTGTTTTCCCTCTACAAATCTAGGTCTCATCTCAGGTGAGCTTGTGTCAAAGATTTTCAGTGGGAGCAGGTGCAGATCCATCAGGGACTTTGCAAGGTTTGGTGAACCTGAGTTCAGTGGCAGGACTGCAGAGCACAGCCCTGGGACATGAAACTTATTTTCACTGCCCTTCATAGAAAGCATGAGGTTGATTTGTCTGAAAATTGAGGCCCTGTCTTGATCTCTGACCAAAACCTCAAGAAGACAAGCTTTTCTAGCCTGCTCTGCCAGCTCACCTCGGTGCTGCCTCCAGGACTGCACACAGGAGCATCCGCTCCTCCCACCCTCAGGCTGGCACTGATGGTGGAGCCACCAAGGAGATGACTCACCAAGGTGCTGAGCACCTTCCTGCCTCCCACTGAACTCTAATTTACTTAATCACCACAGATTAAAGCGTGTCTAATTAAGGATAGGCATTAGATCTGATGGGGACTCAGTTCCTGTTCTGTTCACACACTATTTGGCTGGGCAAGCCCAATGTCCCTCACTTCATTTCAGGCTTTCAAACAGAAATGTTTTCTTCCTTTCCCAACAGAAGTTCAAAGTGTGCATTTCACCTAAAAGAAGCAGGTAGAGAAGAACATATAAAAAGTACTTTAGGTCCCAATAATATTTTAGAGGAAACTTTTTCTCTGTCACAGGTACTTACATGCATGGGCTGGGTGCCAGCAGGGATTCAGCAGCTTATGAGTGGACTGAAGAAAGAACAACATATTGTTACGAGGGATACAGAAGGAAGCCCATTTGTCACAGACTCCAGCACAACCATTGCTCTGCATGAAGACCAGAGAGGATCAGGAACCTTCTCTGTACGGACTTCACTGCTCTGTTAACCTAAGCCTTACCACAGGCCCAGGCCCAAGTGATGTGACACTGGAGTCAGTCCCGCCTGTTCCACATATTGTTGCATAGCCTTGAGTGAGTCACTCAGCCTCCCCCAGCTGCACACTGCACAGATAGGAAGGCATGGATGCTCCCTTTCTGCCACCATTGGGCTGATGGCACTCATCTGCTGCAAAGTATGGACATATTTCTGACACTTGAATAAATAATCATAGCAGTATTTGGCTTCTCTAAGGCACTTGGCACAAGCAGATCTCAAAGTGTTTTTTAAAAGATGAAAATTTTATTATTCTTGATTGATAAATAGAGATTTAATCCTGCCAAGATTGTCTAGTGATGACCACAGCACCTTAATTCATGTTGTCTTTGAAATTCTGTCAGCAACTGAAGTGTCTCACAGGATCACCCACCAGTGGTTCCTGACTCTCATTCATCAGTGCATGTTCATATCTCCCTGACCTCCAGGAGAGCCCTTTGCCTGCTTAATTTACAAACAGGCTTCAGAAGGCATTTGCTGGGCTGGCTCACTGGAGAAGCTCAAGTTTCACTTCCCGTGAAGCACTTGTTTAACACTTGTTTAGTTGGATGGTGCCATGAAGTTATTTAACGCCACTAAGGTTTCACTACAAGAAAAGACAAAATAGTTGAGGACTAGTGTGATCAGGGCTTCTTTTTTTTTTAATTGAAATGTGAATAATTCTAGCTCTGAGATGAACCAGGGACTGTGCAGCACACAGAGCATCACAGCTGCCCACTCTGGCACTGTCATCATGTGGCCAACACAGCGCTGAAGACCTGCAAAGAGTCTACTGCTGTAATAGGTTACAACCAAGGGCATCCCATGGGTCTCACAGCTCCTTTCCAGCACAGGCTGGGTTTGCAGGAGGCAGAGCAACCAGCAGTGTCAGCCTTCTAGTTAGAGAAGAGGCTGCTGCAAGGTCATGCTGAGAAACAGGGTGCTGTGAGCACCGTCTGTGCTGCCAACACAGCGACGCTGGGGGAGGTAGAAGTGGTCTATCAGTTGGGAAGAACATGAGCCCAAAGCCAAAAGTAGAGATATCTGCCCCAGTGGACCCTGTGGGCTCACAGCCCCCAAGAGCTGACAAATTGGAGGATAAAGACACCCAGTACCAGCAGTGTCCTGAGCCTTGTGCAGGGAGCCACACACACAGGTGGCCGTGGTGGCAGTGGGGACATTCCTTCCTCCCCAAAGCCCATCATCTCACATGTGCTATGAGAGGCCCCAGATCTCTGGCTGCCTCATCGGGTGGCAGAAAATGCCAAACCCACATCCTTTCAGAACAGAGAAGGGAGCAGCAGGGAGTGCATGGCTGCATGTGAGCTGGGTGGCACAAGTCTGCAGGCACAAATTACACACTTTACAAGTGACATTTGCTGTCATAGGGGAGGTTACTGAAGCTGTTTAGAATTCAACTAAACTCTGCCCAGAAAGAGGATGGCACATGGTCTTCTTTTCTTTTTCCCTTTCCACAGTAACACTATGGTGTTTCTGGAAAGGAAGTCCATCTCCTGCTCCCAGGTTTGGAAGTGGGTTTTGACCTAGGGGTGGGATTGACAGGTTGCCTGGGAATTCCTGGCTGCTTTGCCTGAATTCTGTCAGTAAGTACCACAGGAATTGATTTACACCACCAGGGAGTCTGAGTTAGACCTGGTAGAGCTACACAGCTCAGGACATGCTCAGTAGCATCCTATCAGCTCCACTGTGCAGCTGGAGAAACAAAGGCACAGCAACTCATGTGCCATTCCTGTGCACACGGTGGTAACGAGTTCATGACATGGATCAGCTCACCTTGTTTACATCACCTGTGATGATCTTGGAGGTCTTTTCCAGCCTTAGTGATTCTATAATTATTCTATGATCTGGAATGGCATCCACATTCTCTTTTTCACTACCTGCAGTGAGAGAGATGAGAGAAAAGGTAGCCATGCACAGAGGCTCCACCTGGGATCAGAGGAACCAGGTGACAGTGAGTAGTGATGCCTTTCCTGGGGTGTAGTTCAAGTGTTTCTCTTGTTTCCAGCACCAAGGGACTTCTCTATCACTCATCCTCACATCCTACTGACTTCAGGTATCCTACATGCCTATCTTCTTAGCATTTCTCTGGTGGGATATGAGGCCAAGGTCATAACCAGTGAGGTTAGTCATGGTGTCTGGACCCATTCTGAAGGAGAAGACACCACCTGCTAGCCACTCAATTACCTTTAGCCCTCCCTTCTCTGAACTCTTCCATTGCCTTTTCTAAGCCATTGAGCAGTTTCAAGGGGGAGACAGAGAAGATTCCTTGTCCTGCTCCAAAATCTGGGATAGAAAAAAACATTCTGAAGAAAGTAGTCAGAATGCTCCAAGAAAGGCATCTATTCAAGCAATTGTGAAAATTCAGAGTTGTTCCACCAGGGGAACTTACTGTAGGATCAAGATCTCTGCAGTGCAATCCTGTCCATTGAGAAAGTAATTTTTTATTTCTCTAGAAATGATGAAAAAGAACTGAACATTTTTTTTCTGAATTCACAGCTCCAATCCATTTTCCAGATAACTCAAGACATGGAAACTAAATTACTTATTGCTCTCCTTCTCCCTGTTTTCTCAGAAAATGCTAACAGCATTCCTGTGACTACATCCATTGGATACTCTCTCTCTGCACTTTTCTGGTCTGACTCTCTTTGTACATACACACTTTGATACACAGTTAAACTTGCCCATTCAGGAGTGGCTTGCATGTTGCTTTGCTGTGATTTGTTGTAGATGGCTGTTATTAAGTCACTTATCTCATAACACAGAATGACTTAATAATTTGCTCCATTTGTCCTCATTGACGGAAACAATGTGCTCAACCATGTGTTATCTCAGTTCTTAAGGATTTTAAGCAATCCTTCAAGGCCTTGAGCAGCTTCAGCTCTACTTTATCAATGGGAAGATCAGAATATGTGACTCACTGCAGTGCTGAGGATCCTTCAATTGACTGAAGAGAAGCAGGACATAAACTGAGCCAGGCAAATTCAGATGAGACAATTACCAGTCACAGGGGAAATCTATCAAAGGAATTGGTGGACTGTCTATCTCCTGGAGATGCAATTCTTCTGATTAATGTCTGTATCTACAGGGAAAAGCCAACACTGACTCCTATCTTGCTGTACTCCTTTTAAACCCTGTAGAGAACTATTCTGTGTGGTCAGGAGAATGAAAGGGTAATTCTTATCTTCCCAGAGGACACATCTAAAACTGGGCAGATGAATCATGCCCTTGGAGAGCACATTTCCTACCACCTATGGCAAAGGGAGCTGGGAGTGGCCACATAAGATTTATCTATATTTTAAATGTCTAGTTAGGAGAGATAAACTCCAGTTTTGGTGGTCAACTCAGTTTCCAAATTGAGTGCCTAGTGCTCTTTGGATCTGTTGGGTATCTGCACACATATCTGCTGGCAGACATGATAAAAGACCTATGGAGACCTTCATCTCTCTGGAATTTGGTGCCATCCAGACTTGGGCCTCCTTCAAGTCCTTTGTCATGTCTGTCACTGCAGATGCCATAGGTATCCATGGTATATATGCTGTCTGGGATAGGCTGGAGCATCTCAAAAATGAAAAGATGCCAGTGCTTAGGAAACTGAGTCTCTCCTAATGTAGGCAACAGAGTTGTTCTTCTGGCCAAATGAATCACTACCTGGGGTCCATGGACTGGATTGAAAGGCACTCTTTGCTCACGTGGACAGTTCTACAGACACTGGAATTCAGCTGTCTCCATCTCTGAGCAGAACTCTACCCTTCATATCATGCAGGGAGCTCAACTCTGTTGACAACACATCTCTATCTCACACCTCTTGAGGGTCTTGAGGGTATCTCGCCCAGCTTTCAGCAGCTGCTCCAAGAGGGAGGGAGCCTGTAGGCTGCATAATTTCCTGCCAGATTTGTGTGGATGCCTCAGATTCCCACAGCATCTCAAAAAAACACCCCCCACACCTCCATTTAGGCAACTGAACAGTGCCCTGTATGTTTTCCAGGAACAGATGCCTTGCTCAAGAATGCATTGCTGAACACATTGCAGGAATATGGGGGTGGATTTTTGTGGCATGTGTATACAAGTGCTCAAAGAGTGTTTCTGGCCATAAAGTTTCTAAACACTCTTTACCTATCATCCAGGATGTTTGCTTTGCTCAGTTTATTGGTGTAGGCAAGACACTTTTCCCATGCTTTATCACAGGATCTAAAAGGGTACATGATTTATATGAGTTATCAGTGTTTATTCTATCAAAGGGAACACGCTGTGAAGTTAAAATACGGTCAAACAAGATGCACTAGGACAGAAAACCACAAGCTGCATTTCATGCATGGCCATAAACAAGCTCAGTTTATCAGAAAAGCAGGTCCAAATGTGTCAGGAAGCAGAGCAAGCTCTTGATTAGGCAGCACTGAGCCCATAGCCAGTGTGACTATTGGTCTCTTTTCTGAGAAGCAAGTTATAATCCATGTTGGCATGTGTGAAATAAGGAATTGGCGGCACTCATTAAGAAAGAAGAGAAATGGAAAACCATGAAAAGGAAAGTAGCTTTACTAGTATTTCCAGTGTTGAATCATTGGCATTCAGGGCTGTGGCCAGGTTAGGGTGAGATGACGTCTAATTTGGATGCCCAACACTGACAAATCCTGCTAGGGAAAAGCGCTAGTCCTCTTCCCCTGGAAGCAGAGCAGGAGAGTTAGAGCTCTGTTGCTGCAAGGGAGTCCTTTTCTCCACCCTCCCCAGGAAATCCATCCCCCTTTCAAGCTCCCCACTTCACCCTGGCCAGATCCCAGCACTCTGCTCCCTGCCCCATGGGCTGTCTTCAGTCCTACCCATAAAGGCTGCTCTTAAGATGTTCAACCTCTCCTTTCCCAGCAGAGAGAGAAAACTGTTGTTTGGAAACCAACAACAATATTCTTAGAGAGTGCAGGGAAAGTATTTTCAGCAGCATTTTCACTATCTTCCTGTGTCTGAGCCCTTACTGGTGCAATCGTGGAGTAAACTCTGGCCTCTCCCACCAGCAGTGCTTTCCCTATAAAAATAGGAGTTTCCAACAGAACAAGTTTTTCCTAATTGTTCCTGGCAGGCATTTCACCATCAGCCTCTCTGTGGGCAAACCTAGTACTGGTCCCTCCACTAAAACCACAGCAAATGAGGTCTGGAGAACAAAACTCGAGATGACAGGGCAAGTCTTAAAGAAAAAGGAAGGAAGGAAGGAAGAACAAAGCCCACAGCAGATGCATAATCAAGTGAACCAAAAAGCTTGTCCGTGCTACCAGCATCCATGTGAGAAATCTGCCCGTCTGGGATGTGAGAGGAGAGAAAGTGGCTCAGCAAACCATCCAGGGGCTGGAATTCAGCACCCTACAATGAATCACTATGGCCAGGACTTGAATTTGGGGTGTCTGGGAGTGGAGAGGACAATCCAGTGCTGCCTGGAGTGCTGTCTTTTCTGGGGAGATTCCAGTCGACCAGCTGGTCCAGCACTAGAGGGTAACAGTGAGTCAGTCAGGCTGCTGGGCCACATGGCTGGGATGGGTCTTGCTGGTGGAGATGGAGGGGTTGGAAGTGGTGATCGTGTGTATACAGAGCAGAGAGCAGAGAGCTCTTCTTAAACAGGGCTTGTATTTCCAGGGGGGCTGTGCCCAGTCACACATCACTCAGTAAAGTTGTAGTGAATTATTTTTCCCTTAAAGCTTCAATATTTTTTGAATCTTTAATCAAAATTGTAAAGCCTAAGAGCAGCTTCTCTGGCAATTGAAGTTGGGTATCTAGTGGTTAGAAAGGAACAGCAGTCAGGACTCCTGGGTCCCATTTTCAAATCTCCCACTGACTCTTTGAGTGACCTTGAAGAAGTCAATTAATTTCTGTGTCATATTCCAGACAGGTAAAAATGAGGAAATAATTCTTCCCTAGTTCACTGGGGGATTGTGAGTCTTAACTGTTTGCAGGGCACTTTTCTTTTTCTCTCCCCAGATGAGAAGTAAAGGACTTTTACTATAGCATGGCTGGAGGAAGGCTGAAGCTTGGCATGGAAAGTCACAAACACCTCAGGACTGAGGCTTCAGTGCTCAGAGGGCACTTCTGTCTTTGCTGCAAGGAGGCAGAATTGCTTGATCCTACATCCCGTGTCCTGTACATATGGATAGAAGCCTTCCAGCTGCACTCTGCACCTGGGGGTCCAGCTCCCCCCACCAGCTGCCCCAGCTCTGGAGGCTGATGTCTCCTTGTAGTCGTGTTATGGAGACAGAGGCAATGAGGAGGAACCAGCTGCCTCCATCCAGAGCCACTCCCACGTGTCCATCTCACATCCCCCCATGCTCCCCACTTTGGCACGTTTGCTGATCCTCACCAGTAATGTGCTGATACCTCACGACTGGGGATGCATCACCAGCTGGCACCCTCTCAGAATCCAGCCACAGCTATGAAGTCCCATCTGGGCTATCAGCTGCTTCATGGAGCCTACCAAAAAATCCTTTAGGGACTTAGCTTTGTTCTGGAAGTGAGTATTTTCACATCTAGAATGAGGTGATCCTTTTTCTGGGGTGCTCTCTTGGGGTCAGTGGAGCTGTGTCAGGCCACACCAGCCTGCCCTGACATGTAAATGATTCCTGTAGGGAAGGATCTCTGAGTTTATTAATGTGTAGGTTTATTTTTGCCTTGAAGAGAAGCATGTCACTGCCCTGCCTGCAGAGCTGATCACTGCACAGGTTTCCCCAGGCAGAAGAGAGGACAAGGAGCTGCCACCCGGGAACCCCATCCAAATTAACCTACTTACCAGGCTACTCTCCTGTCTGCTCTAGGAAAGTGGCTGTTTGTTTGCTTTAGGCCATTTTTGTGCAAGCAGTAACCAGAGATGAGCAAAATTCAGAAAATTTCTGCTCCCATGGGAAATTTCAGCCTTTCAGAGGTCAGTCTGCATCCCAAATCAGGCCAGTTCAGCAAAATGAAGTTCTGGTTGAACTCCCTTGAAGCAGTTGGCTTCTCCCTGGCAAAAAAAGTGGAATCTGCAAAAAGAAGAGGGGGAGGGAAATGGGGAGATTTTCTTTTACTTACAGGAAACTTCCTTTTATGAGAAATTGTATTTTTCACTTGTTCCAGTCCCAAACTGCTCCAGAACTAATGCCAGGAATTCCCTCATCTATTTATACTCAGTTTTGCTGTCTGGGTCTTATTGTACCTGGCATTTGCTGTGACATATGACTGTGTTGCAAATAATACCAGGAACATTTACCTTGTGGAAGTATCACGGAGGGAAGGTTTCCAAGGGCCCTTTGACAACCTGCAGGAACCATCCCAGGCACCCCAAACCCTGCCAGCAAGGGTCCAAAGCCCTGTGGTGCTTTGAATGCTGCAGCTGCAACAGTGTGGGTGTATTTTGGGGGGGATAAATGCTCTTTCTGGTGAAAAAAAGGAGCAACACTGTGAATTTTTGTCAGTTTTGCCAAGTGAATTCATTTAGAATTAAAAAACATAAGTTGCTTGAGATGGATTTCACTATGAAATGTCTCTTTGTTCAGAGAGTTCCTCTCACTCTGTTTTTCTTCTTAGCATGAAAAATGCTTAAAAGTGAACTGAAATGTTTTCTCTGGGATGGAGTGAAACTTTTTTATTGGATAAGGAACAATATAGACATGTGTAATTATCTTTCAGCATCACCAGCAAAACAAAACATCTCTTACTCACCTCGTTGTTATTGACAGTCTGTTAAAACTGAAGCCCTTTGCAATTGGCTTGAATTCAAACAAATAACTATTAACTGAAACTCTTGTTTTTACACAAGGAGCCATGAAAACATTACCATAATAAAGATCTGTCAGAGCTTACTTTGGGGGACAACAGCCAAGTGGTGGTTCTGTATCTAATCTCATCAACACCACTATAATTACAAGGAAAATCAGGTCCGTGGATTGCTGTTTTCTTGGTACTAAGTTAATGTCAGTGTGAGACAAACCAGATCCAGGATAAAGTTTGGCTGATTGCATGTAAATGTCTAAATTTGAGTTCCCTGTGCAGTCACAGCAATCTAGTTATGACAGTCTGTGGTGTCTAGGGAACAACTCACTGGAAGAAGTGTCAAAAACAGTTTGGCTAAACCACACCTTGAAAATACTTATGTCGCTGCTGCAAAACCAGCCCAGCTCTGATGGAACATTGAGGGTGTAGATGTGCAGGAAAGAATGCAGGTGCTTAAATACAGTCATCTCAAGCCCTTTGAGATGCCCTGGTGGATCTCACCTGGCTTCTAGTTGCCACTCTAGAAGGACACAGGTCTTGCACAGGTCCTATCTCCTACCTGCCAGCCTCATGTCTCTGCTAACATGGGCCATTTAAAGCAGCACCTGATCACTGATTCATTGCCCTGAAGCTGCATGAGGTGAAAATCATTCCCAGAGCCCTCAGCAGGACTCGGAAATACACAATTTGGAAGCACTCCTAATGGGCCTGTGTTTCCAAAGATTGATCATGTATCAGCACCCTGAAGCATGATGGCCCTGCCCACAATTTCGGGAGGTTGCGAGATTTTGGGAGGTCAGATGAGTAAGTCAGTCTCTTGTTACCTTACATAAGACACAGGGCAACAGGAGGAATTGCTGTGGAGACTGAATGGTTCTTTCCTGGAAAGTCCCTGCATTAACTTCCAACCTTTTGTCACCTTCTGTATAATCACTTCCATGATTTTCCTGCTGACAAGTCACACGTCTTGCTTCGGCGGGGCAGGGCTGTGCCAAACTGCTCCCGCTCTTTGCAGAGGCAGAGCTTCTTGCATCACCGTAGGAAGCTGGAGATTTACATCCCTGGGATTGCACAATCACCCCAGATAAGAGGAATATAACATGTCAGCAGTGTCAATGTTTTATCACTGTAGGAAAGACATATAGAAACACTCAGGTCTCTGTGGCACTGACAGAAAAAAATATCCTTCCCCTGCAGTTTGTCTGAGCATGAGCAGTGCAGAGTGGGCAGCACCATCTGATCAACAGTGCTGCTTATCTGTGATTAGAGCAGAGCTGGCCTGCTTTAAATCATGCATTTCCCTTTCGCTGTCATTTATAATCAAGGGAGATATTTTATGTTTATACAGCATCTCTCATCCTAAGGATCCCACGGTGTGTTTCAAGGCATGGTCTGGATGTGGCCCTCCTGGTCTGCAAGTAGGTTGACTCATAAGGACATTGTAGAATCAGAGTGGCTTTAGTTGGAAGGGATCTTAAAGGTCATCTTGTTCCAACCCTCCTGCCATGGGCAGCAACACCTTCCACTAGCCCAGGTTGCTCCAAGCCCCATCCAGCTTCACCTTGAACACTTCAGGGATGGGGAAGCCAAAACTTCTCTGGGCAATCTGTGCCAGTGGCTCACCACCCTCACAGAGAGGGATTTCTTCCTAATATCTAAACCTTCCTTCTTTCAGTTTAAAGCCATTCCTCCTTGTCCTGTCACTCCATGGCCATGACAAAAGTTCCTCTCCAGCTCTCGTAGCCCCTTTAGGTACTGGGGAAGCCCATCTGGGCTTTCTGCCCTGGTGGCTTCTGTGCTCATGGGCATTCTGGCCAGTGGTGGTGTCCCAAACAGTAATGGAAAGAAGCACAACCATCCCATTCATACTCCCGTTACAAAATACTTCCTAGAGGATGGTTGGAAAGGCAGATATTCCCCAGGGCAAGAAACTTTTGCTAGCATGACTTCTGCAAAGGGCCATATGTGCAGATCTTTTAAGGACCAAATTCACATCCTATCTTGGAAAGCGGCAAATCCATCTCCAAAGGTGGAGGGGAAAGACTGAACAGAGGTTTGATTTTAAAATCCTGAGATCCAGTGAAAACTAGACTGTGAGTCTGAGTCTCTCTTATCAAATCTGGATGTCTCAGATGTAGAAGTCTACCTCTGAGCTAGTTTGATAGACCCCACCAGAATCCATAAAGACAATCAGGGTCTTTTAGGGCATAACTCAATAGGGCATGTCTTGGAAATATCCACTTTAGGATAAGGTACATTGCTGGATGGTAAAGGGGGTCCAGAATGACAACACAGAAGTAAATGCCCACACTGCAGATGCCTGAGGTGAAGAGAGATGAATCTTACCTTGTAGCAGCACCTGTGAGCCCAAAACAGAGCAAGGGATCTAAACAGACAACAAGAGTCCTCCTTTCATCTTGGCCAACACCTTTGTGTTCTCTGTCCTGCACCTTTCAGAGCAACGAAGGAGAGGTGGCAAAAAGCACTGGGCTCTTTGCTGCTTTGGATCCAGGTGACAAGGCAGTGAAACAGGCCTTACCAGAAAGTCCTCTAAAAGTAGCCAAAAGGTTGCTTAGTTTAATTACAAAGGCCAGAAGGGAGGGTATAGAAATCAGCAAGGGCAGAACTGGAGATTCACACACAGAAATAACAACTTCGATATTTAGTCCACTGAAATAAACAGAGTAGGCTGGACATGGGACGAGAAATAGTAACCTTTAAACCATTTTAATGTTTCTTTGGAGATTATAATGAGAATTGTGGAATTACAGGATAAGATGAAAGTTTCCTACTTAGCAAATTAAAGAGAGGTTTCGGTCTTTCCAGGAGCTTCATCAAGCTTCAAAACACAGTGGACCAAAAGTAAGCATCACCCAGACTAACCACAATCCTGGCCAGAAGAACAGATTTAAGAGTACTCTCTCTAAACACCGAGTCACAATATGTGGGAGACTTTCCACTGGCTTTTCTGTGTTTTGGACACATGTGTAGCTTTACCCCCCATAGATGCAGATGATCTTTGACTGCTGACTACAGCTGCTAATAGAGGCAGTGTTTGCCTGTCTGCATTCCAGAGCTAATGCACATTCCAGCCCAGGTGGAGGACTTTGCCTCACCTCCTAAGCACAAGGTCACTCCACCTTTGATCCCATGCAGCCGGTGTAAGGCTGCCCAGACTCTCTGAGGAGGGCTGTGGGATGACTCAGTAGCTCACTGCCTGCTCTGCTCCTCCCTTTAAGCGGATTTTTTGCTCCAGTGAAGCTGTTCTCAGAGTGGCTGAAGCTCACATGCCCGATCTTGAAGGCAGTGAGAGCACAATTATCCAGCAGGTGTAAAGGCAGCTAATGCCAGTGCAGCACAGCCCAGGAGTGCATCAGGCAGGGGATGTGTCCAATCATTGCTGGCATTGCCACGGGAATAACAGCATGGAAGAACAGCATCATGCCACAAACTGTCACATGTCAGCAGGGCATCCACCTTCACTTCAGTAGGAGAAGGGGATCATGATTTGGGAACACTGGGAATGTTTGGTAGAAGTTTGACAAGTCCTATTTGAGTTGTTAAACACCAGCAGTGCCTGATACTCCTGAGCTCATGAGACATGTACCAGAAACTAAAGATGGGCAAAAGCCACAGAGCAAGTGACCAACAGAATGAAAAATGGAGAGAAGGGCTTAAAAGTAGCACACAGACCAGGTATGTAAACAGCTTCTTAGCTTCCCAGTGTCCCTTGTGGGAAGGGGTCTGGCCACCTGTTTTAGAAACAGAATGGTTGGGAACGACCTCAAAGATCATCTCATTTCAACCCCCACTGCCATGGGCAGCGACACCTTTCATTAGACCAGATTGCTCCAAGCCCCACCCAACCCGGCCTTGAACACTTTCTGGGATGGGGCAGCCACAGCTTCTCTGGACAACCTGTGCCAGGGCCTCATCACCCTCATAGTGATGGATTTCTCCCTAACATGTTATGTACATCTCTCTTGTTTTAGTTTAAAACATGCACAGGTCAACATGCAGCCCAACAGCCCTAGGTGGGCCATGACAGAGACTTTGGCAGTCTTGCCTGGAGTCCTGCCTAGTTTTCCTTCC
This sequence comes from Myrmophylax atrothorax, assembly GCA_026770055.1. Classification (NCBI taxonomy): domain Eukaryota; kingdom Metazoa; phylum Chordata; class Aves; order Passeriformes; family Thamnophilidae; genus Myrmophylax; species Myrmophylax atrothorax. The sequence continues at coordinate 3,296,409 of JAOXXN010000395.1, forward strand.
CTCCATATCACTGGCACTCCCACAATCACTACCACTAGTAAAGTCCCACTGCTCACTGGCCAAAATACCACCACATCATACAGCTCAATTCAAACCCCTTTAGGGGGACATGGCTCCGGAGACACCACAAGTACCCCCCAACACACCTGCTGAATTTCAGCCATCATTAATGTACACTAATTAGTACTATTGGGAACCCTTGAGAAAAGCATGGATAAATACTAAGAAACTACTTAATGCCCAAAAGCATAAAACATTTGGCTTTAGTTAGTTTATGCTGCATCACAATATCCAACTTACAGCACAGGGCACAAAAATAGCTTCCAACAATATTATCACTTTGTTCTAATGGGCTAAATTCAGCCCTGAGGGGCTGTAGAAATTAATGGTGTTTGGCCCAACATGTGGTTAATGAGGATGGTTTATTTCAAGCCCATAAGGTACCACATTTCTGCCACTACAGATTGGCTGGGAATAATTCACCTCTTCAGAGACATTGTATTCACTTCCAGTCCTGGCTGTGTTTGCTCTAAATAGAGGCAGCAAAAATAGACATCAAAACCAAAAACATTTCTTTCAGACTCCAAGTGCCTCTGGCTCTGATTTTGATCTCGCATGCAGTAGAAACTCAAGTGAGTGGAGAGGTTTATTTCTCATTTGTGCCAGTAAAAATGAACTGGGCTTATTATGTTTAACACTGCTCTAGGATGCAGAACATTTAAGACAGTATCTAAATACTTAGAAATCGTTACCCTTGATTAAACAAGGGTAACCTGTACTTCTCATCTCTTCCTATGGATAAACTCTTTTCATCTTTTGAATTCTGTATCCACTAAAAGTTTTTAACTTCCCAGCCCATACAGTCAAATCCACCTCCACACAGAAGTCCCTTCTCAGGAACTTCAGAATCAAACCCATCCAGCATCAGATTCCTAGTTTTGCACAATGTTGTCCTCATCTCTACAAAGCCTGTACACCCATGTTCACCTATCAAGACCAATATGTGTTTACCTGTAAGAGGAGGTGCATAAGGATGTTTTCTTGGAGTCTGCATTGCTGCTCCCTCCTTTTGCATCTTAGTCTTTGCCCCCAGTTTGAACTTGACCTTTACATCTTTGCTGCTGTTTGTTTGTTTTGAAACAGGGCATGACTACAGAGGCTCAAAATACACCCTCAGCTCTTGTATCCAAAATCTCCATCATGCCTTGTTATTTTCCACAAACACTCCAAAAAGTGCAGAATGCTCCACAAAGTCCAAAGCTGCAATTCAAGTGGTGTCAGATCTTCCAAACAGTCTTGTCATTTTTAATGTGGATGTTTTGTGTAAGTGATCTCCCATCTCCCTTCTCCCTCGTACAACTTATCCTGGCTATTCTTAGCTGAAGAGGTAAGTGAGGAAGAATGCCTGAATACAGTTAAAAAGGGTTCAGCTACACCACTCAGAGTGGACTAAACTGTGCCAGGGAGCATTTCATGGTCCAGAAGCCAACTACCACCATCTGGCTGTGTCCATACTATCAAAGTCCTTCAGCGTCCAGAAAAGGGTGACTTCATCCAAACTACTTATGGGGAAAGGTCCTTCATCCATGTGAACTTCCCAACAGTGACTGGAGACTGATACAGCACTAGGTGGCCTGGGCAAAAAAACTGTGCCACAGATCATTCTAACAGTAGAAGGCAAATTCTAGGAGCTCAACACTGTTTCACTGGTGTAAAACCTTTAAAACCTTCCCATTATCACCAAAAAAAAATGACTGGATTTATTTTTTTTTCTGGACTACTTGCTTTCAGTTTATGAGTTGTTCTTCTTTTCCAGGAAAGAAACCATAGTGTTCCCTGCTGATAAAAGCTGTGCTGAAGTAGAGCACGTCCACCCCTTTCCTTTAGGGTGAGCTCGTGATTTCATTCCTATGGCTCATAAACTTAACTCCTCAAACTTATTGATTTGCAGCAACACAGCCAAAGGGCTGTATGGGCTCCTCTGGAGTACAGCTGTGCAGAGGAGGACTTTCCAAGGAGGCTGATGAACTCTGTGCCCAGCCCCCTTGTCTTCACTTATACAGACAGTACCTCCCATCAGAACCACTCCACTTTCCAGCAGAGATGGAGGGTAGGATAATCAAGTTTGGTCTTTTACCACCTCCAGACATCATCCATTAATTATTTGGATCACAAGAAATAAAGAGCAGATTTGAGATTCTCGTCTACTTAGTCATTTGTTAACTTCTGATAAAACTGAGCTTTGTCTTCTTATCTCTCTTTGCCAAACAAAGAGGCCAAGGCCAGCAAGTGAACCTCATCTTTCACACTACCCACCTGATCCAATCAGTCACGTATTGTAGTTGATCATTACATTCTCCAGATAACTACTTGCCCTCTATTCTATGATGTAAAAAATGTTTGGTGCACTAACCAGCTAATATGAAAGAGGAGAAGAGGCAAATCTTCACTGATATCACATCTTTATTATCAGTTTCATTGGTGTAAAACTGGCAGTAATTTCACAATTTATTTGGTCCATAATCAGATGGAATAACTTGTTTTTCTGGAATGAAAACAATTGTTATCCTCCATATACACCACTTATACATCATTCTCCAGCGACCACTGTAACACAAAAGTTTCCTGATGAACAAACTTCCCCATCTTACTTTTTATCATTATGATTTCTGAATCCTCAAGATATTCCCCTTCCTTCAGGGGATTCTGACCCCATTTATTCCATTGCAGAATTCAGGTTAAAGGTCCAGCCCTTATTCCTGGACACTCTGTGTTTCCTGGGAACAATCCCTCAAATATAAACGTTATCAGCTATATTTTTCTGGCTAATGTATCAGTTCATATCTATCAGGCCTCTCATTTGGAAGTTCTTGGGACTTTCCTGGGAACAGGCTGACAGCTCTAGCCTACACTCATTAAAGTCACACTTCTTAATTGGTCACCAAATCTAAGGGAAAAGGCAAATTTTGAAAATTTTGAAAATTGACTTCAGAAACTTCACCATTGATTCTGAAAATCTCAGTTTTGGACTGACATCTCCATGGTGGAAAGATCTGCATTCACTTGGTAGCGGTGATAAAATTCTGGTCTCATTTCTAACTGTGTAATTCTGGAAGTAGACTTAGTTAGTCCCTACAACCATTTCCTTTGGCCAAGGGTAGATTCACACAGATTATAACCTTTCTCCCACCCACCTTAAAGCTTTGGCATCACGTGTATTTATGGCAAGAAATCACCCTGTAAGACAGGAAGCAACTCCAGACAGTGAGTCGTTTGCCGTAGCTAAGAACTGGTTAGTTAAAAGGGTGGTTAATGTTCTGAAATACAGAGTGGTTAACAACATGTCAAGTGGCTGTTGAGAGAATGCTCATATTTACTCAGAGGTCAATTACTCACCCATAAATTTATTGGTTTAATTTCCTTGTAGTCTATTTCCTATATTACATATTCATAATCATCTTCTCATAAGTCGTCCTCCTACAACTACTAATTATTCTCTATGTTCACCACACACCTTTTGTGCCATATACATGGGGAATATTAATTTCTGTAGAGCAGAGATTTTTTTTTAATTAAAGCTATGTTCTTTAGAAATAAATGCAACAACCATCAATTAAATTCAGCAAATGAGGAAAAGTCATTAAATAAGAATGCCAATCAAGATGCTGAGCTGAATTCAAATGACATCCATCATACTTCTGTTGTTCCAAAACGCTGACTTAATCAATGCAAAGTCCACAGGGCTTCAGTAAGGGAACCATTCACACACATTACTTTTTATTTCCCTGGAAAACACAGCTCTGTGCCTGGAGCAATCAAACAGCACCTCAGCCACTCTGAAAAAAGGTGTGCAAAAGGTGCTTTCCATGCTGTGGGTTCCTGAGAAATCAACAGAGCAGACACCTCAGACTCTGCATGGTGTCTTCACTCCTCCACGTGAACAAGAGCAGATACGACAAACTGAAGCATTTGAAATATTGCAGTGAAAATAAGGGCTCATGTTCTCTGGGAACTCAAAACTATTTGCTTCAAACAGAGACAATCAAGAGTAATTTCTTTTTCAATGAGGATCTTCCAAAATTCACGAGCCTTTAAGGTCTGTAAGGGAGTGTTTCTGCATCAACACTATTTTGTTCAATCAAAGTAGCTGAGATGGAGAGATATGATCACCAAGAAACAAGAACTAGATTAAGAAAAATAGGCTAGGGGATCTTACAAAATTCAGTACTTTGGATCTTGGCTTCAAGGGAATGGGATAAGAAACTTGCAAGTCTGGAAGTGGATATCATCAAATATTTAATTCATACAGCTACATGTTACACAGGACTGAGCAATTACACATGGCCATTCATACCGTAGTTACATATAACAACAAAAAAATACATATAATGTGCTCCTTGCCAATTGTGTTTGGCCCCAAGCAAGAAAAACTTCTGCAGCAGAGTAGTCTCTTGGTCCAGAGGTTGGATTGTGTCCTAGAGCTATCTCACAGATCTGTTTCCCAGAATCGTGGCCAGAAGCACACAACTCCCATTAAAGTAATTGATTGCCCCATGAGCTTAATACTTCAATATCCAGGATCTGTAGATCACAGTACAATGCACTGTATTGTAATATGTGGCAAATTGTATTGAAGTCAGTTGGCACTGACTAAGTAAAGACCAAAGAAAAGATGGATATTAGAGTCCAGGAAGAGGCACGAGGGATATGTGAGAAGTCAGTAGCCAGCTGTGCAGAGTTTAACCTGTCTGTGATATTTCTGTGAGGGCTGCAAGCAGAAAATCCCATCCCATTATCTCCAGAGAAGGAAGAAGGATCATGAAGAGAGAAGGGTGAATTATTAAAGGATAGGCCAAGTATGAGTGAGAGCTTATTAAAAAGGGAGGAGGATGGGTAAGCAGAGAAACAGCTTGCTAGGCTGGTTCTATTAAAATCTAAGGCCAGATCCTCTGTGTAAATTAGCATAGCTCCATTGACTCGGGTCGACTGGTTGACTTCTCTGGCTTTATGGCAGTTTATCTGCTGACATTTTAGCCCATTAACTTGAAGCATTGCATGTTTTCCTGGGAGTGTGGTCTTTGTTCTGTCCCCCACTCTTTTTTTTTTCTCTGCCAGAACTGACAAAATTCTTCAGCTGAAACATCTGAGGAACGACATCTCATCAAAGATGGACGTTTCCATGGAAATATCTGTTTCGGATGAAATTTTTTGAGCCTTTCGCAGATAAAATATAAATAACTGGGTGGACAAGTTTTCAATAAATCAAAATAGAAACTTTGCTGGAGAAGCTGAAATGTTGTTTGGGTTGCATTTTCCCTCTGCTTTCTCTAATAAAGAACATACAATTGCCTGAAGAAATGACCAAAATGAAAATTTGCTGAAAACTTCCAAGAGGAGATGAAACTTTATATCTGGTTATTCCCCAACAGATGCCCACATTTATACCTCTGAGAGCAGAAAGCGATGATGAATAGCTGATGGCAGTGAATGTAAGGCAGAGAAGGGAGAGGGAGAGATAAGCACTCCTGCTTTCTCTCTGGTTGAGGGCCCTTTCTTTTTTATCCCTCTTTTCCCTGCTCCTCTCTTCCCACTCCTTGCAGATAGTGCCTGAGACCATAATCTGGTGGAAAAAAACCCCAGAGCAAGCTGTGCCTCCCCTGCGCCAGACGCTGCTGAAAGAGAGATCCTCTGACACAGATCTAGAGGGATTTTTCTTCCTCATTTTGAGCCCTGATTTCCCCATACAAAGGGACCGACATATGGGGAAATACATTCCAGGGGCGAGACTGCTGTGGCTGTTTCCCAAAATATGATCCCAAGGAAGAAGAACTGGTTATGGAAGATTATGCCCTGAAAAATTATTTTAAAAGATGAATATGTAAAACAAAATGCAGGGTTCTGTTCAAACACACAGAGGAGTCTGCCCGCAATGGCTGTTGGGAACGACATCCCTGAGAGTCTCATTGGGAGTCTCATCCCAAGAATATTAGAGGAGTAGGATTGCACTGAGGATCCTGGACACATCTTACCACCTCTACATCTGCTCGTAGTCCCATGCCCCAAAATATCACTGGGCAACCACTTTTGGGGGTCTTACCTGGTATGTGCAAGCACAGCCAAGGCTCTGCTTTACAATGCCAAGATATTATCAAAGATAAAAGACTCAGAGAAGTATTTCCAGAGCTTTACCTTACATTAACTACCCAGAAAGCTCTCTGTTAATGAAATCACAGAATCACAGATTCATCTAACAGTTTGGATTGGAAGAGATCTTAAAGGTCAACTATTTCGTATCTCCTGCCAAGGGCAGGGACACCTTCCACTAGACCAGGTTGCTCCAAACCCCATTCAATCTGGCCTTGGACACTTCCAGGGATGGGGTATCCACAGCTTCCCTGGACAACTTTTTCCAGGGCCTGACCACCCTCACAGGGAAGAATTTCTTTCCAATATCTGATCTAAACCTGTCTTCTTTTAGTTTAAAACCATTTCCCCTTGCCCCATCACTATCTGCCCATGTAAAAAAAGTTCCAACAACCAATCCCTTCTTCTGGAAATGCAGTACCAGCTTCATTGGCACAGTTCAGAACAGCAAAAAAATTAAGAAGTCTCCTACGAATGGGGAAGGGATTTTGAGCTGCCAGCTGTCTTGAACATTTGTAGAGGAAAACCTGGGGACTGGGCTGCAAATATACCACTATATTCCACTTTCCAGGAGCCTGAAGTATGTTTGGCAATATACAGGAGAGACCTGCTGTTGGTGTGAAACACCAACCAGAGCAGGGCCTAAACCTACACGTGGATGAATAATGTCATGTCATTTTATTGCTGTGCATGAGGTCCCATAAAAAATATGTCACTTGACTTAATTTTCCCACATAAAGAATAAAAGATATGTTTAAATCATTGCTTAGCTTTCGACAGCACTTAGCTCTTGACCAGTGTGGGGTTCCCATCTGGAAAAAGATATGCAGATTCATCAGCACAGCCAAAGTGGTCTTCTACAGCAAGTGCTAATGCAAAATGATACAACTACTTATTTTGGTGAAGGCAAACTCTGGCTTTTTCCACGAGCCTGTTAGGTGAGGTCAGCTAGATTAAAAAAAGTAGTTTGTTAAACTATAAACGCAATTAACACCAAAGAGGGTGCACTGGGAGTAGGTGTTACTCAGTGTGTATGAGGGGCTGCCAGAATCTGGCTCTGAATAGTTTTGATTAACAAACCTGGGTCTGAATTGCTGGAGAACTGTTCATTTTGTTAAGCCATTATTCATGGCCTGTGACTGGTCATAAGTAATGTTCTGCATCCTGATGAGAGGATTGAAGCTTACGCTGGCATGATGAATGCCTGACAGCAGATAATGAATAGTGTACTTTCCTCACAATTCACAAATGCTCCGGGGCTTCTGAATTGTAAACTACCAGGCCAACTCACTGAACAAGTACACTGAAATAACATTTCCAAAAGCAGCAGGATTTCAGCTCTTTCTCTGTGGGGTAGAGTTTAATTTCCTTAAATCAAAGCAGTACAGGTCAAGCAGGTGTCCTAGAGCTGCTTGTTGGTCTTGTCTCAGGCCCAGGCACTCTGCAAATACAACCCAATCCCTCACTCACAAATCCCTCCTTAGGGACAGAGCTGGGGGTTCCTCACCAGGTCAAAACCCAACTCTCCCCAAAAGTACTATTCCTCCACAACTCCATCATTTCCATTTGTAGCTGGAGCTGTATAAATACTTGCAAGTATAAATACTTGCAAATAACAACCCACATGGTCACATAAATAGCAGCCAATGGAAGCCTAAGTAATTAATTTATTAGTATATTGGCCAACGGACTGTCCTAATTATTTAACTATTCTGCTAAAAGCTAATGCATAAAGAACTTAAATGGTGCGTGGATCTTGCAGAAGGCCTTCAGCCAAGGGGAAAATTCAGGCAGTTCAAAGTCTTCCCTGCATGCAAATGGGATGGAGTTCACTCCTGCTGCTCAGGGCTGCGGGATGACTGGCCAGGGGCAAAGCATTGCAAATGAAGCTTGGACCAAGACACTGCCATGCTGTTTTCCAGATTTATCATAGCCTCTAAATACCAGTTTGGCCTGTACCCAGTCATATATATGTTCCCCCAGTGAACATAATGCAAGTATGCAAGGCAAATGTTTCATTTATTGACCTAAGGGAAAGTGAAATGTATAATAGCTGTCTAGTGAACCTTGGAGAAAATCACCTGAGAACATCAGAATGCAGGTGTTGCAGCTGAACATTTGACAGACAATCACGTGCAACAACACTTTACCCATGGCAGACAAGGAAAAAAAATCTTGAGATATTTGTACTTCATAGTTTGATCTCTCAACCAAGCTGAAGAAGCAATTAATTGAATTAACACGGCAACTCAGCCTCCACAGCACTCCCCACTCTGCGGCTGTGGGAAGTGTTGCTGTGGCAGGCCTGCCCACACGTCTCCAGCTAACAGTGCTACATCTATTTCTTCCACATACAGCCCAGTCTTTGCTGCACACGACAGCCATGGCACTCATTAAGTTGGTGGCTTGGGACAGGCTGCAAGTTGGGAATGGCTCGTGTGAGAATCTCAGTATCCTGCTGGGATGGCGTCTCCAAAAATAAACAAGTGGAGGCTTCCCACTGACCCACTGACCCGGCATCGGGTACATTGTCACACTTGGCACCTCTTTAACAAACGATTGCCCTGTGGTTGCATGAGGGGATAGCACAGCTCCGTGAGTCCTTTGTGTCTGCTCACAGGGCTGAGCTCCCACATCCCACTGAGCCACCCGCGGCTTCTGCTTCTGATTGATGGGACATAGGACCAAATTATGGACTTCGCCTGTCTTCTAGGAGTAGTACACAACTTATCACACCATATTGGTCCTGTGTCTTTATTGGGCTGATTTTCAAGATCTTAAAGGATAGCTTCAACCTCAGACTGGAGAAGGAGCAGACTGGGTAGTCCCAACCCTGCCAGAAATTGCCTGTGTAATTGCAGTTGAATTATTCTTTCTATGCTTCAGTTTTCCACAGGAAATTATATTTCCTTTTACACTTAGAACTGTACATCTTTATGCTGTGGGTCACTTCCTACCACTTTTTGTACAGAATCCAGATCAGTGAGACTAATTTTAACAAGATTATTGAATTATCTTGATCTCACAATCAAATGTTTTTATTAAGCTCAATATCATCCTGGTTGCCCAACATAAGGGCTTCTTTCTGATGCTTTGACCCTTCTACTACTTGTAGATACTCATCAGAGAACATTTTTCATGGCCTTTTTACTAGAATACAAATTCTCCTGTGAAAAGTGTAGGATATGTCTCCAAACTATTGGTGAGTATCCAGAATCTCTGGCTTTGGGAACCATCAAGAACCTGTCAGGCAGCAGGACCTCCACAGCTTTACATACTCAGGAAGCCAAGTTATGTGGAGCTCCCAGTGTCCAGTGGACTCCTTTTCATTACACAGGCAGCAGAAGGGACAACTGGAGAAGAGAACAATACTATTCCCAAGCACAGCCACAGAACTCCTTAAAATCATCCCTGCTTTTCCGACATCTAAAACTCCTTTTCCCATCCTTTTCATCATCAAGCAGCACCCTGGCAACAAGGTGCTGAAGATCATCCCACATTTGAAATTCTCAGGGGAAAGCCACTAGGATTGAAATGCAGAGAGTTGTTATGAGCTTTTCTTTAAGAATTTCCTATTCCTGACCCTTTCTGTGGTCCAAATGCCTTTCCTCTGCTTTACCACTTCCTCCATCTACCCTTCCCCCTCATAGTTTGTGCACAGAATTCACACATGCCTACAGCTTCCTTTCACAATTCTGTCTTCTTCCCCTCACTCAAACCTACCCACTTCAACTCTGATTTCTTTATTTCCAGCCACAGGGACCATCCCACCACATGAGCAATGCTCTTTCACATTCCTGACACTCTCCTGTTCCATTAGCAGCCGTGTGAACAAAATTTCAATCTAATAGTCCAAGTGGAAGCACCACAGCTCCAAAGGCTTCAAAGAGGTTTGTGGTTTCCATGCCAGCAGTTTTTGTGGTAGTCACTCACTGCTAGTTAGGTCTAGTAGGAGCCTTAACCAATCAAGCCACTTCACTTTCCAAAGCCAGCCCATAATTAAAAAAGGCCAGTAGACTCTCGATGATGATGCAGTGGTGTGTTCTCAGGTGCTCTTCTAGGCACAAGACCAAAAGCAAAGTTACCATTTATGCAATTTGAAATGAAAGGCATAAAATTAGGCACTGACTAGAATTTCTCATTGCAATTCTTAATCGTTTTGACTTTGCTTTTCCAACAGTCAGCAGGTTTTTCTTCTGAGAAGTCCTTTCAAAAAATAAATTAGATGGCTACTTACCATGACTATCAGTTGATTCAAATGACAGGACCTTGCACTCACAAGACCTTTTGTGCTCCTCACTCCTCTTTTTCTATTTCTCAATGAGGCCAGATTCTACTGCCTTTATTCATGCTACTGCTTTATTTCATAGGTCACACTGGTGATTTCAGTAGTGACTCCTAGGATAAATTACTGCTTCCTTGTGCCAAGATGACCTGAAGTCCTGGCCAAGGGCTGTTTCAGGCCTTTGTCATGACTTTCTTATCCCGTTTCATCCTCCACAAAGCCAGGACTTTCTCACAGCTCATCAACTGGTTTCCCCAGAACTAGTAGACAAATACCTTCCCATGCTTACTGTGCTTAATGGGAAAGCATTAACTGCATCACTAACGTGGCATGTGTGGATCACTGCTCTTATAAACTTAGCAACACCACCAGGTACCTATCAGTAAGAAGCTATTTGTTGTCCTGCTTCACATGTCACAGTGGTTGTGTTGGCCAATGCCTCACTGAATCAAGTATTAGGTTAACATTGCCCATATTTGGGGGATAAAACACACACTTTTAAGAATGGGCACCAACAATCAAAATGAGAATTCTGATCATTTAGAAGCATTTAAAAGCATGAACCTCTCAGAGTTATGAAAACATCATGTATTTATCCTATTACTCTCCAATGAAAGTCCAGTCAATCATCTTTAAGTGCTGTGAAATCCTCACTGGAGCTGGTGCACAAGGTAGAACTTAGATATGGAGCCTCTTCTAAATCAGTTGGAATCTCTGTAAGTATAAATCACAGGGTAAAATCAATTGCTTACTAATCATGTCTCAGAAAGCATATCAAGAGCACAAAGTCAAATTCCCCAAAGATAGGGAATGCCAGAGTTAAAATGATCATGACCTAGTCTGGAAAGGACAAGCTGCTACACTTGATGCTACGCAGCCTCAGGGGAATGTGCAGTAACTGGTTACCCCAGTGCCCTATAAAATCCACTCCCAGGCTTTCCACAGTTGGTATTAATAGAGTCATAAACAGGCTCGGAACCATAACACGAGATTAGCTGTTGTTATATCTGTTTCACAGATAAACTATCTGACAACCAGTGAATCTGAAATGGAAACCAAGCCTCTGGAGCCGTATTGGCAGGAATGCTGAAGCAGGACACTGGAGAACAGAGTGCTCACAATGGGTAACCAGATAAGGGCAAAGCCAAGTTCTGTCCTATTCCACTGCTGTGCTCAAGTGAAAACAGCAGAACAATCAAAAGTGAAGCCCTGATACTGTTGTCCTGTCTCCAGTGTGGTCCCTTGAGGACACAGAATTCCCACCTCACATCTTGCCAACAGCAAAAATTGTGGAATCATAGAATGGTTAGGGTTGGACGGGGTCTTTAAAGGTCACCTTATCCAACCCCCCTGCCATGGGCAGGGACATCTTCAACTAGATGAGGTTGGTCAGAGCCACACCCCACCTGGCCTTGAATGTTTCCAGGGATGGGGCATCCACCACCTCTCCACAGAACAGATATGGCTTAAAGCTGCAGATAAACAAGCAATTGCACTACTTGAAGTTGCTGTTGCCTCCTAAATGGTTGTTTCTGGCCCTGTGGTATTGCTTCTGGACTTTGAAAGTTTCAGAGAAGGCCCTGATCTGTTTTAGGACAAATTATTTATGCTAAAGAATTTAACTGGTTGTCTTCAGTCACCTAGTCTTGACTGAGTGGGAGCTTTGTTACAAATGTCTCTCCTGGCTGAATTCTGGTGGCAGGTCCTCTCCAGCTCTGAGATGTTGATGAGCATCTTAGGGCAGCAGGAAACTGTCTAAACTTGACCAGGTGAAGCAGAAGATGCAATGAGAACATGAATGAGAGACTAAGCCAGGCTTTGAAAAGGCTGAAACACAATTTGATTGCTTGCTAGAAAGGACAGGCTGTCTTGCAAAGGTGTAGAATTTACAATCATGAAGGACTGGATATGTCACTTGTAGGTCACCAGGTGATGAGCTCTCGGAGCCTTCTCCCTGTGGGTCACCAGCTGAATTCAACCCAGCACCAAAATTATGGCCAGGAATTTTAATTATATGTTTGCTTCACACTGGGTCAAATGCTTTTCAGGCATCATTTCTCATGTGGGTGTTTGATATCTGGCACAATCAGGACTCATGTTAGCTGGGTTCTTTAATCACAGTTTCAGGATTAGTAGTCTACAGGAATTTGGGGCTGAACACAAATTGTTAATGTTAGTAAAAAACCCATTCACTTTTCCTTCAGCACTAATTTAACCCAAGCTAAGGATCCACATTCTCTATCATATGCACAATAAAAAGTCAAGGAGAAAAAAAAAGCCCACAAGAACCATGATTTGCAATGTTATTTTTTCCCAAAAAGCCTTTATTGGGGAGCAAGAAGGAAGACAATTTCTGTTTCAGTATTTGAAAGCAGGTTTCATGAATGTTTCTCATTTTGACAGTAATACTGTTTCCTCCCAAACAACTCAGCCTGAAACAGACAATTCATAATGTTAAAGTTCAGGACAGTTACAGTTGACTGAAAAAGGGACTCAAAATGGAAATTGTTGTGTAACTGCTACATTATGACTTGCTGCCAGATCTGAAGATAATATTAAAAGCAGCCATTTTTTTCTGATTGATTTGGTACTGGCCTATCCTTCTGTGGAATGACAATAGTAACCTCTAAATGATAGTGATGCTTGGGGTTTTCTCATTTCTTTTTACACTGAAATAAACACATTGTCTTCAAAGGCACAAAATTCTGGGAATTCATAGCACTTGGCGAAACCGAAAGTGACCAAACATGCACTAGTTTAATAAATCCTGATATGCACTTTTATTCCAACAGGGAATACTTTATATTTTACTTCGGTGAAAGCAGAGTCCCAGCACACTTAATGCTCTACTGTTTTCTCATCAAAACCTCTTCTTCCACATCAAATAGGTCACTGTGCAGAAATCACAGCCACGTTTCAAGTGGGTTGCGTTAACTTTATGAATGCATCATAAAAGGGGAACTCCATAACTTTGTATTGACACTGTTTTACTGTTGCAATTTACTATTTTAATGGCACTATTTAGGAAACAATGACTGAACTGCAATGAGATAATTAAAGAATAAACTCCATTACTTCAAAGTATACAAAGCAGTAAACAGCTGCCAAAAGTGATTAATAGCTGAGGTGAAGTTAAGACATTTAATCAATCTAATAAACCATTTATTGCAAGAATATAGTGGCTTACACTAACTGTGAGACATTTATCTCATTGATACAAACTGCAGTATTTGCCTTTCTTTAGGACGTAATAGCACGAGGCCTTGATTGCTCTTCCATTAAAGTCAAGGATAAAACTCCCATTGTGGTCCCAGGGTCAAGCCTTCACTGAGCTGATACCAATGAAAATAAATGCTTCCTTTTAATGTAGAACAATCCTGCTAAAAACATTTTTTTCCCTCTATTATAAAACATCCTGTGGCATTGAAAGGGGGACACGTTTTACTGGCAAGGACAAGTGTCAGGAGTCATGATGAAAACCTGGATCTTCTACTAGCTGGTTCTGTAATTCCCTGCAAAGTATTGTTTTGTCTGTGCCTCCACCTCCTATCTGTGACACGGAGATGAAACCATTCCCTTGTTCCAGGGGGTTATTTAGCATTTAGTTCATGTACCATACAAAGAAACACAGATAGAAGATACTGTATACACTTCAGAGTGTTCCTAAAGTAAAAACAGAAAGGATACATGGATTGTAACAGATATTGGTAACTGGTCCAGGAATGGGAGTGGTGGGGGTGGCGAGGCTCAACCCATGCTTGGGGGAAGGGACCTGTTTCCAATGTTCCAGCAGTGCTGCCAGTGCAAGAACAGCTGAGCTTCCTCAACTCCCATTCGGCTTCCCAATGCCCTGCAAGAGTCTGGACTTTCTACAGCTCCAAGCAGTATCCTGCTTTTCTGCTCTCCACTTTAAGCTGAAGGGGTGAGGGAGCTGCATGGCAACAGCACAGGGACAAGCACAGGTAGAGACAGCCCTTCTTGGCATGTTCTCCCACCCTACTTCCCCGACAAACAGCAGTTCCCCCTCTGAACTGAAGTAAGCACCGAATTCCTTAAGCAGCTGAACACACAGAGAGAGCTGTTTGACTGGAATTCTACGACATGAGTTGCAGAAACAGTCTTACCAGCATTAAAATCATACGTACCACACTGGCTCAGGGTGAACATCATATTTGTCAAGCCTTGCAAAACGTGCTTTTCATCAGACAAGATGTTTCTATCTCCTCATCCCTGCATAGAAAAGAGGCACTGGAGCAGATGTTCTCCCACCACATGTTACAATTGCTCTTTCCCTGAAAAGAACTGGAAGATGTTCTTAGTGCTGGATGACTCCTGTACTTGCTCTGAAGCAATTCCTTTGTCTTAATGCTAGCAGGAAGCGCCTTTGGTTTTACCTAAATATAAATATTGATACAGAAACTCATATCAAATAATAACAGAGGTATGAATTGTTTCAGCAAAAGCTCCCATGCAAATTAACCCTCAGATAATTAAAAATGCCTGCAGTGCCTGGGCAGGTAAAAGATCAAGCACTTGCCGGATTACAACATAAGCAGTGCTGCGATAAAGCTCCATAATAACTCAGGAGCAGGAGCTCCCAGCTTTCACAGGTAGCAGGACTAATTCCATCAGCCCT